>JAGSMW010000043.1:0-598399 GCA_029286795.1 Byasa hedistus
TACGCATGCATTTTAGAAATATTAACCAAAAACAGTGGACACACCATTCGTGTCGGCGGCACGGGAGAAAAATTTTGGTGGACACAACAGTTGTGTCACCGGCACTGAACGTGTTAACCAGAATATGTGCGCGTTTTTTCCCGTCCGATGATTTGTTTTCCTCATAAGTTGAGAACTTACGTAACATATTCTGTATTGTATGTAGATAAGGTCTAGATTTGCATGACCATCGACCTCTGCCTCTTCTGCAGTTCTTTATCTTTTTTTTCAATTCCTTTATTTCCCTGATATTATTGTTTGGGTTTTTTTGTCTTATTTAGATAACTTACTATAAATATTAACTTATCTGTAATTGCAAAAAAACCGTATATATTTATCCTTATTCCTATTGTACATATATTTAAACAGAATTTGAAAAAACACCGCTCTCGCCTTAAATGGCTAACCATGCATAAAAGGCGTAACTCTAGAATTTTACTTATGCTCTCCTCAATTTTAAATGATCTGTTAACTTGAATAAAAGAGATTTTACTTATACTTTACATTAAATAGTCTTCAAAATATAACACCGTAGCAGCAGTCGGCGCGGCGGTCCGCGCGTGAGAGATCCCGCGGCCATTTTGTATAGTAATTTTGGGGAGGGGCGCTTGGTGGCGCGATGACGTGTCGGCGCACCTGTGCCACCGAAGTGTTGCCAATAATATAAAATTTAATATATCTTACCATTTTTTGTAATAACGCTAACAGACGGCCGTCCTAATACATGTTACTCTAAGTATGAGACATTGTGCATCAAAAGTATCACGGATATAAGTGGTATGTTTGACACATCTGCAAAATAGTAATCAACAAACTTTAAGTGCCATATTTCACTTGAGTCCAAATTTGCTATTTGGTTGGTATTAATACAAGTACTCAAATGTAACAAATTAATATGAGCAAAGTTCACTCCGCTACGACGCCGTATTAATAAGACGATCTCCACGATTAACTTCGAAAGAGCACAGGGTCAATCCCCGCAACATTCTACCGTCAGCTGGCAAAGCATATCTGTCGTAAGTCATATTGATACATCTAACAAATAGTAAATGATTAATCATACACGATATACACAGTAAATACAACACAGTTTTGCATCAAATAGTAACTTCTACCGAGAGCGCAGCCAGAACTATTTTTTTTAAATTTAAAGAAACTTTTATTAAAATGAACAATTTAGTATTAACTTTTATAAAGGAAAGCAGGTAGTTTAAAATTTCTCAATCAAGACTTCTCAGCGAACTATTTAGTCTCCATAGATCGTCGTCGGCCACGCCTGCGATCGGTTACAAAGCGGGTATTTAGAAAAAGTAAGGCCCCCGAGATCGGCTTTAAAAGGCTGCTGCTCGGAAATAGCAAAAAGAATTGGTCGTCAGTGCTCGCAGTGTACGGGCGTCGTGTGAGTCAAGTATTACGGAAAAAAAATTGTAACATTTGATGCGTTCAATAAAATCTTTTGTAATAACTAGAAATTGTAATGCATATATTTATTTAAAATTTTCTTTTTGCAAATTGAAATGAAAAATTGTTAAATTATCAAAATTTCCACAAACAAAACTTAAAAAAAAAACAAGTAAACTGAACCCGCGATTGACCAGCTTCGTGAATGAACTCTAATCTCGTAAACTGTATTCTAAATATTGAATTCGGTGTTTGGGATTTACCCGATACTTAACCCCGTACCATTGACCTTTGTTCAGATAAAACTAAAAAAGATATGTTGTGCCATTATGTCCGCCATTTTGTATGACGTCATAAGCCAAGAAGAGCGTTTCTTCTCCAAGAAAATTTTTTTTCGTGTTTAACAAAATGTTAACAGCATGCGCACTCCGGTGCCACGGGGTCGGCAACGGGGTAGTGTCGGACTTCAACCGACTAAAAATCTTCACACGCTACTCAAATCACGTCCGACAGTAAGCACGAGGGTCACGGGATAACACCGAACAATTCTTGCGCAACCCGCGATCGGCGCCCGGGTCGAACTGGCTCACCTAGGAGATTGATGAGAGGCACCCCTCCGGACAGACAATGCCTACGTGACGACGCGTCGGAATACGACGTTCCGTTTCTGCGTCATAACGGAGTCGCTGCATCGGGATACCGCATCCCATGACGCCTCGCTTCCGACCATGGAACGAAGCACTGCCGACAGCGAGAGGTCACTCCCTATCGCCGCTCCGAGCGCGGCCCTATCCTCCCCCAACACGGGCAATCGGCCAAGGTATGTGACGATGTGTCCTCCGGGTGTCCACACTCGTCGCACGCCTCGTCCGTCCTACCACATCTACTCAGGTGCAGATATCTCCCTAAACAGCCGTGGCCCGTGAGTATCTGCACCAGTCGGAAATTAAGGACTCCGCGGCCTCTACCCAGCCAGTCCGTGATGACCGGCCGGACGGCCTCGACTGTGAGGCGACCGTGCAACGGGTCTTGGAGCCGCCGCTTCCATCCCTGAAGCACCTCCCGTCGCGTCTTTTGGCGCCACCAGCAGGGTCAGGCCTCGGGCCGTCAGAGCTTCCGCCCATATGGGCATCACCGTATAACGCCATAGATCACACTACTCCGGTATAGAGTCGCCGATATCCGACGCTGGGCCCCCCAGATTGGGCAGGAGTCAGCTCAGGGACTGCCGAAAGTGCGCGTCGCATTTCCACCGGCCGTCGAGGACGAGTCCCAGGTACTTCATAGATGTACCGACGGTGACAGAAGTCCCATCGACTACTAAATCCGCCCCCGGCGGAGGCCGCTCCGAGCACCGTGGAAGCATAGTGCCTCACACTAACTCAGCGCAACCTCCAACCCCAAACGCCGAATGCGAGCAACGACATGAGCTACACTCGCAGTCGCCAAAACGCGCACTTCCTTAAAGGCGTGTCCGCGGGCCGTCACCAGGGTGTCGTCGACGCGGCAAGTCACGTCGACCCCTCCGAGAGTGGCTTCGCGCAGCACCGAGTCGTAACTGATGTTCAACAGGAGCGGCCCGAGGACCGAACCTTGTGGAACGCCGCACGACACACCGTGCCGACACCACTCGTCTCGCGTCGGGTACCTCACGAACCGGTTCAAGAGATACGTCCGGATCATCCGTCTCAGGTAGACCGGACCCCGAATGAACCAGCGCCGCGGTGATCATCCTCTGCGGCAGGGTGTTGAACGCGTTGGCGATATCAAGGGACACCGCGTCCAAGGGTTATGTTAGGTTAGGTTTCGCCGTGCATCGTTGTTGCTCTCATTTCTGTCCTCTACATCCGCCAGTGTATCCTGTACGTGTAGACAAACGCACATCTTCATATATACATACGTGCGATGCGCGTGCTTGACCTCTGATAACACCAACTGATTGCTACCCGGCGCCGCGCGGCCGTGTACCGCCGCAGTCGCGCGCCGCTCCGGCTTCGCTGCGCGCGTTCTCGTGTATATACTTCACTTGACGAATATTATACTTATCATTTGAAAGATGATGAAAATTGCATACTCGATTTTAGTTTTGTACTGCATGAACGTGTACTGCCAAGATGCAGAAGGTTTGTTTTTTTACTGCCACACAGTTGTATGTTTACTACCGAACGTTGTGCTATTGTGAGCTTCTTAACGGCGGCACCGATCTCGATCTTCAGTTTTTTATCTCTGCCATCATCCATCTAGAACCACATTGGTGTACTAATGCAGCATCTACTACTGCTCCGGCGGCAGAGACCAACCACCACATATTTTTGCTTAGTCAGTGCAATGTATTGCTGCATAAACATCCGCAGAGAAATGTAATTGTCTCCGGCACATGATTCCCTCACCACCCGGCGAAACGGATGACCAGCTCCTGTCGTTATATGTAAACTGATGCTCTGCCTCCTTTCCAGGTGACGCGTGTGTGCACGCGGGTATGCCGGGCGTCTGCAAACCGTTCCTGCAGTGCGAACACGCGCTGCAATTAGTAAGGACGCGCAAGAAACCCACTGTGAGATATATTTAATCATGACCTCAACTATACGTAGAATTAAGAGAAGAGAAGTAGCGTCCAAATATTACTGTGTTCCAGTTTAAAGGGAGCTGTGCGCTGGTGAAATAACTGGGGTAACGAGACTTGACACCTTATGTCTCAAGGCGAGAGCAATACGGTGCAGTGTATATAATCTTAACCAGCGCCGCGTTGTTATGGGCGAGCGTATCACTCACCATCAGGTGAACGTCGCGCTTGACTCGTAGAATAAACGAATGCTGGTAGGTAACCTGTCGTGAGGAAACCTGCCGATATTGGAATTCCGGAACGAAACTAATGAATTACTTCACGAGGCGTCTGGTTCGATGCCGGCGCGGCAGTACCGGTTCAGTTCAGCGATGTATACCAGCAGTAATCATTTCAGACTTGTTTCTACGATGATAACGGGGTGCGGATGGTCTGCTGCGTCCAGACGACGGTTGCCATAAGGGTTGCACCAACAGTTGCACCAACAGTTGCAACAACGGTTGGGCCAGAGGAAAGTATAAACAGAGAGGCCTTGAACTACACCGTCCTGAGGTTCGAAGACAAAGTAAGTACATCAATACGATTCACTGGTTGTTCTTCACGGAGCCGAGCGACCAAAAGACGCGACTGAATAAAAAGTCAACCTCCGGAACACGAGACAATTTATTGATAATATGATAACCCTATACATTAGATATAACAACTCTTTACACCGCGTTATAGTTCTACAAAGTCATTGATTTAGCGCCATCACTTAACGATGGGCGCAACTACATGACTTTACCCGTCAAAACAGCTTGAACATACCGCCCACCAAGGACGAATAGTCCTTCCCCTAACTTACATCTCAATAGGCAGTAACTGAAACTTAACTACATTATTAAACAAATTAAAACTGATCAACAAAGTTTCTCAAAATAATTTGTTACAAGAATTTTACAAAAAAACCAACATTCTTATATCTTATATCCTTCAGTGGACTGTAAACACCCCTTGGTTTTTTTTTTAACTAAAATCATCTTAAACAATCTGCACACTAAATTTTTCATATAACCTTTTGGCTTTGAACCGCTCATGGTCATTACAGTTCAAATAATTATTCTAGCAAACATTAAAATAAATACATTACAAATACACTTAATCATTATCATTGACCAATAGTGGACATAGCTTGGAAATTGGACGCTGAATAAGAGATTCTTTACATTTTACCGTCACTACCCTAACCAAATTGTCTTTGCCTAGATGGACGTCCACGATAAGCCCATAAAGCCATTTGGAAGGAGGTAAATTATCTTCTTTGACTAACACGACATCACCTTTCTTTAATTCCGGAACTGAATTTTTCCATTTATACCGTTGGAAGAACTGCGTTAACTGCATATTCTTTCGACCAACGCCTCCAGAACTGTTGTACCATCCGCTGTGTCACTTGCCATCGTCGTAAGTTACTAGTAGCCATTGACTCATAGTTATAATCAGGAGGCATAAGTAACGGTTCTCCTACCAGAAAATGTCCTGGCGTCAGCGGTACTGGATCATCAGAATCGCTACTTAATTGGGATAGTGGACGTGAATTAAGACACGCCTCTACTTGGAATAGGACGGTAGTAAATTCTTCATATGTTAGCGTGACATTGCCGAGAACTCGTCTTAGGTGATGTTTAGTGGACTTTATTCCGGCTTCCCATAAACCTCCGAAATTTGGAGCATGCGGTGGAATAAAGCGCCATTCGGTCCCGTTATTCGCTAATAAAGCTGCAATTTCAGCAGTCAACTGAGATGACTCGCTTGCCAACAATTTCTTTAACTCTTTTGTTGCCCCTACAAAGTTAGTTCCATTGTCACTCCAAAGTTGCGCAACGCGACCTCTCCTAGATACAAATCTTCTAAAGGCTGCCAAAAACCCTTCGCTTGTGAGGTCAGTTACTGCTTCAATATTCACTGCCCTTGTAGCCATACATACGAAGAGGCAAATGTAACCTTTATATGACTTGTGACCTCTACCCTTTGAAACCCTTATATTTACGGGTCCTGCATAATCCACACCTGAATACAGAAATGGCTTATTCGATGACACCCTGCACATCGGCAATTGTCCCATTAATTGGGTGCGGGTTTTAGCCGCGTTACGTAAACATGGTACACAATGATGAATCTGTGTCCGTACTACATTCTTCAGTTTCGTAACCCAATACTTTGACCGTACGTAATTGCAGGTAAGCTGCTGGCCACCATACACTGTTCTATCATGAGCTTCTGCCACAATTAATTTGGCTAGGTGAGAATCACCATCAATAATAATCGGATGCTTACCAATGTCAGGTAAATTAGCATTTTCGATACGCCCTCCAACTCTTAATAGCTCTTGATTATCTTTAAATGGATTTAATGTTGATAACTTATTGTTTTTACTACCCTTCTGGAAATTGGTGAAGTCGTCATACAACGCATGACGTTGATGCATTCGTACACAACAGACCAGAGCGTCTTCAATTTCAGAAGCGGTAAGATGCGGAAACTTAACATCTTGCGTAGCTGTAGGCACCCTGGCGCGTAGAAATCTTCGGCAATAAGCTACTACCCGACATAATCTTTTTAGAGACGAGAATTTTGTCAATAACTCGGGACCCTCGCCGTTCTTAACGAACATATGTACTTTGAGATTTTTTAACTCTACTTCTGTTTTCTTACATATTGACTGTGGTTTCTCGTATGTAATACTGTCCTGGCTTAGCCAGTTTGGACCGTATTTCCATAATATACTGCTCATTAAATCCGACGCTGAAATCCCTCGTGAGGCTAGGTCAGCGGAATTATCTTTCGACTGCACATACGCCCATTGTGATGGATCGAGTATATTAAGGATTTCGGAAGTACGATTGGCTACGAACGTTTTCCATTTATTCGGATGATCGTTTAACCAGGCCAATACGACCGTCGAGTCAGTCCAAGCATGTGTCATAGCTTTGGAAATATTTAAGACCTCCGATATTTCCAACATCAGCTTGGCAAGCAAAACCGCACCACACAACTCCAGTCGTGGTATAGAAACCTGCTTAATAGGAGCGACCTTAGTTTTAGAAGATATTAAATGCGTTTTTACGGTACCATCCTGTGCAACGCATCGAATATACACGACTGCCGCGTAAGCTGCATTTGATGCATCGCTGAAACCATGTAACTCGACCCTTATATCGTTAGCAGACGTTTCAACCCATCTAGGTATATGATATTTAACTAATTTCGACAATTCCATTCGGTAAAGCGCCCACTCTTGTAAAAGATCCTCCGGTAGTCGGACGTCCCAGTCAAGCCCCGTAATCCATAACCTTTGTATGAAAATCTTAGCTGTTATTATGCATGGAGCGATCCAACCCAAAGGATCATAAAGCCGACAAATTTCAGCCATGATCTGCCGTTTAGTCGCAGGAGTATCACCTTCGAATGATATATTAACATTGTAAACAAAATCATCTGACCGCCGATTCCAAATAAGACCAACTACTTTAGTTATCTCGTCTTCTTTAAACTCCCTAGTCGCTATAGTATTCTTTTTTTTTTTTTTATTTAGGATAGACTAGTGCTTGACTACGATCCCGCCTGATGGTAAGCGGCGATGTAATCTAGGTGGTAAAGCGCACTAGTCTAGAAGAAGCCTATTCACTCTTTTCTTGAAGACCCCCACATCATACCTGGACGGAAACACTGACGCCGGCAGACTGTTCCACTCCCTCGCTGTACGCGTTATGAAGGACGAAGCGAAACGCATAGTCCTAATGCGCGGGAGATCGACAACGAAGGGATGAATGCCTGCGGTGTGTCTGTACGTCCGGTGATAAAAGGGCGAGGGCGGTATCAGATCATGCAGTTCTTGAGCACACTCTCCAAAGTGCATTCGATAGAACACCGAGAGACTAGCTACTCTACGACGGTGACCCAAGCTATCGAGTTTTGCATCCAGAAGCTCTTGGTCACCGACTATTCTCATAGCACGCCTCTCCACCGAGTCCAGGACTGCCAGTTGGTAATTGGCAGCACCTGCCCAGTAGTGCACAGTATCCACACACGATCGGAACCTGGGCTTTATACAGAGTCAGAAGCTGTCCCGGTGTAAAGTACCGCCGCACTTTGGCAAGGATTCCGAGTTTTCCTCGTGGCTATTTTCGCTTTGGACTCGATGAACCGCCCGAAGTTGAGGTTTCGTTGATATGACTTGTGACCTCTACCCTTTGAAACCCTTATATTTACGGTCCTGCATAATCCACACCTGAATACAGAAATGGCTTATTCGGTGACACCCTGCACATCGGCAATTGTCCCATTAATTGGGTGCGGGTTTTAGCCGCGTTACGTAAACATGGTACACAATGATGAATCTGTGCCCGTACTACATTCTTCAGTTTCGTAACCAATACTTTGACCGTACGTAATTGCAGGTAAGCTGCTGGCCACCATGCACTGTTCTATCATGAGGCTTCTGCCACAATTAATTTGGCTAGGTGAGAATCACCATCAATAATAATCGGATGCTTACCAATGTCAGGTAAATTAGCATTTTCGATACGCCCTCCAACTCTTAATAGCTCTTGATTATCTTTAAATGGATTTAATGTTGATAACTTATTGTTTTTTACTACCCTTCTGGAAATTGGTGAAGTCGTCATACAACGCATGACTTTTAATGCATTCTACACACCAGACCAGAGCGTCTTCAATTTCAGAAGCGGTAAGATGCGGAAACTTAACATCTGCGTAGCTGTAGGCACCCTGGCGCGTAGAAATCTTCGGCAATAAGCTACTACCCGACATAATCTTTTTAGAGACGAGAATTTTGTCAATACTCGGGTCCCTCGCCGTTCTTAACGAACATATGTACTTTGAGATTTTTTAACTCTAATTCTGTTTTCTTCTTACATATTGACTGTGGTTTCTCGTATGTAATACTGTCCTGGCTTAGCCAGTTTGGACCGTATTTCCATAATATACTGCTCATTAAATCCGACGCTGAAATCCCTCGTGGGGCTAGGTCAGCGGAATTATCTTTCGACTGCACATACGCCCATTGTGATGGATCGAGTATATTAAGGATTTCGGAAGTACGATTGGCTACGAACGTTTTCCATTTATTCGGATGATCGTTTAACCAGGCCAATACGACCGTCGAGTCAGTCCAAGCATGTGTCATAGCTTTGGAAATATTTAAGACCTCCGATATTTCCAATATCAGCTTGGCAAGCAAAACCGCACCACACAACTCCAGTCGTGGTATAGAAACCTGCTTAATAGGAGCGACCTTAGTTTTAGAAGATATTAAATGCGTTTTTACGGTACCATCCTGTGCAACGCATCGAATATACACGACTGCCGCGTAAGCTGCATTTGATGCATCGCTGAAACCATGTAACTCGACCCTTATATCGTTAGCAGACGTTTCAACCCATCTAGGTATATGATATTTAACTAATTTCGACAATTCCATTCGGTAAAGCGCCCACTCTTGTAAAAGATCCTCCGGTAGTCGGACGTCCCAGTCAAGCCCCGTAATCCATAACCTTTGTATGAAAATCTTAGCTGTTATTATGCATGGAGCGATCCAACCCAAAGGATCATAAAGCCGACAAATTTCAGCCATGATCTGCCGTTTAGTCGCAGGAGTATCACCTTCGAATGATATATTAACATTGTAAACAAAATCATCTGACCGCCGATTCCAAATAAGACCAACTACTTTAGTTATCTCGTCTTCTTTAAACTCCCTAGTCGCTATAGTATTCTCATCTTCCTGAGTCAGCAATCCTATTTTATTGCTGCTCCACTTCTGTAAAATGAATCCCCCTTTCTTCAGTAACGCATTCATTTCTTCATAGATTAAAAGTGCTTCCTCTTCAGATTGACAACCAGTTAGCAAGTCATCCATATAGAAATCTGTCGCAACTCGACCGGCTGCTAACGGGTAATTGTGACCTTCATCGATCGCAACCTGCTGCAATGCTTTCACCGCTAAATAAGGGGCACATGATGTCCCGAAAGTAACAGTCAACAAACGATAATCGCGTATTTCCTCGTTTACATTCTCCCTCCACACTATACGCTGATAATCTACATGTTTTTCTGCAACTTTAACTTGCCTGTACATTTTAACAATGTCAGCGATGAGACACACCGGATGCAGACGCCATCTCATAATGGTGTGACGTAATTCAGGTTGTAGCGTCGGGCCGATCATCAGTGGCGAATTCAACGACACTCCATTAGGTAGTGTACTAGATGCATTGAAAACAACTCTCGTTCTAGTAGTTACCTTGTCCAACCGAATCACTGCGTGATGTGGCAACCAGACTCTTTCTTGTTCAGTGTTCATCTTTACTTCCTCCATGTGCCCCAGAGACAAATACTCCCTTAACACCTGCGAATATTCTTGCTTCTGCTCTGGGCTCTTAGCCAATCTTTTTTCCAAACTCATTAACCGCCTCACTGCAATATCTCTGGTATCCCCGTAATCCTTTCTTTCATTGGGACGGAACGGCAACTCTACTATATAACGACCTTCTTTATCTCGTCTAGTAGTTGCTTTGAAATGGTCTTCGCACGCGTGTTCTTCTGGCGACAAAATCTTCCGTTTTCCTGAACTGGGTTCAGATTCCAGTTCCCAAAACTTTTTGAGCACTTCGTCTTCTTCAAGCCTAAGGTGTAAATTAACGATGAAGTTATGAAAACATTTACTATGGCCGCCAACCCGACCCGACAATATCCATCCGAATAAGTGTCTTGAGCAATTGTTGCCCCATCCGGGCTACGAATTAAACCTTGCTTCAAAATTTCACAGTAAACTTCGGACCCTAACAATATATCAATCTTGTTGGGGGTGCTGTATTGAGGGTCGGCCAACTGAAGACGACTCAGCTCTGTCCATTCCGGCTGAGTGAATTTTCTTTCGGGCAACACGGCGGTTACGGATTTTAACACGTGTGCCTTTACTTGTCGCTTAAACGTAGGGTCACGAAGGGATTGTATGTCAACCATAACAATCGATTTCGATATTAAACCTCTTCGACTGTCCCCTAATCCCGATATACAACTTCTAGCTGTAGTTTTCTTTAACTGTAGTAGCTGTACAGCGGCCTCTGAAATAAAGGATGCTTGCGATCCTTGATCCAGCAAAGCTCTTAGTATTAATTGTGAACCATTTCTAGACTCAGCTTTTACCAAAGCTGTGGCCAGCAAAGTCTGGCATTGCCCTGTCGCAAAATGGTTGCTGCATACCCGTGTGGTCTCGTTCATCTCTGATGATGATTCCGGTGGTCCTTCTTGTACATTTTCCTGAGTTTCCGATTTAGGCTTTCCGTGCAACAATGTGTGATGACGCCCTCTACATAGTTGACACTTTGTCTTTATCCAACAAACTTTCCCGAAATGATTGCTTCCTAAACAGTTAAAGCATAGTTTCAAATCCTGGACAATACTGCGCCGTGTAGGTACCTCTTCCTTCGTAAATTCACTACAGGACTGCAGTTTGTGTCCTCCATGGCAATGTGGACAAGTAGCTGTAGAGTTAGGCTGGGAAGCAGCATGTAGAACTTTGGTGCGACTACTAGTGTTAGCGGATTTAGGTGCGTTATTAGTGTTTGTGAACTTATGTTTGTTATTTCCCGATTCTACAAATTCCAGCGCGCGAAAACGTGACTCTAAAAAGGATTGAAATGACCTGAATGACGGTAAGTCTTCCCCTGAATTATTAATAACTAACTCCCACTGTTTCCTGGTTTCAGGGTCCAACTTTAAGCTAACAACATAAATAATGATTACATCCCAAGAATCTACCTTAATCCCCAAATTTGACAGTTCATGTAAACAGTCATTCTCCTTGAGGGCGTGAGCGGATTCGCTGTTCATTGAGCGTTGACCAAATAAACGTCGAAGTATGCAGTTTGACATGAACCGTTTATTGTCATAACGGCACTGTAACATATCCCAGCATTTTATGTAATTGCCCTGTGTAATCGGAATATGTTTTATTAATTGCTCCGCCTCGCCTCTCAACTGAGTTTTTAGATAATGCAAACGTTGCACATCATCAAGCCTAGGGTTGTCATGAATTAATGAATTGAACAGATCCTTACATGAAGACCAATCAGCATAGTTCCCGTTAAACAAGGGAATAGAGATCTTCGGTAATCGGATGTTTGTATCTCCTTGGCTCGTTGACGCACACGGTTCCCTGGGACTTGGTGTTACACTCTTGAGCGCCGCATTCAACTCTCCTTTGTATAAGAGATATGTCTCATATCCCTCATCATACCAATCGCTTTCGCCGCCTTCGAACTCTGCTAAAACTTTCGTGCTGTAAGTGGATATGATGACCTGATGTTGGTTCGCAAACTTTTGGTACAGGTCCTCCACACCGTCTATCCGAGCTCTGATGTATGCGTCAGTTATTCGATCCTTTGGCGCCTTTTTAAAATTTGTCCTTCCTCTCTCGATTTGAGCTTTCAGGTCTTGCAATATTTTCAAATCTTTATCCATATTGTTGTTTAACTACTCTTACAGCTGTACGAAAGTTAAAGTTTCAAACTCAATTTTAATCCAAAATTTTCTAAGTCCAAATTTTCTATGTCCAAACTAGTTCGAATTTTTTCAAAGTGTTAAACGACGTTTCCCCGCTGTGAGTTCGGGCATAGGTTCCCCGTTCCGTCGTTTTTTCTTAAATTATTCTAAGTCCTAAATTCCTATCTATTCTAACACTTAGCACTTTCACAGCACTATTTACTCAAATTTTTCTACGTCTATTTCACAACACTATTTATGTCAAATTGTACTCACACCTTTCAGTTTGTCACTTCACCTGACACTGTCTACGACGACGTTATCCGTAGCGCTCCTCTCCTCTAGATGGCGTCACCGTAGCTCCTCGCTGTACTTCACCACAGCGCCACTGTTGCCGGAAACCGGAACTACCACTATTTTCTACTGCTCTTCCATAAAGCACTGTATCATCCGGCTCGAAGGACCATGTTCTTCACGGAGCCGAGCGACCAGAAGACGCGACTGAATAAAAAGTAAACCTCCGGAACACGAGACAATTTATTGATAATATGATAACCCTATACATTAGATATAACAACTCTTTACACCGCGTTATAGTTCTACAAAGTCATTGATTTAGCGCCATCACTTAACGATGGGCGCAACTACATGACTTTACCCGTCAAAACAGCTTGAACACTGGTGTTAGGACTATGTTGATGGTGATTGTCTAGATACATTATATATTTACGTATATATTCCATTTCCAATACATTTTTTATTTATTTAAATTTAATAAGTAATCATAACAACAATATCGCGCCGCAGCGCCGATAACCTTCGTGGGTTTGCCCCGGCGCTGAACATCTTTATCGCTACAATGATACACAATAATTTAATATTGCGTAATTGTATTCTACATTACAGTAAAGAAGAAATATACTTTTTTTATTCTACTAAGCGACGAGACGAGCGGTACTTCACTTGATGGTAAGTGATACGCGTGCCCCTAACGACGTGCCTCAAGTTAAAATGATATACACTGCACCGCATTGCACTTGTCGCTTGTGTTAGCTTGGGACGAAGAACAGAGATTAAACTTACACTTTACATTAAATAGTCTTCAAAAAATAAGCTTGTAGCAGCCGTCGGCGCGGCGGTGCGCGCGTAAGAGACCCCGCGTAACGACCAGCGGCCATTTTGTCTAATAACTTTGTGGAGGGGCGCTGGTGGCGCGGTCACGAGGCCGTGCACCTGCGCATGGTAGTGTTGCCAATAATATAAAATACAATATATTTAACTAGTCTTTGTAAAAACGCTAACATTTGGCTTCAAACTGCACTTCATTCTCTGTACTATATATATATATATATATATATATATATATTCTACATCTCTATACTATATATATATATATATAACAAATATATATATTTTTTTGATGTGTAAAAACACTGTGGGCCACAGTTAAATCTGTCATCTATAATGAGTCCTAGGTACTTGTGTTTCACTTGCTCTGTAGGTTTCCAATCACATGTCGTATTTAAGTTAATACTACTATGATTATGTATTATCAATTTTAACTCATGAATAGCTAAATTACGACTTCAATAGATGTGAATAATGTTTGAGCGATTATTTAAGACCTATACCATGCGCCCATTCGCATAATAAGACCACGTCGTGTTGCAGCGCGTTCTGAGCTGCAAGGATATTCCTGTATGCAGCAATAACACATGTGTCATCGGCTAATTGGACCATTTGACACTGTCTTATAAGATCACTGAGCTCATTAACGTAGGCGAGGTAATGTATTGGTCCCAGAACTGATCCTTGGGCAGCTCCTTTACTTTTATTTACCGAGTCATAAGTGTAATTTTTCATTTTAACTGTGTCTTTTCGGCTCGGTTCCGTTCTTGCTCCACTTTAACACATTCCCACTGATTCCGGTGTTTTCTAGCTTATCCAACAATATATCATGGTATTGTGTGTCGAACACTTTGCTGTAGTCAATAAAAGCTATCAACACGTGTTATTTTCTATACAAACTATTATTTATGTGGTTTCGTGGTGAGCTAAATAAAAGATTACTTGCCGACTCAACTTATTTATTCACTTTTTAATTTTTTAGATCCACTCGCACACGTCTTTACTCGCCGTCCTCCTTGCGTTCTACCTCTCGCATCCATCCCTTTCGCCCTCATGCATCCATCCCTTTCTATCAAATCAATCGTTCATGCATCTCAATCTTATTCGTCTAACATTCATCTTCATTCACAAACCACAGACCTACATCTATTTCATCTTAATATTTTGAACGTACGTTGTCGGTTTTATTGAAACTTTGAATAAGGTTAAACATATATAAATATAATTTGTTTTGTTGGTAATGTAGTAGATATAGACCTGTAGTTGTTGTAGTCATCTGTAGAAACTTGTTTATGGATTGGTCTTGCAATGCTAGTTTTAAGACCATCCGGGTACAAACTTGCGCTTACGTTATTAAAGTGAATTTTACTATTGTTTACGTCAAACGTCATATGTTAGTGCTCAACTAAATTACAGCAGTCGAATAGTTCAGTAACAATGGATGTAATATTTATTATCATTACTTTTTTTAATAAAATGTGGATAAAGGCATAGAATATATATGTTATCCACTTTTCTTACCCTTATTACCCCCCTTTTTCAACCAGATGAACTTATAGGTATTCGATAACTCCCGTTTGGTTTTCCACAGCAGATTTTTATAATATGGAGTTAGTGTTTACGTATATACACTTTGTTGTGAGTTTTAGGTCTTCAATTAAAAGCTTTTTCCCCTTTTGCTCGTTCTATCCATAAAGTACGTTTCCCGTCTTTTATTTCCACCAAAAAGTTATCCGTTCTTATCTGAGTTGGTTCACACTCTTTGCTGAGACCACATATATTTCAGGAAGATTTAGTTTTTTTTGGCCACAAGCTTTGTTATATTTATAGGTTCTTTTTTTTCAGCATGGGCAATGCCTGCTATTTATGCTTTGTGATTAGATAGTTGTTTCTGGTCTAATTCATTCACTCTATGTTCTACAGAATTCAATTTGGTATCTAAATGTTTGATGCAATTACTAAAGCATGTGTTTTTCCTCTCCATTTCTTTGATTTTCTTCTTTTCCGTGCATGATTCGAAACATTCACTAAATTCATCAATTTTTACAGTATAGAAATCCAGAGAAGTAGTTATTGTTTGCATTTCTTCAGTACCTAACATTTTTCTCCACTCCTTTTAGAAATAATTCGGTAGTTGGTTTCTCAAGAATTGTTTCCTGTTCCTCATCATCTTCTGAATCACTTTCTGGGATAAATAACCTTTTTACACAATCCGAACAAGTCCAGTCAAAAATTTTCGCGGATTGTAAATTTGCAATTTATTTGTCTGTGGGATTAGCACATTGGGATGTTAAGTTAATTATTTTTTCACATTTTTTATACATTAGCCCGGAATTTTTTTGGTTATATTCTTATTACATGTATCATTCTTAGACAAGTGAGAATAATTAAAAATAAAATATTTTTAAGATTGTAACAGGTCTGCCTAGCACAAGTTCGCCGCCGGTGCGGAGTTGTCAGATCTCCCATCCGGCGCGTCCCCGGATTGCGGATAGGGGAAAGCCCCCCAGACATGGGGGGTACCGGCTGCGGCCGGCGCGGACAAAAACTGACCGAGGAGAGACATCTTGCAGATTTCTGCGAAGCGTCGAACGAGGGTTTATTGAAAGCTCTCGTCGGGGCGGCGGGCCTGCTGGTCTCTGCCTGATCAGCGGGCCGGTCTTCTGACCACCGTCGGCCAACCCGTAACCCTCACTGAGAGGACCGGGGGCTACAGCCGCGAGGAGAAAACCTCTATAAAAATCTACGCGGGATGATTTGGCGACGTCTTTGCAGTTCGGCGTATGGGTCTGGGACATGGGTAAACAAAGTGTCGCAACAAAACCCAAAATGGCGGATGGAAATAGATTATTGTTACCCCAGGAGGGTACCTCTCGCACAGCGAGGGCAGAGTCCCTCCCTACATCGGAGAAATCTGGTGTAGGCTGCTCCTCGTGTTCTGGGGGGGCACCAAACGACATACAGGTCAGGCATCGGGCCTCAAAGTTGATGCAGAGGAGAAAAGGAGAAATCCCTCAAGGGATTGCTCTGTGGCAAGCAGTTTGCATAGCTGGGACAGAAGAGTCCAAAGTTTGACGAATGCGGGAGCCCTGTCGGTATCTGATTCAGACACCACTATAGGGACCTGCTCGGAAAAAGATAGCGACGTCGCTAAAGGGCGAAAGCGCCCAAAGGCAAAGTCATCGGATAGGAACACATCCGGAGAGACGGAACAGGTGCCGAACAAGGTGCCCACCTCCAAAAGAGGTAGAGGACGCCCACCAACAACCGGGCAGTATATAGGGATGGCCAAAGCTCGTGAGGAGCTCAATCGCCAGAAGCGAGAGGCAGTCGAGTTAGACTCTGAGGAGGACGCAGTGAGATATGCTAGGGCGGCTGAGATCACGATCCCAGTGATCCGCGACCTACTCGCAGATTCGCTCGGTAAGGAGATGGACGGCGCACTTGACTCAATCCTGCATGTCGCGCGCAAGTCAAAACACCTGAAGGGTGGATTTATACGGTCGCTAAAGGTCGCGTGCGCCATAATGAAAGAAGCGAAAGGGGCACTTCTGAACCGAACCAGTTCGGAAGAAAACGAGGCTCTGAGGGCTCAACTTCAAAAGGAGGTTGAGAAAAATGCTCTCCTCCAAAGTGAAATACAGGTGCTACGGGAGGGTCAGACACGCCTTCGCTCTGATATCGATCAGCTGGCGAGCCGTAGCCCAGCTGCTCCGGTGGAACAGGTCTTGGAGGAATACCACGCCAAGATCATGCTGGACATCGCCACCATGGTTGAAGCCAAACTAGATGGACGGCTTCTTCCAGACCGGTCACGTCCACCATTGCGAGCTGAGAGACGACCGCAACCGGCCGCAGAACTGGATGCTCCGATTCCGGGACCAAACCAAGGTCCTAAACAGCGGGCAAAGAAGATCAGGCCCACTCAAGCCTTAAAAGAGCCTACGGCTCCGAAGTTGGTAAGCCCCCACCTCCAACTGCGGATGGATCGTGGGCTGATGTTGCGAGGAAGGGAAAGAAGACACCTTCTTCTAACCCTACTCTACCTTCAACTTCTAAAGCGTCTGTTCAAGCCGGTGGCATGCCGGCCAAGAAGGGCAAAGCCTTGAAGCGCAAGAGGGTGAAGCGAAGGAGAAGGATGAAGGGAGTTCAAACTCCTCCCACAGCCGCTGTGGTGATCACCCTGCCACATGAGGCTATTGAGAAGGGTCTTAAATATGAGTCGGTGCTGGCTGCGGCCAAAACCAATATTAGGCTGGAGGATTTGGGAATTCCCATGGGGCTTACGTGCCGTACAACTGCCACAGGGGCCCGTATGTTTGAGCTCCCTGAAAGCGCGGGCGAGAGCAAAGCTGACGCTCTTGCCCAAAAGCTCAAGGAGGTCCTACCTCAGGAAGTCCGCATCACCAGGCCAGTGAAATGCGCAGAATTGCGCGTCTCTGGCTTGGTTGATTCGGTGTCAAAGGAGGATGTCGTCGCTGCCGTCGCGGAACGGGGTCTCTGCCCGCCTGAGCAAGTACGGGTTGGAGAAATTAGACACCGCGGATTATTCAGCACGGGTGCGGCCTGGATACAATGTCCAGTAGCGGCTGCAAAGCTTCTTGCCGAGGCTGGGCGACTCCTAGTGGGTTGGAGTTCGGCTCGGGTGCAGCTGCTGGAACCGCGACCCATGCGCTGTTTCCGCTGCCTTGAGGTGGGACACACGGGCCTTCGCTGCCCTTCCAGTGTTGACCGCAGCCGTCTGTGCTTTCGCTGCGGTAAACAAGGGCACATTGTGGCTGATTGCACAGCGGATCCACATTGCCCGCTAAGTGCATCGGCTGGTAAGCAAGCCAATCATGTTGTTGGTGGCAGAAAATGCCGCCCCCCAAAGAGGAAGGGCAAACAGGCCGTCTGGACTCCGGCCCAAGCCCATAAACAAGCCGGCAAGAGAGAGGAAGTTATGGACGTCTATAATGTCTATTACGCCCATAAAAAACTTCCTACAAGCGAACCTGAACCACTGCACTGGTGCGCAGGATATTTTTCTGCAATCCATGTTGGAGTGGTCCATCGATGCGGCAGTCATCTCCTTGCCATATTACATATCCACTCAACACAATTAGGTAGGAGACTCGGAAATGACAGTGGCTATAGTCGTCCGAACAGGTGTGCGTTCTTCTCCACTGTCATTAGTGGCACGAGGAGAAGGTTACGTCGCCGCAACCTGGGGAGACTTTGTGCTCTTAGGCATTTAAATGCCCCCGAGCAAGCCACTCGCGGAAATCGAAAGACTCTTGGACGAGATTGGGGCAGTTGTAAGGTGCGAGTCTCCGAGACTGTCCATCGTTCTCGGCGACTTTAATGCCAAGAGCGTGTTGTGGGGGTCTCGCGCAACATGCTCGCGTGGTGAGGTGGTACAGGAGTGGGCCGCTGCGTTCGGCTTAACGCTCCTAAACCGGGGCTCCGTCGGTACATGCATGAGGCCACAGGGTGAGTCCATTGTGGACCTTTCGTTCGCAACTCCCGTGGCTTCATCGAGAATACTTAACTGGCGAGTCCTGTAAGGGGTGGAGACGCTGTCGGACCACTCTTATATTAGGTTCGAACTGGCCTCAACATCTGGCCAAGAGCTACATCGCCCCGCCGGGAACACAACAGCTTTCCCGCGGTGGTCTCTGACTCAGTTGAATAGAGATGTGGCGGTGGAGACGTCAATCGTCCAAGCTTGGACGATGCGACTTGTGCAGCCCGCTGTTGTGGAGGAGGAGGCACGCAAGTTTCGCCGGAGCCTATGGCGAATTTGTGACGCTTCAATGCCACGAGTCAAGCGGTATCCTCCAAAACACCAGGTGTATTGGTGGTCGCCCGTAATGGCCAGTTTGCGCGAGTCGTGCGTGGTCGCGCGACGCCAATACACCCGACAACGAAGGCAGCGTGTGAGCGACCCAGTCTTGCTCAAGAGCCTGCATGGTGCCTACAAGGCTACAAAGAAGGAGCTTCAGCTCGGGATCTGCAGGTCTAAGGAGCAAGCTCGTGAGGAGTTGCTCGATGGCCTCAACAGAGACCCATGGGGGCGGCCGTATCTCGTTGCCCGAAAGAAACTCCGGGCACGGGAACCTCCATTGACGGAAAGTCTCCAACCAGATGTGCTGTCGGATGTTGTGGCTGCTTTGTTTCCAGACAAAACGGCTCACTCGGCGCCCGCCGTAGTTGCAGTCTCCCACGAGCAAGATCTGGCGGAGAATATCCCGCTTATCTCTTTGGCGAAGTTTCGTGTGTCCCTACAGAAGCTTAAAGCCAAGAAAACCGCCCCTGGGCCGGACGGTGTGCCTGGCCGCGTCCTGGCACTAGCCCTGGGTGAGTTGGCTGAGTAGTATGTGGGGATACTAAACGCATGCCTCGAGCAGGGCCAATTTCCTTCCTGCTGGAAGGAAGGGAGGCTTGTTTTACTCCAGAAGGGGGGACGACCGGCAGACTCGCCGTCTGCGTACCGTCCCATTGTGCTGCTTGACGATGCGGGTAAGCTCTTTAAGCGTATTCTAGCAGCACGTATCGTCAATCATCTTCGCAGCGTGGGACCCGATCTGGCAGATTGCCAGTATGGTTTTTGGGATGAGCGGTCTACCATCGACGCCATCTCGAACCTGAAGGATCTTTCCGAAGAGGCAGTTTCGGAGGGTGGGGTGCTGTTGGCGGCGTCTCTTTATATCGCCAACGCCTTTAATTCACTGCCCTTCGAGGTGATTGAGACGGCCTTCAGGTTCCATGGTCTGCCGATGTACATCCGGCGGATCATCGAGTCATACCTCCACGGACGAGAGATCTCGTACGTGGGCCGGGACGGTACGATCCATCGAAGAGAGATGCGGTGCGGAGTTCCTCAGGGGTCGGTTTTAGGACCCCTGTTATGGAACATGGGGTACGACGTCGTACTCCGTGGCGCCCTCCTCACTGGGTTGCGTGTCATTTGCTATGCAGATGACACCTTAGTCACAGCCCGTGGGGCAAACTTCGACGAAGCGGCGACACGAGCTGAAGTTGGAGTAGCCCTTGTAGTACGCCGCATCGAGATGCTCGGGTTGAGAGTGGCCCTTCACAAGACCGAGGCCCTCTTATTTCACGGCCCAAGGGCAAGATCACCAACGAGTGCCAGCCTTAACATCTGCGACACCCGGGTCGATTTGAAGCCCCGGATGAAGTATTTGGGTCTGATGCTCGACAGCCGGTGGAACTTCCGAGAGCATTTTCGAAGTTTGGCTCCCAAGTTAATTGGGACGTCATCAGCTCTCGAAATGCTCTTACCGAACCTCGGAGGACCGAAGACAGCATGCCGGAGACTTTACACTGGCTTGCTGCGCTCGATGGCGCTGTATGGAGCACCTGTGTGGGCCGATGCCCTATCCACGGAGAGTCTGGCCCTGTTGTACAGAGTGCAGCGGGTCATGGCGATAAGGACAATTCGGGTAAACCGCACGGTCTCGCAGGGGGGGCATGCGTGCTGGCTGGAACCCCTCCCTGGGACCTTGACGCCCGTGTCCCAGCGGAGGTCTACAGTCTGCGCGCCAGAGCCAAACCTAGAGGTGTAGCTCCACCTCTGGAAGAGGTAGAGAGATGGCGACGCTCCGCGCAAGAAGATATCATGCGGCGTTGGAAACGCCGGCTCGCAGAGCCGAGAGCTGGGCAGCGAACTGTGGAGGCTATTCGTCCGCTCCTCAAAGAGTGGGTGGACCGGCGCCACAAATCGCTTACCTTCCGGCTGGTGCAGATCCTCTCGGGGCACAGTAGCTTCGGGAGGTATCTCTGTCAGACCGCAGGAAGCGAGCCGACAGTGGAGTGTCATCATTGCGATTGTGATGATGACACAGCATAGCATACGCTGGCGGAGTGCCCCGCGTGGGCGACGGAGCGAGCCAATCTCTGTGCGGAGATCGGCAACGACCTCTCATTACCTGGTGTGATCCGAGCCATGGTGGACAGAGAGAGATCGTGGGAGGCGGTCGCCTCGTTTTGCGAGGCCGTCATATCCCAAAAAGAGGCCGCCGAGCGAGAAAGGGAAAAAGATCCCTCCTCGGCGCGCATTCGCCGACGATGCACGGGGCGAAGGCGGCGAGCTTACGCTCGTCTGATGCCGCCCCTATGAGCGGAGCCGCGGGTGTTGGATGGGGAGTCTGACACCCGGTAACATTACGACTCGGAGTGCGAGCAGCATGCTGGGCGTTTTCAGCACGATGCTCTGGAGCAGGGGAAATGGCTGGCCCACAGCCTATCAACGAAGGTGGAGTCCCAAGGACCAAGCGCGGGCGGCATAGCGATAGCATGACCCTGTCGATCTCGCTTTGCCGCCAGTAAAACGCGCGGAGAAGGAAACGCCGAGGGGTTTTAGTGGGTGAAAATCCCACATAACCCGGCGCCGCTCCCCACGGTGTCGAGTATCTTTTGAAGATTTCGCCTCGTACAAAAAAAAAAGCACAAGTTCGCCGAGGTCAATGCGTGAATTCTGCCGACTAACTGCAGCGTGTAAAAAGGACTGTGTAATGAAGGGCGCTGTAGCTATTGAGATTACTGGGGTAACGAGACATAACATCGTTTGTCTCTAAGCGCCACATCATGCGTATGGCAGGCGTATCACTAACCATCAGGTGAACGTCTTCGTTCAATAAAAAAAAATGCAAACAGACTTCAGTTTCCATGATGTAGATGCATCCGTGACTGTTTCCAGGAGTGCATTTTCAACGGCACGTTCCCGATCACATGCGTCGGCGAGGTGGACTTCAAAGACTTGGAAATAGTCGAGCCGAACGGATGTCCGAAGCTGCCAGCGCTTAGATCACAGGAGAGGCCTATTCTGGCGCCATACGAGACGGTGATATCAGACGGTAAGTGGTGGCAACTATCACCACCATCTGGAGAACAAATGTTGGTGGTTATAGAAAGGTGGTAATAGTACAAAAGTAGTTGTGGAAATATAAATAGGGAGTTGGGTACTTTTTAAATCACCATCGTCAACGGTCAATAAACGGCCCACTGCTGGACATACGCCTCTCGAAAATATCCATACGGTTCGATCGTGAGCTCTCTATCCAACGGCTTCCCGAATCTTTCACCAGATCTTCGCTCGGCCTTATTCTTTCCAGCGACTCCACAAAATAGGTCCAGGTGTTCCGGAGATACCTAAAATCGCCCTGGTCTACTTTTCCTCTTTCAATCTTTCCTCTCTTCTTTATGTAATCAATATGGGCCGTGTATCCTTGTAGCGTGTTACGAGTACTCGAGGCTCGCGAGCAAGTGCCTGGATAGCAGCGACTCGCCCGGCCGGTATATAAGGGACCAGTGCAGAAAGTCTGTGGAAGGACAGAAGATAGCTGGAGGTGAACCAGCGTTACCGCAGGAGTTCCCCCACATGGTAACTACACGACGACTTAGTTTACAAGGTCCCATACACTCGTGTACCACTGCACTACCTATATCTACCGCCGAGCAGTAGAGTGCACATTTTACTGGTTTCTGGCTGATTAAAGCTTAAAGATTATTGGGATGAGAATGAGATCTTGATAGCAATATTCTATCATCTCACGACGGGCGCTGCACGCTGCTGTGTAAATTTCCTTAGTCCTCGTTGCTATGGGCAGCTAATCACCAGCAGCGGGCGCTTGACGTAGCCTGGTTATAAAATTTATGTAATACTTGGTGATATTTGCATTTCGGTGATATTGGAGATATCTCATTATTATTGATCGATATCATTAATGGTGGTAAGTCTCTGTTGCCGGAGACCGTCTGGATGGGTACCATCGCAGCTCCTATTGCAATCGCCAAATAGTAGTGTCCAAACATTACTGTGTTCCGGTCTGAAGGGCGCTGTAGCTAGTGTAATTACTGCGGTAACGAGACTTAACACCTTATGTCTCAAGGCGACGATCGCAATTTGGTGCAGTGTGTACTATCTTAACTAGCTCCGCGTTGTCATGGGCAAGCGTATCACTTACCATCAGGTGAACGTCGCGCTCGCCTCGTCGCATAGTAGTAAAAAAAAAACCTACTGTTGCATTCTCTGTTGCAGGCTGTCCTTGGCTCTTTCAAAAATAACAAGAGCCAGGAGTACGATTGGTTTGGCGGCGGTTCCCTGATCAGCGAGTACTTCATCCTGACCGCAGCACACGTCCGCCACAAGGAAGGAGTGTGAGTGTCGCTCTCTTCATTTCAGTAAAGTAGACACTGCTGGGCATAGCCATCTCCCCAGGAACTAATTATATTAAATAATAATTCTATAAAAATATTTAACAACAAGAGCGATTAAATAGCTTACATAGAAATGTATTTAAATTTATGTAATTACTGATCTTAACCCAAGTATCTATAGCTGCGTGCTACCTATGTCTATATGTACATAGTTATCGACATTACTACGTTTTTAGACGTTTAGAATAGCTTCTCAATACTGCGCAGCGCTCGTAGCCAACACTCGCTGCACAATGCCGCGCACCGAGTAAACGCGCCTCACGCCAAGCGTCATTGTATACGCGCCGACAAAAGACGCTGCCGCGCTTTTGTTCAGCGCCGCTTGGACGCCGCGCGTCACACAATGTGCGAAGAGCTAACGGGCTCTAACACTCCCAAATGTTAATTGATATTTTGGTACTAACAGAGCATACTTTACACAAACAAATGAGTTCCACTACAAGCGTCGACTAAGTTACTTCTCTCCAACTCAAGATCTGTTACAAGCTGCAATTCTTCAGAAACATAGTGAGAGGCTGTCAAGCACAACACGCTGCTCGAATGACCATCTATATATCTTCTGTGTAGTCGAATGTCCATGTCTTCTACTACATTTAACCGACAAATCTATTTCAGCGGCGATGTGAAGTTGGCGCAGTTGGGCACCCTCGATAAAACCAACATCGGCTCCGGGTTACTGTACTACATCCGGGAAAGTATTAAGTATCCGCATTACGACTCGTCAAGGAAGATGCACGACATCGCGCTTCTGAAGTTGGATAGAAGGTGAGCAGGAACTCCTTGTACCTGATGGTGAATGACGCGTTCGCTTTACAAAGTTTCGCCCACTAGATGGTGCTGACAGTTGTAACAACACGCGATAGTTTCGTGTTTCATTTTGCATATAGCAACGAATTTTTTTTGTAAATTTTATTTTGGTTCGACGTCACTGGTTGGTAGATTTCATAGAGTCCAGAGGGCGCCGTTAGCCCATAGTTTTAACGTGGAACAGAACGCGCACGCCCATAACAACGTGGTGCTAGTAATGTGTGCACCTGCGGTCAGGCGCTGCGGTGGTACCTAGTACCGGTGGCATCGGATACCTTCACACCACGGGGCGGTAAGTCTGATTCAGTAAGCGCTAGTTACCACGGCAGAGCCTACCTTCTGCTCCACGCTGTGCCTGCTGCTCACACGGCAGTACTTTTGTTTGAAGAGCGCTGTAGCTAATAACCTAACATTTGTCTAACCTGACCAGCGCTGCGTTATCAGCGGTCGCGGCGCTCACCGCCAGGTCTTGATGAAAAGGATGCTAACACAAATTCATAACCGCAGGGTGTTGTTCACGGAGTTCATACGTCCAGCCTGCCTCCGGTTTCCAGGACTCCAGGTCTTTTCCCACAGGATCATCGCCGGTTGGGGCTTAACCAAAGAGAAAAGTTCCATGACGAGTGATATATTACTTAAAGTGAGACATCTGTTTGTTAACACGCGAAAGTAGATAGTAAATAGCCGTGGTGACGGTAAATGGTCACCATCGGCCCTTGACAGCTACAACTCCTGAGTAGTCTCCTGCTGACCTATGAGAGACGCTTTTCTTGTAACTGGCTAAACGCGTGCCTCACACGGAGCCCTTAATTCGATTCTCGGGTTTTATGTGGAATTTAGTTTTGTGGTGGTTTCCGAACCTAGCTGAGCAGCATCCCCACACTTTGTGGCAGTCATTCAGTGCTCAGTCAGTGCTCTAACTAAAACGATAGCGGTAGTGCCCTGTTGCCTGATACCGTCTAGCTCCTGTTGCTGTCTGTTGTAAATAATGTGCAAACATACGTGTTCCAGTTCGAAGGGCGCTATCGCTAATGAAATCACTGGGCTAACGTGACACTCAAAAAATATTTCAGACGATTATATACGAGAAGCCGCACAATACGTGTAATAAAACCTTCCACGGGCGGTTCTTTAAGTGGAACAGCGACACCATGATGTGCGCAGGGGGCGAGAATCTGGAGCGCTTCCGGGACTCGTGCAAGGTAAGCCAGCGCTCTGATGGAGTAACAACAACTTTATTAATATAACGGCACCATGATGGTAACACCACGCTGCATTCCATCCCGTCTGGTGGTGAAACTGCTTGAACTTCGGCGTTCGTTTCTGTAATGTATTGGAATTAATAATGAGACACGCAACATGTCGGAACAAAGTCATTTATTCACTGGTCTGTTGTTGCATCTACCCACGTACTTTATTTACATGTGTTCACACCGCAGAATTTGTGAATTTGACTTGAGCAGGTATTGAGTACAGTTGAGGTGCAATAAAATTAAATGAGTGATGGTATTGGTGACGGTGTTCGTTGCCGGTGGACGCTGTGGCGCTCACTACCGCCGCCAAATAATGTACAAACATTAACGTGTACAAATATGAAAGGCGCTGTAGCTAGTGAAATAACTAACAACAAGTAGATACCTATTTCGTGAACGCTTCGTTTGTATTATAAAATGTTTATTTGGCAGGGTGACAGTGGTGGTCCGCTCATGGCGCGTATAGAGTCGGTGCCCTGCTCATTAGTGGTGATGGGGGTAGTCTCGTGGGGCCATGGGTGCGGGGTCGGCTTCTCCGGCGCGTATACCAACGCATCGTACCCGAAGTACCTGGAGTGGATCGTCGGGCACGTGTGGCCCAGGCAGTTGAAGAGGCAGCTCACCAACCTGCAGTCACCGAAGGGCTAATATATTTATAATAATAGCTAAAAATCACTTATTCACTTGTGGGTAGATGTGACATAAGTGACAACAGTTTTATGTGCTCTGTTTTAATTTGATATTTAAAATAGGAAACATTACAGTTGAACTCAATTAATCTCTTGTGAGTGATTTTACCGAGATATATAATCATTAAATAATGTTTTCTAAGTAACAAATTAGCAAACTTTTTCCTGCATCCCTTGCATTTATTCTCACCTTTTTACAGCTTGATTCATTTCATCAGGAAGCGGGATCGCGCTTCCTCTGCGAGTTGCTTACTATACTTTAAATTGGGGAAACCTAAAAATTTAATTAAAAAAAACACGTCCTTACTTATTTTTTTTATTACTTTCAAGTACGTTTTTAGGTGGATTACGTCCCCCTGAATGTGTACACAAAATTTCGTTCAAAAATATTAACGCGTACAAAAGTTATTGATCTTTGAATTTTTGACTTGTTGATTTCCTTTCGGTGAAAATTCCGGATGATGATGCGGAGCCCGCAAGCGTGCGGTGCATCATTACAATTACAAATAAACAATATAAAGTTGATGCGTTGTATTTTCTTTCAAGTTTTTTTTTTCTCTTTATTTTACAGGGCTTTATCGCTCATGCGATTACGTCTTTCAAGTGAATAAAGACAAAAATATTTTTTACACAAACATTTTACGACAAAACAAAAATTCGTATAAAGTTCATGATTCTACGATTCAAAAAGTTTCTTGGCCTAAAGGGTCAAAAGATGCATACGTCTTTTTTTTAGAAAGAAAAAAGTAATTATGTCTCTAAAAATTAATTTTTTTTTTAAGATTATATTCTAAATCTGTTACATATTTTCTGATAAATGAAATAAAAAATTATATACACGAAACTTCAATATACTTATATACTCGTACTGAATAAAAATACGCTCGTTACTCCACACAAGCTTCTTTATTAATTTGTTTAGTTTTAACTTTTTCCTTTTTTACTTCTTATTTTTCTCTTTAATTATTACAACCAGCTTGTATTTAAAATATGAAACAAGTTATTCTTGTGCAAACTCATTTGTGCAATAGGTAAGTTATGTTGACAGAAAAATTACAAACATACCGCCTCCCAAGAACTTCGTTCTTAAAAAGCATTTCCATTACACAATTTACGATGAAACAATATTATTATTATTTTAAAATGTTTATCTTTTCAACAATGCTGAACTTAAACTTTATTAACCAACGATATGTAATAAAAAAACTATAATGAAATAAATCTTAGACATAAAATATAACATTCATAGGCACAATAATATGAAAAATTATGTCCACTGAGATGATGCCTAATCATTTCATTTTCTGTTTTTTTTTTTTTAATAATAGTGGACTGTATACAAAAGACAAATAAAATTTTATAATAAATATACTGAAAAAGTATACAAACATTTTTTTTTTAATCAACTATTGGCAAAATACATAGTTTAGTAATAGGTCTTTTAATTAAACTATTTTTGCGTGGCAATGTAACTACTCTGGTAAGATTATCTGGAGGAAGGTTATCCTCCTTAACCAAGACTATGTCTCCGACTTTTGGTTCAGGGTTAACCTTAGCCCACTTGTATCTATGACAGAATTGACTTAAATATTCCTTTGACCACCTTCGCCAAAGTCTTGTACCATGCGTTGCGTGATCTGCCACCGTTTTAACGTACCGATATTGGAAGTCAGAAAATTGTAGTCTGGAGCTACAACCAACGGTTCACCCACCAAGAAGTGGCCAGGCGTTAAAGGAATGGAATCTTGCGCGTTTGCTTGTACTAAAGCACGGGCAATTGGTCTTGTGTTAAGACATGCTTCAACTTGGTATAATACGGTGGTAATTTATTCACAAGTAAGAGTGGAACTACAGGCCGTAATCGTGGTCCAATTTTTAATTCGTCATTTAAGGATACCCCATTTAGTCCTTGATGATGCATCCAAAACTATTCTTAATTTGGTAGTGGATTTATCATTGCGAATCACAGCGTGATGAGGTAAGTAAACTGCTTCCGAATTTTTAATATCTGTATTTTCTATGGCCTCTTCCATATGGCCAAGCTCTAAATATTCTTTAAAAACTTCATCATACCTAGTCTTTAAATCAGGATTCTTTAGCAGTTTCTTTTTTTGTGATAAGAACCTCCGTTTTGCAATGTCTCTAGTATTCCCATATTTACACGCAGGATTATCATTTCGGAAAGGTAAATGTACTATATATCTGCTCTCTGAATCTCTAGTAGTAGTTTTTGTAAATAATTCCTCACATCGCAGCTCTTCCGGTGATAAGATGGGTTTTACCATTTCTAAGGGTTCAGATTCTTTCTCCCAAAACCGCTTAAGGAGTTCGTTATCTTCCAAATAAGTATGAAAAGACACACTATCACCGTTTAAATTATTAGGTTGTGGTGCAACTCGTCCTGACAATATCCATCCCAACTTTGAATTCTGTGCTATCATACTGCCGCTAGGACTTCTTAAAAGTCCTTCCATTAATATTTGACTGTAAATTTCACTTCCCAATAAGATATCAACTCTTCTTGGAGTATCATATTGAGGATCAGCTAATTGAATCTCTTTCAAAGTCGGCCAATCTAACAGTTAAACATTTTTAATTGGTAAAAACGTCGCCAATTTACTCAAAACGTGCGCATTTACATTAAGTGAAAAATTAGAATGTTGTAGTGATATAATTTCAACATTGACTATATGCTTGGATGTCAATGATTATCCCCTAATCCTGACACTGAACTTCTTAGTGGAATTTTCTCAAGTCCCAGCAATTGCACGGCTGATTCTGTTATAAAAGATGCCTGGGATCCTTGATCAAGTAACACTCTCAGAAATTGGTGGGTGCTGTTTCTCCCTTTTGCCTTGACTACTGCTGTAGCTAAGAGCACCTGTGAATAATCAGGTTGATATGAGAAACAGTTAGTAATAACATTTGGCGATATATCTTCAGTAGACATAACTGTAACCTCATTCTTATATGAAGACATAGCGTGATTAACGGAAGTACTTGCAGGGGGCTCCTCTAATAAGTGGTTGGTTGATTCGTCTCCGGTAGCCAATTTCCCGCACGGTGGTTCCTTGATGGGTGAATCTGAGGTAGTTAGTCCTAGGTTAGGTAAATGGAGTAACGAGTGGTGCTATCGCCCGCACAAACGACACGACGTACGCAGGTAGCAAGACTTTACCGAATGGTTGGAAACGAAACAATTGAAACATAAATTGCGTTTACCTACAAATTCGTTGCGAGAATTATGATCGATTTCAATAAACTTTTTACATTGAAACATTTTATGATTGCCTGAAGAAAAGGGTCAGATCACAGTAGAGGGAACAGAAACGTGATGTACCTTAGGATGCGTATTATCTCTATGGTCTATGTCTAAAAATTCTAAAGCTCTAAATCGACTGACGAGAAATTCTTCAAATTGATGAAAGGTTGGTAACTCTTCACATGATTCACTAACCTTAAATTCCCATTGTTTGCGGGTATCACAATCTAACTTTAAACAATATATAAACTACAATTATATCCGAGGTTTCAGTTTTAATACCTAAATTAATTAATGCTTGTAAACAATCTTTGGACGTATCTAAAAGCTCCCTTATTCCGTTTGCACTTTGAACTGTTAAACTGCGTTGACTAAACAAACGCTTTAGTAAACAATTGGAAATATATTTGTTATTATTATACCTATTTTGTAATTGTGTCCCACAAATATCGTAATTGGCATCGGTAATAGGAATATTACGCAGCAATTGTTCCGCCTTCCCTTACAGGTACCTCTTCAAATATTGTAGTTTCTGTACATTATCTATGCTAAGGTTTCTATCGACAAGAGAAGTAAACAAATCGCGAAAAGTCGGCCACTCCGTGTACCGGCCAGTAAAGGTAGGTAATTTAATATCGGGCAATTTAACGTTTTGCTGTTTATGCAATAAAATATTGGATGGACTTTCATTACAGTCATTTTTGAAATCTTTTAAAACATCTTTTAGTTGACATTTATATTGCGTATATTCCTCTTCCATAATATCGAATAGATCTGTACTAAAGTAGGAGCAACTACTTTTTGTTTCTGGTGAAGCTACTTTAATTATACTAGAATGCGTTTGTTTTATATTTTCCCACAAATCATTTAACGATTCTAATCTGGTTTCAACATAACTTTCTGTAATTCTAGACTTAGGTGATTTTTTAAAATTCAATTCTGCTTTTTTTAGTTGATGTTTATAATCTTCTTGTAACTTTAATAGCTGTTGCATAGTGTTAACAGAGTATACAATAATATCTAATTATGTTACGTTTATATGTTACTTCGAAAATCCTGGTATGTAATATCCGTTTTATATTTAACAATAAAAACTTATTATGACTTCAAGTAAAGTTAATAACAATGTGACAATACAAATAATATGGTACCTCGTCTAAAGGGATGCTTGTATGTATACACCACACACACTGACACTGTTGAAACTTATCACCTCGATGTGCGTCGAGAGCTCCGGGAGCGAAGCAGCTTCTCCGTTACAGACGCATCAGTAGTATGTAGCTACAGCAACAGGCAGGCGGGTATTACAGGAACAAATGTAGAAAACTCCAACCACTTCCGATATTCTCAGTCGATGATATTTTGTAGTTACCACTTTCTAGAACTACAATTATTTTTTCAACTCCGTCGCATGCTGTTCACTCACTAAACTTTTCTTCGCGTCCGGTACAAAAGTCTAAGTTTCACTTTATTTCTTATAAATTTATGTAGTTTATCATTTTTAGTTTGTCTCCAAATATATTATTATTAATTCTCGTGTCGTATAATAAATAAAATCCGACTCGTTTTAAGGACCATGAATAAAAATACGCTCGTCACTCCACACAAGATTCTTTATTCATTTGTTAAGTTTTAACTTTTTCCTTTTTTTTCTTCTTTTTTTTCTCTTTAATTATTACAACCAGCTTGTATTTAAAATATGAAACAAGTTATTCTTATGCAAACTCATTTGTGCAGAAAAATTACAAACAACTTTTTTTTTTAAATTCAAAGAAACTTTTATTAAAATGAACAATTTAGTATTAACTAAGTTTATAAAGGAAAGCAGGTAGTTAAAATTTTCTCAATCAAGACTTCTCAGCGAACTATTTAGTCTCCATAGATCGTCGTCGGCCGCGCCTGCGATCGGCTACAAAGCGGGTATTTAGAAAAAGTAAGGCCCCCGAGATCGGCTTTAAAAGGCTGCTGCTCGGAAATAGCAAAAAGAATTGGTCGTCAGTGCTCGCAGTGTACGGGCGTCGTGTGATATCCTTTGTAACTTTTCTAATAAACAGAGCGGTTCAGAGCTTTAAAAATATCGCTCAAAACAAATATTTACAAGTTCGCAAAGCTTCAGTTTATTGAAAATCATGGTTTTGAGAATTTTTCACAAGTTTTACGGAAAAAAAAATTGTAACATTTTGATGCGTTCAATAAAATCTTTTGTAATAACTAGAAATTGTAATGCATATATTTATTTACAATTTTCTTTTTGCAAATTGAAATGAAAAATTGTTAAATTATCAAAATTTCCACAAACAAAACTTAAAAAAAAAACAAGTAAACTGAACCCGCGATTGACCAGCTTCGTGAATGAACTCTAATCTCGTAAATTGTATTCTAAATATTGAATTCGGTATGTTTGGGATTTACCCGATACTTAACCCCGTACCATTGACCTTTGTTCAGATAAAACTAAAAAAGATATGTTGTGCCATTATGTCCGCCATTTTGTATGACGTCATAACTTAAAATGTAACGTTCACACCAAGCAGTACGGTGCGTGGTCACCACTCGAGTACCTCCCGGTCCCGTCTGCGTTTACTCTTGTTCTCCGAGACTAGATCGGCATCATCGTCTGTCTCGCTCTACCACACCGCATAACCGCCCTTCCGGCGATACGTGGACGTCTTCCATCAGCAAGAGGCATATCAAGGGGAGGGTATGTTTAGTGTTCTTGATGAATATTCTTCTCGCTTAATGCTTTATCGAACTCTAATTGCTCTGGATCGGGCCCTAAATTTAGCGCATGGTCGTTCTCTCCGCCAAGAAGAGCGTTTCTTCTCCAAGGGTATTTTTTTTTTCGTGTTTATCAAAATGTTAACAGCATGCACACTCCGGTGCCACGGGGTCGGCAACGGGGCAGTGTCGGACTTCAACCGACTAAAAATCTTCACACGCTGCTCAAATCACGTCCGACAGTAAGCACGAGGGTCACGGGATAACACCGAACAATTCTTGCGCAACCCCCGATCGGCGCCCGGGTCGAACTGGCTCACCTAGGAGATTGATGAGAGGCCCCCCCCCGGACAGACAATGCCTACGTGACGACGCGTCGGAATACGACGTTCCGTTTCTGCGTCATAACGGAGTCGCTGCATCGGGATACCGCATCCCATGACGCCTCGCTTCCGACCATGGAACGAAGCACTGCCGACAGCGAGAGGTCACTCCCTATCGCCGCTCTGAGCGCGGCCCTATCCTCCCCCAACGCGGGCAATCGGCCAAGGTATGTGACGATGTGTCCTCCGGGTGTCCACACTCGTCGCACGCCTCGTCTGTCCTACCACATCTACTCAGGTGCAGATATCACCCGAAACAGCCGTGGGCCGTGAGTATCTGCACCAGTCGGAAATTAAGGACTCTGCGGCCTCTACCCAGCTAGTCCGTGATGACCGGCCGGATGGCCTCCACTGTGAGGCGACCGTGCAACGGGTCTTGGAGCCGCCGCTTCCATCCCCGAAGCACCTCCCGTCGCGTCTTTTGGCGCCACCTATCCTCCTCGCCGGCGACGGATGCTCGCCCCGCTCAAGGGCGCTGTTTCGCCGCCAGTAAACGTACACAAACGACTGGGTATCGAGTTCCCACGGCGGCGTCCCGGCAAGGACGAACGCCGCCTCGAAGGAGACGGTACGGTAACCGCGTATGACCTGTATGGCCATGACACGTTGCGGTGATCGCAGCAGGGTCAGGCCTCGGGCCGTCAGAGCTTCCGCCCATATGGGCATCCCCGTATAACGCCAATAGACCACGCTACTCCGGTATAGAGTCGCTGACATCCGACGCTGGGCCCCCAGATTGGGCAGGAGTCAGCTCATGGACACAGCCACTTGAATGAGCTTCGAGCTCAACTGCCGAAAGTGCTCGTCGCATTTCCACCGGCCGTCGAGGACGAGTCCCAGGTACTTCATAGATGTACCGACGGTGATGGAAGTCCCATCGACTACTAAATCCCCCCCGGCGGAGACCGCTCCGCGCACCGTCACCAGGGTGTCGTCGACGCGGCAAGTCACGTCGACCCCTCCGAGAGTGGCTTCGCGCAGCACCGAGTCGTAACTGATGTTCAACAGGAGCGGCCCGAGGACCGAACCTTGTGGAACGCCGCACGACACACCGTGCCGACACCACTCGTCTCGCGTCGGATACCTCACGAACCGGTTCAAGAGATACGTCCGGATCATCCGTCTTAGGTAGACCGGACCCCGAATGAACCAGCGCCGCGGTGATCGTCCTCTGCGGCAGGGTGTTGAACACGTTGGTGATATCAAGGGACACCGCGGCCAAGGGTTATGTTAGGTTAGGTTTCGCCGTGCATCGTTGTTGCTCTCATTTCTGTCTTCTACATCCGCCAGTGTATCCTGTACGTGTAGACAAACGCACATCTTCATATATACATACGTGCGATGCGCGTGCTTGACCTCTGATAACACCAACTGATTGCTACCCGGCGCCGCGCGGCCGTGTACCGCCGCAGTCGCGCGCCGCTCCGGCTTCGCTGCGCGCGTTCTCGTGTATATACTTCACTTGGCGAATATTATACTTATCATTTGAAAGATGATGAAAATTACATACTCGATTTTAGTTTTGTACTGCATGAACGTGTACTGCCAAGACGCTGAAGGTTTGTTTTTTACTGCCACACAGTTGTATGTTTACTACCGAACGTTGTGCTATTGTGAGCTTCTTAACGGCGGCACCGATCTCGATCTACAGTTTTTTATCTCTGCCATCATCCATCTAGAACCACATTGGTGTACTAATGCAGCATTTACTACTGCTGTCGGTGTGCAAACATTACTGTGTGTACCGCCGTACGTGGACGGTCTCCGGCGGCAGAGACCTACCACCACATCATTTTGCTTAGTCAGTGCAATGTATTGCTGCATAAACATCCGCAGTGAAATGTAATTGTCTCCGGCGCGTGATTCCCTCACCACCCGGCGAAACGGATAACCTGCTCGTGTCGTTATATGTAAACTGATGCTCTGCCTCCGTTCCAGGTGACGCGTGTCTGCACTCGGGTGTGCCGGGCGTCTGCAAACCGTTCCTGCAGTGCGAACACGCGCTGCAATTAGTACGGAGGCGCAAGAAACCCACTGTGAGATATATTTAATCGTGACCTCAACTACACGTAGAATTAAGAGAAGAGAAGTAGCGTCCAAATATTACTGTGTTCCAGTTTGAAGGGAGCTGTGCGCTGGTGAAATAACTGGGGTAACGAGACTTGACACCTTATGTCTCAAGGCGAGCGCAATACGATGCAGTGTATATAATCTTAACCAGCGCCGCGTTGTTATGGGCGAGCGTATCACTCACCATCAGGTGAACGTCGCACTTGACTCGTAGAATAAACGAATGCTGGTAGGTAACCTGTCGTGAGGAAACCTGCCGATATTGGAATTCCGGAACGAAATTAATGAATTACTTCACGAGGCGTCTGGTTCGATTCCGGCGCGGCAGTACCGGTTCAGTTCAGCGATGTATACCAGCAGTAATCATTTCAGACTTGTTTCTACGATGATAACGGGGTGCGGGTGGTCTGCTGCGTCCAGACGACGGTTGCACCAACTATGTCACCAACGGTTATACCAACGGTTGCACCAACTATTACACCAACGTCTGCACCAACTAAGTCACCAACGGTTGCACGAACTATTACATTAACGGCTAACAAAGAGGCCTTGAACTACACCGTCCTGAGGTTCGAAAACAAAGTAAGTACATCAATACGATTCACTGGTGTTAGGTAGGGATACTCTGTTGGTGGTGATCGTCTAAATATATTATATATTTACATATATATTTCATTTACAATAAACATTTTTTATTTATTTAACTTTAAAAATTTGAACGTACGTTGTCAGTTTTATTGAAACTTTGAATAAGGTTAAACATATATAAATATAATTTGTTTTGTTGGTAATGTAGTAGATATAGACCTGTAGTTGTTGTAGTCATCTGTAGAAACTTGTTTATGGATTGGTCTTGCAATGCTAGTTTTAAGACTATCCGGGTACAAACGTGTGCTTACGTTATTAAAGTGAATTTTACTATTGTTTACGTCAAACGTCATATGTTAGTGCTCAACTAAATTACAGCAGTCGAATAGTTCAGTAACAATGGATGTAATATTTATTATCAATACTTTTTTTAATAAAATGTGGATAAAGGCATAGAATATATATATTATCCACTTTTCTTACCCTTATTACCCCCCTTTTTCAACCAGATGAACTTATAGGTATTCGATAACTTCTGTTTGGTTTTCCACAGCAGATTTTTATAATATGGAGTTAGTGTTTACGTATATACACTTTGTTTTTATTTTCGTGGGAAGACTGAGTTTTAGGATTTCAATTAAAAGATTTTTCCCTTTTTGCTCGTTCTATCCATAAAGTACGTTTCCCGGCTTGTGTTTCCACCAAAAAGTTATCCGTTCTTATCTGTGTTGGTTCACACTCTTTGCTGAGACCACATATATTTCAGGAAGATTTAGTTTTTTTGGCCACAAGCTTTGTTATATTTATAGGTTCTTTTTTTTCAGCATGAGCTATGCTTGTTATTTATGCTTCGTGATTAGATAGTTGTTTCTGGTCTAATTCATTCACTCTTTGTTCTACAGAATTCAATTTGGTATCTAAAAGTCTGATGCAATTACTAAAGCATGTGTTTTTCTTCTCCATTTCTTTGATTTTCTTCTTTTCCGTGCATGGTTCGAGACATTCAGTAAATTCATCAATTTTTACAGTACAGAAATCCAGAGAAGTAGTTATTGTTTGCATTTCTTTAGTACCTAACAGTTTTCTCCACTCCTTTTAGAAATCATTTGGTAGTTGGTTTCTCAAGAATTGTTTCCTGTTCCTCATCATCTTCTGAATCACTTTCTGGGATAAATAACAGGTCCTCGTTTCGCAGACCTTTTTACACAATCCGGACAAGTCCAGTCAAAAATTTTCGCGGATTGTAAATTTGCAATTTATTTGTCTGTGGGATTAGCACATTGGGATGTTAAGTTAATCATTTTTTTTCACACTTTTTATTGTTTAGCCCGGAATTTTTTTGGATATATTCTTATTACATGTATCAAACTTAGATAAGTGAGAATAATTAAAAATGAAATATTTTTAAGATTGTAACAGGTCTGCCTAGCACAAGTTCGCCGAGGTCAATGCGTGAATTCTGCCGACGAACTGCAGCGTGTAAAAATGACTGTGTCATGAAGGGCGCTGTAGCTAGTGAGATTACTGGGGTAACGAGACATAACATCGTTTGTCTCTAAGCGCCACATCATGCGTATGGATGGAGGCGTATCACTAACCATAAGGTGAACGTCTTCGTTCAATAAAAAAAAAAATACAAACAGACTTCAGTTTCTATGATGTTGATGCATCCGTGACCATTTCCAGGAGTGCATTTTCAACGGCACGTTCCCGATCACATGCGTCAGCGAGGTGGACTTCAAGGACTTGGGAATAGTCGAGCCGCACAGATGTCCGAAGCTGCCAGCGCTTAGATCACAGGAGAGGCCTATTCTGTCGCCATACGAGACGGTGATATCAGACGGTAAGTGGTGGCAACTATCACCACCATCTGGAGAACAAATGTTGGTGGTTATAGAAAGGTGGTAATAGTACAAAAGTAGTTGTATAAATATAAACAGGGAGTTCGGTAATTTTTATATCACTATCGTCAGTGGCCATTAAACGGCCCACTGCTGGACATGCGCCTCTCTAAGATCTACATACGGTTCGATCGCGAGCTCTTCATTTAATGGCTTGCGGAATCTTTTACCAGATCTTCGCCCCACCTTATTCTTTCCAGCGACTCCACAAAATAGGTCCAGGTGTTCCGGAGATACCTAAAATCGCCCTGGTCTACTTTTCCTCTTTCAATCTTTCCTCTCTTCTTTATGTAATCAATATGGGCCGTGTATCCTTGTAGCGTGTTACGAGTACTCGAGGCTCGCGAGCAAGTGCCTGGAGAGCGGCGACGTGCCCGGCCGGTATTTAAGGGACCGGTGCAGCGAAAGAATGCTGACCACGAAGATAACTGGAGGTGAACCTGCGTCACAGCAGGAGTTCCCCCACATGGTAACTACACGACGACTTAGTTTACAAGGTTCCATACACTCGTGTACCACTGCACAACCTATATCTACCGCCGAGCAGTAGAGTGCATATTTTACTGCTTTCTAGCTGGCTTTAAGATTACTAGGATGAGAATGAGATCTCGATTGCAATGTTTTATCATCTCACGACGAGCCCTGAACGCTGCTGTGTAAATATCCTATGTCCTTATTGCTATGGGCAGCTAATCACCAGCAGCTGGGGCTTGACGCAGCCTGGTTATAAAAAATTATATAATACTTGGTGATATTTGCATTTCGATTAATTGATGATATCTACTGCTGAATTCCTGTTGCAGGCAGTCCTTGGCTCTTTTAAAGAAAACAAGAGCCAGGAGTACGATTGGTTTGGTGGCGGTTCCCTGATCAGCGAGTACTTCATCCTGACCGCAGCACACGTCCGCTACAAGCCGGGAGTGTGAGTGTCGCTCTCTTCATTTCAATAAAGTACGAGGAGACTAGGAAGGTACCTATTACAATATTTAAACAACACTGCTTGATATTGCTCTTTTTAGTAGTTCCTCGTTTCACATTGTAACTGTTATGATTCAATGAAACACGTAGCTCGTTACGACAACAACTGCTTTATTTTACACTACCGACCTAGTACAATATTATTACAAACACAACTACCCACAACATCTCCCCCAACAAAGGATACACACACATCTCCCCTTTTAAAAAAAATAGTACAAGAAAAAAACAAAAAGAATAAATAAAAACAAAAAATTAAATCTAATTATTGTTTAAGTTAAGATCACGTAATCGTTTTCTTGTGAGAGGATATGGCCGTGATGAGGTTGGCTCATTTCCTTCGTCTTTAGTAAACATTTTAACCGAGTTATTACCATCAGAATTCTCTAAATTTTGTTTTTTGATTTTTGTTTGGTCAGCCGCATTATTGCCATTCCTCCCACATGCTTTTCTAATTAAATGGCGCCTGTTGCGCCGGAGGACTCGTCCTCCCTCATTGTTTAATATATAGGATCTAGGTGTCTCACATTCACCTATTACAGTACCATGAGTTCGTTTTTTGCCATCTACACATATAACCTTGTCTCCTACGTTAAGTTTTGGCAAAGTCTTACAGCGCTTATCATAATTTAATTTGCTTTGTTCTTGTTGTTGTAACATTGTTTTAAATTGAGACGGATCAACTGTTTTAGGTATTAGCAATTCATTACTAACTGGTAATTTGCAACGTAATCTGCGGCCCATTAGCAATTGTGCAGGAGAATCCAAACCATGCCGCGGAGTATTTCTGTAATTCAATAATGCTAATTCGAAATCGCAATTTCCTTTTATAGCCTTCGTCAACAGGTGTTTAATTGTTTGTACCGCGCGCTCACTTTTACCATTAGCCTGTGGATAATTTGGGGAAGACGTAACGTGATTAAAACCCCAGTTCACACTAAATGTATGAAACTCACGGCTGCTATATTGTGTGCCATTATCACTGATAACGGTCTCCGGGATCCCGAGCCGCGAGAATATTTGCTTCATAGCGTTTATAACACTTTGAGATGTTATATTTTCTAATTTGCTCACCTCTACATAATTAGAATAATAATCTACTAGAATGAGATAGTGCTTTTTCCTAAATTCAAAAATATCGGAGCCCACTTTAAACCACGGTAAGGATGGAATTTCAATCGGAATCATCGGTTCCTTGGCTGGAGTGTTTGAACTCTCCCTACAAATAACACATCGTTTCACAAATGCTTCAACGTCGCGTGACATCCCAGGCCAAAATATTACCTGCCTAGCACGCCTCTTGCTTCGATCTATTCCAAAATGTCCTTCGTGGACGATTCGCAACATCTCCGCTCTGAGAGTCGGAGGTATTAGAACCACATTATCTTTAAAAATTACTTCGTCTACAACAAACAGCTCGTCTTTAAGAGACCAATACTTTTTCAAATTTTCGCAAACTTCATACTTATTATTTGGCCATCCGAATTTTATATACTCTTTTAAAGCACTAAAATCTGGATCTTGTATAGTTTCTTTTTTAATTAACGTTAGCTTGTTGTTGGAAATCGGTATGCTATTGACAATCATTTGTAATTGATACAATATATTCTGTTCTAACTCGTCATTAACTGACGAATCGGGAAGAGGCGCACGAGACAGCGCATCCGGAATATACATATATTTCCCTGGTTTGTACCTTACAATTAAATCATAACCTTGAATTCTAAGCATCATTCGTTGCAAGCGTGCTGGAACGGACATAAGTGGCATTTTAAAAATACTCTCTAAAGGTTTGTGGTCGGTTTCGACTACTACGCTACGTTTCGCGAAAATATATTGATGAAACCTCTCACAAGCGAATACGATCGCTAATAGCTCCTTTTCAACCTGGGCGTACCGGCGCTGCGTGTCCGACAGCGTCCGCGAGGCGTACTCGACCGGGCGGCCGTCCTGCAGCAGCACCACGTCCACCGACAGCACGGCCGGCCGCGACACCTCGTACAGCGCGAGCACGGGCGCCGAGCACACGCACTCCTTTAAATTGTCAAACGATTGCTGTTGCTCGTGTTCCCAGTGCCAGTCAGTATCTTTTTTTAATAAATTCGTTAAAGGAAGTGCGCGATCGGAATAATTAGGTATATATTTGGATAAATAATTGACGGCTCCTAAAAATCTTTCTAAACTTTTTCTGTCAGTTGGACGAGGAAACTCCGAAATTGCTTTTACTTTGTTACCATCAGGTCTCATACCATTTTTATCAAAAATATGGCCCAGGTATTTAACTTCACCTACAGCAAATTTACATTTATTTTTATTAAATTTTAAATTAATATCTCTTGCTCTCTGTAATAACGCATCAAGTCTAATATCATGTTCACGTTTTGTACGGCCCCAGACAATAATATCATCTATGAAACTGTCTGTGCCTTCCAAGTCCTCTAACAGTTGCCTAATTTTAGCATGAAATACTTCAGACGCACAATTGATTCCATACGGTAAGCGAAGAAATTGATAACGACCGAAAGGTGTAGCAAACGTGCACAAATCCGCACTCTGTTCATCTAATTGGATGGCCCAAAACCCTGAGTTGGCATCCAGAACAGAGAAATAACACGCGCCATGTAACCGCGCCGCTAACTCAGTGACCGTAGGCAGCTGGAAGTGCGCGCGCCGCACCGCGCGGTTCAACTCCCGCGGGTCGAGGCATATACGTATGCCGTTGTCTTTTTTTGCTACTAACACGAGGGGATGCACCCACTGTGTCGGATGATAAACTTTTCTTATTACCCCCTGACTTTCCATTAACTTAAGCTCATCTGAGAGCCGATCACGCAAACTTAACGGAATTTTTCTTAGCGCACTAATCACCGGAGGAACTGATTTATCAACCACAATATGATACTTGCCCGGTAGGCAGCCGATGCCATTAAATAAGTCGTTGTAATTAGACAAACTAATTTCCTGAACTCTTTGAATTAACCCGAGCTCTTCACAAGTGTTTCGACCCAGCACGCTTTGACAACGTATATCGGCTATCGCAAACTTTAAATTGTAAATAACCTTTTTGTATGAACACCGTAAATAACAAACCCCCTTAACAGGTATTACATCTCCACTGTATGATTGTAGTTTAATGTTCTCGTTTTTAATTATATTTGCAGCGAAACCTAATTTTGAAAAGGTTTCATAAGATAAAACGTTAATATCCGCCCCCGAATCCAACTTAAAGTTTACGACATGCCCATTTAACAATAACGTTTCAAACCATCCGTTTGTCATGTTCAAACATCTTTCCTGTCCTTCTACAGTTGATATAAAAAATGAATTACATTCAGAAGACGTAGTAGTAGTATAGTCTTCTTCAATATCGTACACGCGGCTGATATTGTTTGATATGTTATTATTCATTACATTCGACTTACACACCCGAGCGAAGTGTCCCTGTTTACCGCAAGTAAAACACCTCGCGTATAACGCCGGACAGCGCGCCGCCGCGTCGCACCGCTGCGCCCCGCACCGCGCGCACCGCGCCGCGCCCCGCTCGCGCGCCCGGCACGCCGCCGCCCGCGCCGCCGCCCGCGCCGCCGCCCGCGCCGCCGCCCGCGCCGCCGCCCGCGCCGCCGCCCGCGCCGCCGCCCGCGCCGCCGCCCGCGCCGCCGCCCGCGCCGCCGCCCGCGCCGCCGCCCGCGCCGCCGCCCGCGCCGCCGCCCGCGCCGCCGCCCGCGCCGCCGCCCGCGCCGCCGCCCGCGCCGCCGCCCGCGCCGCCGCCCGCGCCGCCGCCCGCGCCGCCGCCCGCGCCGCCGCCCGCGCCGCCGCCCGCGCCGCCGCCCGCGCCGCCGCCCGCGCCGCCGCCCGCGCCGCCGCCCGCGCCGCCGCCCGCGCCGCCGCCCGCGCCGCCGCCCGCGCCGCCGCCCGCGCCGCCGCCCGCGCCGCCGCCCGCGCCGCCGCCCGCGCCGCCGCCCGCGCCGCCGCCCGCGCCGCCGCCCGCGCCGCCGCCCGCGCCGCCGCCCGCGCCGCCGCCCGCGCCGCCGCCCGCGCCGCCGCCCGCGCCGCCGCCCGCGCCGCCGCCCGCGCCGCCGCCCGCGCCGCCGCCCGCGCCGCCGCCCGCGCCGCCGCCCGCGCCGCCGCCCGCGCCGCCGCCCGCGCCGCCGCCCGCGCCGCCGCCCGCGCCGCCGCCCGCGCCGCCGCCCGCGCCGCCGCCCGCGCCGCCGCCCGCGCCGCCGCCCGCGCCGCCGCCCGCGCCGCCGCCCGCGCCGCCGCCCGCGCCGCCGCCCGCGCCGCCGCCCGCGCCGCCGCCCGCGCCGCCGCCCGCGCCGCCGCCCGCGCCGCCGCCCGCGCCGCCGCCCGCGCCGCCGCCCGCGCCGCCGCCCGCGCCGCCGCCCGCGCCGCCGCCCGCGCCGCCGCCCGCGCCGCCGCCCGCGCCGCCGCCCGCGCCGCCGCCCGCGCCGCCGCCCGCGCCGCCGCCCGCGCCGCCGCCCGCGCCGCCGCCCGCGCCGCCGCCCGCGCCGCCGCCCGCGCCGCCGCCCGCGCCGCCGCCCGCGCCGCCGCCCGCGCCGCCGCCCGCGCCGCCGCCCGCGCCGCCGCCCGCGCCGCCGCCCGCGCCGCCGCCCGCGCCGCCGCCCGCGCCGCCGCCCGCGCCGCCGCCCGCGCCGCCGCCCGCGCCGCCGCCCGCGCCGCCGCCCGCGCCGCCGCCCGCGCCGCCGCCCGCGCCGCCGCCCGCGCCGCCGCCCGCGCCGCCGCCCGCGCCGCCGCCCGCGCCGCCGCCCGCGCCGCCGCCCGCGCCGCCGCCCGCGCCGCCGCCCGCGCCGCCGCCCGCGCCGCCGCCCGCGCCGCCGCCCGCGCCGCCGCCCGCGCCGCCGCCCGCGCCGCCGCCCGCGCCGCCGCCCGCGCCGCCGCCCGCGCCGCCGCCCGCGCCGCCGCCCGCGCCGCCGCCCGCGCCGCCGCCCGCGCCGCCGCCCGCGCCGCCGCCCGCGCCGCCGCCCGCGCCGCCGCCCGCGCCGCCGCCCGCGCCGCCGCCCGCGCCGCCGCCCGCGCCGCCGCCCGCGCCGCCGCCCGCGCCGCCGCCCGCGCCGCCGCCCGCGCCGCCGCCCGCGCCGCCGCCCGCGCCGCCGCCCGCGCCGCCGCCCGCGCCGCCGCCCGCGCCGCCGCCCGCGCCGCCGCCCGCGCCGCCGCCCGCGCCGCCGCCCGCGCCGCCGCCCGCGCCGCCGCCCGCGCCGCCGCCCGCGCCGCCGCCCGCGCCGCCGCCCGCGCCGCCGCCCGCGCCGCCGCCCGCGCCGCCGCCCGCGCCGCCGCCCGCGCCGCCGCCCGCGCCGCCGCCCGCGCCGCCGCCCGCGCCGCCGCCCGCGCCGCCGCCCGCGCCGCCGCCCGCGCCGCCGCCCGCGCCGCCGCCCGCGCCGCCGCCGCCGGGGCCCTTTATAAAATTCGTACACTATACAACTTATTAAACAATATCTCTTATTGATTTATCACAATATCTGCTTTTTAAACAGTAAATAATAATTTCCGCTGTCACCATGTTATGATTCAATGAAACACGTAGCTCGTTACGACAACAACTGCTTTATTTTACACTACCGACCTAGTACAATATTATTACAAACACAACTACCCACAACAGTAACTATTCGTTATTATCAGCCGGATAACGCCCACTGCTGGCCATTGGCCTCTCCCGAGGAACTAATTATATTAAATAATAATTCTATAAAAATGTTTAACAACAAGAGCGTTTGTATAGTTTACACGGAAATGTATTTGACGGCGCGTCTATAAAAGCTGTCAACCGTTGACAGTTCACGTAACACCGGGCGCTGGGGAGGCGGCCATTTGCTCGTAGGGGCAATCATCTTTGAGCGGTTGTGAAGTAAAGACGTTGCGCACGCGCCCCACGTGTTCCGGTGGAACGTCATTTATAGTGATTGTTAATTGTCAAATTAATAAAGAAGTGTCCTTTCTACTCAAAACATATTTCATCAATCTTATCTCCTCGCCCGTTTACCCATATAAAAGATGGAACAGTCCGGTGAAAATAACCACGTGCCTTTATCAGAAGTGGGATCGAGAGGGCTTAACACTGAGGAGACAAGATATAACACCGCTGGCCCGTCATCAAATACAGGCATCGAGGCGTCAGGCTTCTTTACCAACATGGAGGCGCTTTTTACTCGCCTACTAGCAGCAAATCAAAATTCACCGTCGAGTCATGCGACGCCTCATCTCATCAAGTTCGACCCGGATGAAGCCGATTCAGATATCGAAGGTTGGTGTAATATCACTGAAATAATAGTAAACAGTCGAAAATTAGAGGGACCCGAGTTGCTGCTCGCTCTCACGCATGCCCTAAAGGGGCGAGCCGCCAAGTGCCTGACTAAGCTATGTAATACAAAGATAACATGGGCACACGTCAAAGAAGTCTTACTTGCGAAGTTTGGACGTCCTATGCTAATGCAGGACTATTTTGAGGACATAATAAGGTTTCAAATAGCCAATAAAGAAACTGCGAGTGAAGCCGCCGTGAGGCTCTGGAACCTCATTGAACGTGTCCCGAGGCTCGAAATGGATGAAGACATCGCCACCGGCTTCACCATTTCAGTGCTGTCTCAAAAGGACCCATTGCTAAGAAGAGAGTTAAACTCGCACGTGGTGACTACAAGGTCTCAACTCTTCAGGGTTCTCAACGGAATTCCACTCAAGCGACGCCACGATGAACCTGGGACTTGCGAGACAGAAAACAAACGTGCGCGTCTGGTGGACTACAAATTCACTGGGAGTTGCCATTTCTGTGGCAATAGAGGCCACAAAATAGAAGACTGCCGCAAACGTCGTGACACCATGAAACCAAAGTCATCGGATAAAGAAAAGGAGAAAACTGTGACCTGTTTCACCTGCGGAAAAGCAGGGCATCTCAGCACCAGCTGCCCCGACAAGAAGCCAGCAGCGGCGCCAGCAACGCGCAAGGAGGTTCAGATCTGCACGAGGCGCACAGTGAGAGGTACCCTGTCAACATCAGCTGGTGAGGTCATTTTGTTCCTTTTCGATAGCGGATCGGCGTGTTCCCTAGTTAAACTTTGCTATGCCACGAAACTTGCGGGTTCTGAACGCGATGACATTGTTTATTTAACTGGGATCGGTGGGGAAGACGTTAAATGCACTAAACAAATTCTTAGTTTAATAACTATTCAAGGTATTCCTCTTTCGGTACTATTCCATGTCGTACCCGACAATGCTATCTCTGAAGCAACTATAATTGGAAGGGACGTTCTTGAGCAGGGTATTCACGTCGAAATTAATTGTGACCATCTTGTTTTTACTTTGCGTAAAGAGATAAATGTATGTAAAAGCACAAGCGGATTTGACTTTAGTGCTATTGATACTGACTTAGTAGGCGCGGAAAAGCACGCTTTGCTAAATTTATTACAAAAATACAGCGAGTTCTTTATAGAGGGCGTACCCATTAGGCGTGTTTCGACAGGAAGTCTCAAAATTGATTTGCTTGATCCTCATAAAACGGTGCAACGCCGTCCATATCGACTATCTCCAGTCGAGAAAGAAATCGTAAAAGATATAGTTCAGTCTCTTCTTGAAGCAGGTGTTATACGTGAAAGCTCTTCACCATTCGCGAGCCCCATCCTGTTAGTCAAAAAAAAGGACGGTACAGACAGGATGTGCGTTGATTATAGGGAACTTAATGCAAACACACGTCCTGAACATTACCCGCTACCTAGAATAGACGAGCAAGTGGATAGGCTGACGGGAGCACACTTCTTTTCCTCACTTGATATGGCGTCCGGGTATCACCAGATTGCTGTAGAATCCAGTTCGGTGGAACGAACGGCCTTCGTGACACCGGATGGACAATATGAGTACCTTGCCATGCCGTTTGGGTTAAGGAACGCAGCCTCCGTATACCAGCGCTGCATCAATAAAGCGCTAAAACCCCTTAAGGATACTGTGGCTCTCGCATATATGGACGATGTGCTGTGCTTTTCATCGCATGTAGCCGAAGGATTACGGCGTTTAGATGAAGTGCTTGGGGCTCTTTCTGAAGCTGGGTTCTCTTTTAATATTCGCAAATGTAAATTCTTAAAGAAAGAGATAGACTATCTTGGGTACGCGATTCGGGCCGGTGAGGTTAGACCAAACCCGCGGAAAATTCAGGCCCTCATTGATGCCCCAGAACCAGCCACAGCTACTCAAGTTAGGCAATTCCTCGGTTTAGCCTCCTACTTTCGTAGATTTATCCCTAACTTTGCTACACTTGCCGGGCCATTATATCCACTCACGAAGCTAAAAGGGCCCATTACCTGGTCCGATAAACATCGCGAAGTTCATAGCAAGATAATTGCCATTTTGACCTCTGAACCGATTTTAACGATCTTCAATCCCGAAGTACCAATAGAACTTCACACAGACGCGAGTTCTGATGGATACGGGGCCATTTTAATACAACGAGACAATAATATGCCGCGTGTTGTAGCGTACTTTAGCCGACGCACCACTGACGCAGAGTCCAGGTACCACTCTTATGAGTTGGAGACATTGGCTGTGGTTCGTGCGGTTGAAAACTTTCGCCACTATCTCTATGGCCAACACTTCACCGTTTTCACAGATTGCTTTGATTCCCTAAAGGCTTCAAAAGCTAAAGTAGATTTCCCACCGCGTGTCCATCGTTGGTGGGCATACCTCCAAGCTCCCGATTTTGATATTGTCTATAAAGAGGGCCGTAGTATGGAACATGCTGACTATTTGTCAAGAAATCCGCTTCCTTCCTCGACTGTGACCTCGGTAGAACAGGTAGATAACAAATTAGAGCTATCAACTACACACAAAGTAGTAAATTTTGTTGAACTACATGATAGCTGGCTTCAAGTCGAGCAAAAGAGAGACCCCGAAATCCTTGATCTCATTAATAAGCACACTAATAATGAACTTCCGGAAGGTACGTCACATACATACGACGTCCGTGACGGTGTTCTCTATAGGAAAGTTGAGCGCAACAAAACCAGCTTTTGGTTACCGATCGTACCGCGATCTCTAATTTGGACCCTGATTAATCATGTCCATAGCGAAATTAAACATTTAGGCTGCGAGAAGACACTCGATAAAATTTACGAGCAATACTGGTTCCCACAAATGTCACGGAACGTTCGAAAATTCGTCAACTCTTGTATAGTTTGTACGGCTTCAAAGGGCGCTTCGGGAGCCCAGCAACTACGGTTGCATCCTATTGCCAAGGTCTCGGTGCCTTGGCATACTATTCATATCGATTTGACAGGTAAGCTTAGTGGCAAAAGCGACCGAAAAGAATACGCGTCGGTTATAGTAGACGGATTCACCAAATACGTATTATTAGAATACACTCAGTCGCTAGATGCTGCATGTGCGGTGAAAGCCTTGAGAAAGGCAGTCTCGCTATTTGGGGCACCTAGAAGAGTCATAGCTGATCAGGGAAGATGCTATATCAGTTCAAGTTTTAAAGATTTTTGTAAAGAACATAATATTGAACTACACCTGATCGCCACTGGCTCTTCTAGAGCGAACGGGCAAGTCGAGCGCGTCATGCGTACCCTAAAAAGCCTTCTCACCATCATAGAGAACGACTCGAATAAAGTTTGGCGCGAAGAACTTGACAATGTCCAATTAGCATTAAACAGTACGAGGTCTAGAGTTACTGGGTACACTCCAACCGAACTAATGTTCGGCATTCGCGCGCAATCGTTAGGTCTGTCCAAGATATCGCCGAATGTACATTCTCCCCAACGTGCCGATTTAGACTACATCCGAAGCGAAGCATCAGGTAGCATTCAAAAGGCAGCTACATCCGAAGCCAAGCGTTTTGATAGCGGCAGGGCGAAAGTTAGACCTTTTTCACACGGGGACTACGTTTTTACAAAATCTAGTGAACGAAATCAAACCAAGTTGTCTAGAAAGTTCCGTGGACCTTTTGTTATAACCAAAGTTCTCCCTAACGACCGATACGAGTTAAAATCTCTCTCAGGTGGTAGCCGCGTCTATAAACATTCACACGAAAACTTGCGTTTAGTACCGAGAGGTTTCGAGGGCCTTACTGTAGTTGCAACAAGTATGCTTGATAGTCAGAAAACCGAGACGGCGATCGACGAGGAACAAATTAAACCTACATCATTAGTTGATAGCGATAGCGATACTGTCTCGATTTCAAGTGAGGGCACCTTGACTGCCGGATCCGAGACTCTTTCAGTCGTTTCTGAAATAGAAGGTCACGTAAACGAAAGTGAGTATTAGGAAGACATTTACCTTATTGATACCTGTGCCATTATTTACTTACTGTACTTCGTAAGGCATCACTACAGGAACATGACTTGAACGTGGGATCGCAAAGCTTATAGTGAACACTTAGAAGAACCTCTTGAGTTTGCTGATACGAGTCGATACTATAGTTAGCTGAGCTTACGTTACACTGGTCGATGAGACCTGGTGCGCCATGTGCGCTTGCTTTGACTGGATATGGCTGGTCGAAAAGGCCCAGTATGCCTGGTCCACGCCCCCTAGTTCTGTACGGCTGGTCGAAAAGGCCCAGTATGCCTGGTCCACGCCCCCTAGTTCTGTACGGCTGGTCGAAAAGGCCCAGTATGCCTGGTCCACGCCCCCTAGTTCTGTACGGCTGGTCGAAAAGGCCCAGTATGCCTGGTCCACGCCCCCTAGTTCTGTACGGCTGGTCGAAAAGGCCCAGTATGCCTGGTCCACGCCCCCTAGTTCTGTACGGCTGGTCGAAAAGGCCCAGTATGCCTGGTCCACGCCCCCTAGTTCTGTACGGCTGGTCGAAAAGGCCCAGTATGCCTGGTCCACGCCCCCTAGTTCTGTACGGCTGGTCGAAAAGGCCCAGTATGCCTGGTCCACGCCCCCTAGTTCTGTACGGCTGGTCGAAAAGGCCCAGTATGCCTGGTCCACGCCCCCTAGTTCTGTACGGCTGGTCGAAAAGGCCCAGTATGCCTGGTCCACGCCCCCTAGTTCTGTACGGCTGGTCGAAAAGGCCCAGTATGCCTGGTCCACGCCCCCTAGTTCTGTACGGCTGGTCGAAAAGGCCCAGTATGCCTGGTCCACGCCCCCTAGTTCTGTACGGCTGGTCGAAAAGGCCCAGTATGCCTGGTCCACGCCCCCTAGTTCTGTACGGCTGGTCGAAAAGGCCCAGTATGCCTGGTCCACGCCCCCTAGTTCTGTACGGCTGGTCGAAAAGGCCCAGTATGCCTGGTCCACGCCCCCTAGTTCTGTACGGCTGGTCGAAAAGGCCCAGTATGCCTGGTCCACGCCCCCTAGTTCTGTACGGCTGGTCGAAAAGGCCCAGTATGCCTGGTCCACGCCCCCTAGTTCTGTACGGCTGGTCGAAAAGGCCCAGTATGCCTGGTCCACGCCCCCTAGTTCTGTACGGCTGGTCGAAAAGGCCCAGTATGCCTGGTCCACGCCCCCTAGTTCTGTACGGCTGGTCGAAAAGGCCCAGTATGCCTGGTCCACGCCCCCTAGTTCTGTACGGCTGGTCGAAAAGGCCCAGTATGCCTGGTCCACGCCCCCTAGTTCTGTACGGCTGGTCGAAAAGGCCCAGTATGCCTGGTCCACGCCCCCTAGTTCTGTACGGCTGGTCGAAAAGGCCCAGTATGCCTGGTCCACGCCCCCTAGTTCTGTACGGCTGGTCGAAAAGGCCCAGTATGCCTGGTCCACGCCCCCTAGTTCTGTACGGCTGGTCGAAAAGGCCCAGTATGCCTGGTCCACGCCCCCTAGTTCTGTACGGCTGGTCGAAAAGGCCCAGTATGCCTGGTCCACGCCCCCTAGTTCTGTACGGCTGGTCGAAAAGGCCCAGTATGCCTGGTCCACGCCCCCTAGTTCTGTACGGCTGGTCGAAAAGGCCCAGTATGCCTGGTCCACGCCCCCTAGTTCTGTACGGCTGGTCGAAAAGGCCCAGTATGCCTGGTCCACGCCCCCTAGTTCTGTACGGCTGGTCGAAAAGGCCCAGTATGCCTGGTCCACGCCCCCTAGTTCTGTACGGCTGGTCGAAAAGGCCCAGTATGCCTGGTCCACGCCCCCTAGTTCTGTACGGCTGGTCGAAAAGGCCCAGTATGCCTGGTCCACGCCCCCTAGTTCTGTACGGCTGGTCGAAAAGGCCCAGTATGCCTGGTCCACGCCCCCTAGTTCTGTACGGCTGGTCGAAAAGGCCCAGTATGCCTGGTCCACGCCCCCTAGTTCTGTACGGCTGGTCGAAAAGGCCCAGTATGCCTGGTCCACGCCCCCTAGTTCTGTACGGCTGGTCGAAAAGGCCCAGTATGCCTGGTCCACGCCCCCTAGTTCTGTACGGCTGGTCGAAAAGGCCCAGTATGCCTGGTCCACGCCCCCTAGTTCTGTACGGCTGGTCGAAAAGGCCCAGTATGCCTGGTCCACGCCCCCTAGTTCTGTACGGCTGGTCGAAAAGGCCCAGTATGCCTGGTCCACGCCCCCTAGTTCTGTACGGCTGGTCGAAAAGGCCCAGTATGCCTGGTCCACGCCCCCTAGTTCTGTACGGCTGGTCGAAAAGGCCCAGTATGCCTGGTCCACGCCCCCTAGTTCTGTACGGCTGGTCGAAAAGGCCCAGTATGCCTGGTCCACGCCCCCTAGTTCTGTACGGCTGGTCGAAAAGGCCCAGTATGCCTGGTCCACGCCCCCTAGTTCTGTACGGCTGGTCGAAAAGGCCCAGTATGCCTGGTCCACGCCCCCTAGTTCTGTACGGCTGGTCGAAAAGGCCCAGTATGCCTGGTCCACGCCCCCTAGTTCTGTACGGCTGGTCGAAAAGGCCCAGTATGCCTGGTCCACGCCCCCTAGTTCTGTACGGCTGGTCGAAAAGGCCCAGTATGCCTGGTCCACGCCCCCTAGTTCTGTACGGCTGGTCGAAAAGGCCCAGTATGCCTGGTCCACGCCCCCTAGTTCTGTACGGCTGGTCGAAAAGGCCCAGTATGCCTGGTCCACGCCCCCTAGTTCTGTACGGCTGGTCGAAAAGGCCCAGTATGCCTGGTCCACGCCCCCTAGTTCTGTACGGCTGGTCGAAAAGGCCCAGTATGCCTGGTCCACGCCCCCTAGTTCTGTACGGCTGGTCGAAAATTAGAGGGACCCGAGTTGCTGCTCGCTCTCACGCATGCCCTAAAGGGGCGAGCCGCCAAGTGCCTGACTAAGCTATGTAATACAAAGATAACATGGGCACACGTCAAAGAAGTCTTACTTGCGAAGTTTGGATGTCCTATGTTAATGCAGGACTATTTTGAGAACATAATAAGGTTTCAAATAGCCAATAAAAAAACTGCGAGTGAAGCCACCGTGAAGCTCTGGAACCTCATTGAACGTGTCCCGAGGCTCGAAATGGATGAAGACATCGCCACCGGCTTCACCATTTCAGTGCTGTCTCAAAAGGACCCATTGCTAAGAAGAGAGTTAAACTCGCACGTGGTGACTACAAGGTCTCAACTCTTCAGGGTTCTCAACGGAATTCCACTCAAGCGACGCCACGATGAACCTGGGACTTGCGAGACAGAAAACAAACGTGCGCGTCTGGTGGACTACAAATTCACTGGGAGTTGCCATTTCTGTGGCAATAGAGGCCACAAAATAGAAGACTGCCGCAAACGTCGTGACATCATGAACCAAAGTCATCGGATAAAGAAAAGGAGAAAACTGTGACCTGTTTTCACCTGCGGAAAAGCAGGGCATCTCAGCACCAGCTGCCCCGACAAGAAGCCAGCAGCGGCGCCAGCAACGCGCAAGGAGGTTCAGATCTGCACGAGGCGCACAGTGAGAGGTACCCTGTCAACATCAGCTGGTGAGGTCATTTTGTTCGTTTTCGATAGCGGATCGGCGTGTTCCCTAGTTAAACTTTGCTATGCCACGAACTTGCGGGTTCTGAACGCGATGACATTGTTTATTTAACTGGGATCGGTGGGGAAGACGTTAAATGCACTAAACAAATTCTTAGTTTAATAACTATTCAAGGTATTCCTCTTTCGGTACTATTCCATGTCGTACCCGACAATGCTATCTCTGAAGCAACTATAATTGGAAGGGACGTTCTTGAGCAGGGTATTCACGTCGAAATTAATTGTGACCATCTTGTTTTTACTTTGCGTAAAGAGATAAATGTATGTAAAAGCACAAGCGGATTTGACTTTAGTGCTATTGATACTGACTTAGTAGGCGCGGAAAAGCACGCTTTGCTAAATTTATTACAAAATACAGCGAGTTCTTTATAGAGGGCGTACCCATTAGGCGTGTTTCGACAGGAAGTCTCAAAATTGATTTGCTTGATCCTCATAAAACGGTGCAACGCCGTCCATATCGACTATCTCCAGTCGAGAAAGAAATCGTAAAAGACATAGTTCAGTCTCTTCTTGAAGCAGGTGTTATACGTGAAAGCTCTTCACCATTCGCGAGCCCCATCCTGTTAGTCAAAAAAAAGGACGGTACAGACAGGATGTGCGTTGATTATAGGGAACTTAACGCAAACACACGTCCTGAACATTACCCGCTACCTAGAATAGACGAGCAAGTGGATAGGCTGACGGGAGCACACTTCTTTTCCTCACTTGATATGGCGTCCGGGTATCACCAGATTGCTGTAGAATCCAGTTCGGTGGAACGAACGGCCTTCGTGACACCGGATGGACAATATGAATACCTTGCCATGCCGTTTGGGTTAAGGAACGCAGCCTCCGTATACCAGCGCTGCATCAATAAAGCGCTAAAACCCCTTAAGGATACTGTGGCTCTCGCATATATGGACGATGTGCTGTGCTATTCATCGCAGGTAGCCGAAGGATTACGGCGTTTAGATGAAGTGCTTGGGGCTCTTTCTGAAGCTGGGTTCTCTTTTAATATTCGCAAATGTAAATTCTTAAAGAAAGAGATAGACTATCTTGGGTACGCGATTCGGGCCGGTGAGGTTAGACCAAACCCGCGGAAAATTCAGGCCCTCATAGATGCCCCAGAACCAGCCACAGCTACTCAAGTTAGGCAATTCCTCGGTTTAGCCTCCTACTTTCGTCGATTTATCCCTAACTTTGCTACACTTGCCGGGCCATTATATCCACTCACGAAGCTAAAAGGGCCCATTACCTGGTCCGACAAACATCGCGAAGTTCATAGCAAGATAATTGCCATTTTGACCTCTGAACCGATTTTAACGATCTTCAATCCCGAAGTACCAATAGAACTTCACACAGACGCGAGTTCTGATGGATACGGGGCCATTTTAATACAACGAGACAATAATATGCCGCGTGTTGTAGCGTACTTTAGCCGACGCACCACTGACGCAGAGTCCAGGTACCACTCTTATGAGTTGGAGACATTGGCTGTGGTTCGTGCGGTTGAAAACTTTCGCCACTATCTCTATGGCCAACACTTCACCGTTTTCACAGATTGCAATTCCCTAAAGGCTTCAAAAGCTAAAGTAGATCTCTCACCGCGTGTCCATCGTTGGTGGGCATACCTCCAAGCTCACGATTTTGATATTGTCTATAAAGAGGGCCGTAGTATGGAACATGCTGATTATTTGTCAAGAAATCCGCTTCCTTCCTCGACTGTGACCTCGGTAGAACAGGTAGAAAACAAATTAGAGCTATCAACTACACACAAAGTAGTAAATTTTGTTGAACTACATGATAGCTGGCTTCAAGTCGAGCAAAAGAGAGACCCCGAAATCCTTGATCTCATTAATAAGCACACTAATAATGAACTTCCGGAAGGTACGTCACATACATACGACGTCCGTGACGGTGTTCTCTATAGGAAAGTTGAGCGCAACAAAACCAGCTTTTGGTTACCGATCGTACCGCGATCTCTAATTTGGACCCTGATTAATCATGTCCATAGCGAAATTAAACATTTAGGCTGCGAGAAGACACTCGATAAAATTTACGAGCAATACTGGTTTCCACAAATGTCACGGAACGTTCGAAAATTCGTCAACTCTTGTATAGTTTGTACGGCTTCAAAGGGCGCTTCGGGAGCCCAGCAACTACGGTTGCATCCTATTGCCAAGGTCTCGGTGCCTTGGCATACTATTCATATCGATTTGACAGGTAAGCTTAGTGGCAAAAGCGACCGAAAAGAATACGCATCGGTTATAGTAGACGGATTCACCAAATACGTATTATTAGAATACACTCAGTCGCTAGATGCTGCATGTGCGGTGAAAGCCTTGAGAAAGGCAGTCTCGCTATTTGGGGCACCTAGAAGAGTCATAGCTGATCAGGGAAGATGCTATATCGGTTCAAGTTTTAAAGATTTTTGTAAAGAACATAATATTGAACTACACCTGATCGCCACTGGCTCTTCTAGAGCGAACGGGCAAGTCGAGCGCGTCATGCGTACCCTAAAAAGCCTACTCACCATCATAGAGAACGACTCGAATAAAGTTTGGCGCGAAGAACTTGACAATGTCCAATTAGCATTAAACAGTACGAGGTCTAGAGTTACTGGGTACATTCCAACCAAACTAATTGTTCGGCATTCGCGCGCAATCGTTAGGTCTGTCCAAGACATCGCCGAATGTACATTCTCCCCAACGTGCCGATTTAGACTACATCCGAAGCGAAGCATCAGGTAGCATTCAAAAGGCAGCTACATCCGAAGCCAAGCGTTTTGATAGCGGCAGGGCGAAAGTTAGACCTTTTTCACACGGGGACTACGTTTTTACAAAATCTAGTGAACGAAATCAAACCAAGTTGTCTAGAAAGTTCCGTGGACCTTTTGTTATAACCAAAGTTCTCCCTAACGACCGATACGAGTTAAATCTCTCTCAGGTGGTAGCCGCGTCTATAAATACTCACACGAAAACTTGCGTTTAGTACCGAGAGGTTTCGAGGGCCTTACTGTAGTTGCAACAAGTATGCTTGATAGTCAGGAAACCGAGACGGCGATCGACGGGGAACAAATTAAACCTACATCATTAGTTGATAGCGATAGCGATACTGTCTCGATTTCAAGTGAGGGCACCTTGACTGCCGGATCCGAGACTCTTTCAGTCGTTTCTGAAATAGAAGGTCACGTAAACGAAAGTGAGTATTAGGAAGACATTTACCTTATTGATACCTGTGACATTATTTACTTACTGTACTTCGTAAAGCATTGTTACAGGAACATGACATGAACGTGGGTTCGCAAGGCTTATAGTGAACACTTAGAAGAACCTCTTGAGTTTGCTAATACGAGTCGATACTATAGTTAGCTGAGCTTACGTTACACTGGTCGATGAGACCTGGTGCGCCATGTGCGCTTGCTTTGACTGGATATGGCTGGTCGAAAAGGCCCAGTATGCCTGGTCCACGCCCCCTAGTTCTGTACGGCTGGTCGAAAAGGCCCAGTATGCCTGGTCCACGCCCCATAGCTCTGTACGGCTGGTCGAAAAGGCCCAGTATGCCTGGTCCACGCCCCCTAGTTCTGTACGGCTGGTCGAAAAGGCCCAGTACGCCTGGTCCACGCCCCCTAGTTCTGTACGGCTGGTCGAAAGGGCCTAGAATGCCCGGGCTACGCCTTAAGTTTTACAGAGAATCTTGTACGGCAAGGGTTGAAAGGGCCTTGTATGCCCGGGCCAAGTCCGAAAGCAATGGTAAGCTGGTCGAAGGGGCCACGTATGCCCGGTCCACGCTGTAACTATAGAAATCATAGGTCGTAGGGGCTTGTACGCCCGGGCCTATCTTTCAGTTCATGACTGCACAATTGTCAGGAATGGTCGAGCGAATACTAACGTCTTCATTTTTCAGATGACTCTCATCAGGACGACTAAGCGCACGAGGTCGTGCGACAGTCAGGGTTGGCCGTGACGGCGCGTCTATAAAAGCTGTCAACCGTTGACAGTTGACGTAACACCGGGCGCTGGGGAGGCGGCCATTTGCTCGTAGGGGCAATCATCTTTGAGCGGTTGTGAAGTAAAGACGTTGCGCACGCGCCCCACGTGTTCCGGTGGAACGTCATTTATAGTGATTGTTAATTGTCAAATTAATAAAGAAGTGTCCTTTCTACTCAAAACATATTTCATCAATCTTATCTCCTCGCCTGTTTACCCATATAAAAGATGGAACAGTCCGGTGAAAATAACCACGTGCCTTTATATTTAAATTTATGTTATTATTAAAATCATGCTTAAGCGATAACGGATTTTTTTTTTTAAAAAAAACTGTCTGTTCTGTTGTGTTGTCTACCGGTATCTTAGAATATCTACGTTCTTAAGTAAAAAGTAAACTTTCCATCATTAGCCGATAGATGCCCGCTGTTGGACATAGGTGTTACCGCGCCAGCGATCTTCGTCGACTTTCACCAGATCGCATGTCTGTGTCTTCACATTTAACCGACAAATCTATTTTAGCGGCAACGTGAAGTTGGCGCTGATGGGCATCATCGATAAAACCAACATCAGCTCCGGGTTACTCTACTACATCCGGGAAATTTTTAGGTATCCGCATTACAACGAGACAACGATGATAAATGACATCGCGCTTCTGAAGTTGGATAAAAGGTGAGCAGGCATTCCTTGTACCTGATGGTGAGTGACGCGCCCGCTGTATAAGTTGCTTCGACTTTCGCTCACTAGATTTTGTACAGTCCAGAGGGCGCCGTTAGCCCATAGTGTTAACGTTGACCCGAACCGAGGTGGTTTATAACGGGACAAACATAGTATCTGTTATTACTGTTACGCAAAAATAACAGGTGTTATTTTATCGACCACATCCTATTAGGAAGGATATAACATACAAATGTAAGTTTAAGAGTACTAGACTAGTAAACGTTAATGCAAACTAATTAGGAAGTGACGTTTCGAGGATAATTATCTTGTAAGATTACAATTCGTATTTTTCGAGTTATAGGTGCATCTCGTTTTAACAACAATCTATCAAATGGGTGTGAGCTAGATATATTATTAAACGAAATAACAGATAACACGATCTAATTAAGAACTCCCTTTCAAAGAGGATTTCTTCTTATGAAACGACTTTCTATAATTTTGGTTTGTCTCGTTTTAGCTAATGACAATATTATACGAAAGACAAAAACAAAATTGTTGTTCCATTTTTTATTGGCTGTTCTGTTATTTGTTATTTCAAGCTACGTTAGTGACCGGCTGTCATCGAATACCGAAAATGTTGATTGTTGATTGAATTATCTGTTATTTTCAAATACTTGTGATTTACATCCGTTATGATAATTATGCTTCACCCCTAATAACAACGTGGCGCTAGTTGGGATGTTTACACTGCATCACTTGTCTTGCGTTATGGATGTTAAGTTTTGTTACGGCACTAATATCACTAACTACAACACCCTTAATATCGGGACATAGTAATGTTTGCACACTTCAGTAATCGCTAGTTACCACCGCAGAGCCTACCTTCTGTTCCACGCTGTGCCTGCTGCTCACACGGCAGTGCTTCTGTTTGAAGAGCGCTGTAGCTAATGACCTGACATTTGTCTAACCTGGCCAGCGCCGCGTTACCAGCGGTCGCGGTGCTCACCGCCAGGTCTTGATGAAAACAATGCTAACACAAATTTATAACCGCAGGGTGTTGTTCACGGAGTTCATACGTCCGGCCTGCCTCCAGTTTCCAGGACTCCAGGTTTTTTCCGTCAGGACCATCGCCGGTTGGGGCTTAATCGAAAAGAACCGTTCCAAGATGAGCGATTTATTACTTAAAGTGAGACATCTATATGTTAATACGCGAAGGTAGATAGTAAATAGCCGTGGTGACGGTAAATATTCACCATCGGCCCTTGACAGCACAGCCACAACTCCTGGGGAGTCTCTTGCCGACCTATGAGAGACGCTTATCTTGTAACTGGCTAAACGCGTGCCTCACACGGAGCCCTTAATTCGATTTCCGGGTCCCATGTGAAATTTGGTTGGCGGTGGTTTCTGAACTTAGCTGACCATCATCCCCACACTTTATGACTGTCATTGAGAGTGCTGTAACTAAAAAAATAGCGGTAGTGCCCTATTGCCGAAGACCGTCTACATACCAGCTCCTGTTGCTGGCGCCTAAGAATAATGTGCAAACATACGTGTTCCAGTTCGAAGGGCGCTCTCGCTAATGAAATCACTGGGCTAACGTGACTCTCAAAAAATATTTCAGGCGATTATATACGAGCAGCCGCACTCGAAGTGCGAGAAGTACCTGCGCCGGGGGCACTTCAAGTGGGACAGGAACACCATGGTGTGCGCAGGGGGCGACGAGCTGGATCGCTTCCAAGAATCGTGCACGGTAAGCCAGCGCTCTGATGAAGTATCAATAACTTTATTAATGTAGCAGCACCATGATGGTAACATCACGCTGCATGAGCCTCCGCGTCTGGTGGTGGAACTGCTTCGGCGTTCGTTTCTTATGATCTTGCGCCTCATCATTCACACCGTTTAATTTGTGAATTTGACTTGAGCAGATATTGAGTACAGTTGAGGGGCAAAAAAAATTTAATGAGTGATGGTATTGGTGATGGTGTTTGGTGCCGGTGGACGCTGTAGTGCTCACTACCCCCGCCAAATAATGTACATACATTAACGTGTACAAATACGAAAGGCGACGGAGGGGAATGAGAGGGCAGATGAAATAGCTTAGGACGCGGCTCTGAAAAGCAAAAGGAGAGAAGACTACGAGGAGTTTCACGTTTCATGCGTCAAGCGTCAACTTGGTTGATTACGCTTGACGAATGGAACGGGCGCTATGTGAAAGGGACAACGACTCCCGTGACGCGGAAGTTTTTCCCGGACTCCAAGTCGGCCTATAAAACTGTGCAAAAGTTAGAGCTGGATCCCCGTTTGGTCCAGATGTTTACGTGGCACGGGGGATTTTTCATAATACCTTTACAGGGTTAAGCTCAAGGAGAGTCCTTCGTGCACTTGCGACCCGGACAAGGCCCAAACATTTATTGATACATATCAATTTATTATCTTTAAAATCAAATTAGGTAAAACAGTATAATGAGCGGACTGTGCACAGTAATAGCGGATTGGAAACACGCACTCGCCGCGCGAGTATACTTTAATTTACTCCACCATTCAAACCACCAAAGCGTAAATAGAAAGTAAGAAAAGAACAGTGATATTAGTTTATTAGCAAAAGTGAAGTTCAATGTAAAAGGAAAATTGAAAGAATGAAAACAAAATGTACATAAAATAAGCAAAGTTTAAAAATTTAATAAAGAAACATGTGTCCAAACTCATTGAGCGCGATGTATGCAAGAAGGAATGGAATGGTAATAGTAATAGTGAATGAGGAAGAGTGAGAAAGAGAAATGGAATGAGAGAAACAAATGGGAAGATAGATAGACATAAAGTAGAATTAAGAAAAGAATGTAAAACAAATCCTTGGCCCAAACTCACCAAGGAGCAAAGAGAAAAAAATATGAAAGACGCTGTAGTTAGTGAAATAATTAACAACAACTTGATACCTATTTCGTGAACGCTTCGTTTGTATTATAAAATGTTTATGTGGCAGGGTGACAGTGGTGGTCCGCTCATGGCGCGTATAAAGTCGGTGCCCTGCTCATTAGTGGTGATGGGGATAGCCTCGCAGGGCCATGGGTGCGGGGACGGCTTCCCCGGCGCGTATACCAACGCATCGCACCCGGAGTACTTGGAGTGGATCGTCGGGCACGTGTGGCCCAGGCAGTTGAAGAAGCAGCTCACCATCCTGCAATCACCAACCTAATCCTCCCCCCCCCTTCCTCTCCCCACTAAACCAGTGTTTGATCAGCTGAACTCCAACCATCTTATAATATAATATGTATGGATAATAAATGTTACGTAACGATGTGTGCGTATATGGTGTTAATTTTTCGATGCCGTCATATTTAACTGAAGCTGTGATAGCTGTTTACGAAGAGGTGCGGGTTCGATTCTCACTGGGCTTGGTCTCACGGAAAATATGGTGAAGTGACTGGCGCGTTCCAAGAACAACAGCCCGCGAGGACGTGTGCCATTCGCCAAACCTGTACTCGAGAAAAGAAGCCTCGAGTCACAGCAGTGAGAGCAGAAAATGACGCCATTTTGTTAACATAAACGAAAAGACGAAGTATAAGTACTAGCTGACACCGTCCGCTTCGCAGACCAATTATCAATTTGAAGAGCAATTAAAAATATCAATTTAAGATTAACAACTAGTAGTCAACTTCTCTCTCTTTCTCTCTCTCTTTTTTTTTATTTAGGATAGACTAGTGCTTGACTACGATCCCACCTGATGGTAAGCGGCGATGTAATCTAGGTGGTAAAGCGCACTAGTCTAGAAGATGCCTGTTCACTCTTTTTTGGAAGACCCCCACATCATACCTGGACGGAAACACTGACGCCGGCAGACTGTTCCACTCCCTCGCTGTACGCATTATGAAGGACGAAGCGAAACGCTTAGTCCTAATGCGCGGGAGATCGACAACGAAGGGATGGATGCCTGCGGTGTGTCTGTACGTCCGATGATAAAAGGGCGAAGGCGGTATTAGATCATGCAATTCTTGAGCACACTCTCCAAAGTGCATTCGATAGAACACTGCCTCTCTCCAGACGTCTTCGAATATCTTCCCACAAAATTTCGCGACATTTTTCCCATTACTAGAACTGATCTTCTACTTCACAACAAACCACTATAACCTAAATTTCTATAACAGAAGTTAAATGATCCCTGCTGGAAGGGCTTCCATAAGATGGACCGACGATCTGGTGAAGGTCGCGGGACCTTTACGTGTATGTTAACACAATGGCGTCATTTTCTGTTCCCGCTGCTGGGACTCGGTTTAGCGGATGCCCCACGTCATCGCGAATGGGGTGTAAGGGGTTCCAATCAACAACCCGCGGTACCCAAACCAACCTCACCTGCTCGTGGTGCACCTCCTGCTAATCAACAAACAAGGCTCCGGCATCCCGCCAACCCGCACTGGGCCAGCGTGGTAGGAAATGGCACAAATCCCCCCATATGAACTCACTAAAACAACGGCCCCAAGTGCTCGTCGATACCGAAGGCTATGCTGGCTGTGACGGACGTTGGCATGGCGCCGGAACCAGGGATGCTAAAAATCCCAGGGCGTTGACGATTTCCCGTCAAACGACCTTGGCCCTAGCAACTGACAACGCACGCGCGCTGCGGACCTAGAAGCTGCTGGAACTAGAGGAAGAATTGAGCAGGATTCGCAGGCACATTGTGGGACTATCTGAGATCCGGAGACAGGGTGGGAATACAATGATCCTCCGATCCGGCAACCTGCTGTATTTCCGGGAGGGCGAAGAAGAGTTCCAATGTTTTACTTGCATTTTCTAAATCAAGCCGATCATCCCCAACATACTCTAGGTCCTTAAAGATTCATCGTTGCTCCTCACAGAGTGACTGCAGTTGCGAAACAATCAACCGCTTGACAACAGTCAAATACCTAGGCGTCCTTCTTGACGAAAAACTCAACTTTGGTCCTCATATTGTAGCTCTATCATCAAGACTAAGGAAACTAATACATGTAATGAGAAAACTGAGAGATTGTGTACCCTCTAATATTTTGCGCCAAGTATATTTAGCCATATGTCAATCGACAATTCAGTATTGTATTGGTGTTTGGGGAAGAGTACTGGCAAAGGTGTTTTAATGAATCTAGAAAGGGCACAGCGTGCTATCATCAAAGTTGCACTTAACAAACCTTTTCGCTATCCCACTGACGATTTATATAAGGAGTTTAAGGTTTTACGTGTTCGGCAGCTTTTTATCCTTAATGCGACACTTAAGATGCAGAGATTGCACAGTACCATACAAAATCGCAGCTACGGAAGAAATAGGCACAACAGAATTGCGATTCCTGTAGCAAGATCCGTACTATCGACGCTGCTCTTCGTTTTCGCATCCATATACGTATAATAGAATAATAAAAATAACTAACCTTTATAGCTACTCAGTAAAAAAAGTGCAAAATTTTGTTAAAAAACCTACTCTACACCTCTCATATGATCAAACTGAAGGACTGATTAGTTAGACGGGTACCCAGCGAACACAATACGCACACACCCACATACATACAAATACACTCAAGAATATTACAAACATAAATATATGTATAAAAAATCTTTGTTATATGAGTACTATATATATATTTATACATATGTCAGGTTCCTGAGACACAAGCTCTGCTTAGTTCAAGACCCAAAGGATATCATGTACTATAATTTTAAGGGAGTGTGTATAATTTGGTGTCGGGTTCATTGTCTACAAGTCTCTCGTGAATAACGTTGTACAGATCGGGAACGTGTCGATTAGAGTAGCGTACCTTATACTCAGAATCACCTAACGGTATTCGTTGAACGTCATACAGGTATTCGCTCCTACTTCGACACACCCCGACGAGGAGCGAGAAGTATTGTATGAGGACATCTCTCTGGCCATGCATGCTTCTGGGACTCACTACACCGTTGTCATGGAAGATTTCAACGCAAGACTGGGACAACGATGCGACGACGAGTTGAAAGTGGGTCAGCTTGGATATGGATGTCGGAACTACCGTGGTCAAATGCTAGCCGACTATATGGAGAGAGAGAGGGTCTCTATATGATGAACTTTTTCTTTGGAAAGCGGCAGCATCGGAAATGGACCTGGGAGAGCACAGACGGTCTGACGAAAAATGAGATTTGACTTCTTCATGTCGACGAAGACTCGATTATTTAATCATGCCTCAGTGATAAATTTGTTTAACACGGGAAGCGATCACCGAATGGTAAAAGGTAACTGCACCGATGTGGACATGTACAATGACAGGGTCGTAGAAACTGTCCTTACGGTTGGGTCGAAATTTTTCAAACCCAGCCGTACTAACAGAGGTAAAAAGATCTCGGATCAGACGACTAAGGTCACGGACGAAAGATGTGGGCTGGTTCTGCAGTCTTCTAATGACGCTTCCTATTATAGGCAGCTGAGCAAGCAGATACCTAAGACTCTGACTCGCGACATACGCCGATTTAAGACCGAACGCGTAAAAGAGGCCATCGAGCGCAATAAAAGCTCCAAGGTGTTCGCAAGAATGTGTGTTGTTGGACAGAGCCTGCTGTCGACGCTGAAGACAAATGACGGCAGAATCATTACGTCACAACCGGAGCTTCTGGCCGAGATCGAGAACTTCTATGGACAGTTGTACACGACCAGACGAGTACCTGTCAACGACCAGGTTAAAGGTCTAAGAGCCAAATTAACCCGACACTACACCGAAGACATCCCGGACGTCATCCTGTACGAGATTAGGATGGCTCTCAAACAGCTCAAGAATAACAAGGCGCCGGGTGATGACGGAGTTACGGCAGAGCTTCTGAAAGCAGGTGGACGACCAGTGCTGATAACCCTTCAGAAGCTATTTAACTCCGTCCTATTCGAGGGCAAAACGCCAAAAGCGTGGCACAGGGCGAGGCTGTTCTTCAAAAAGGGTAATAAAACCTGTTTTTTTTTTAGTTAGTTTAAAGACTCGCGATTGGATACGCGGCTATATCTATCTTAGTTTAAAGTCTTGCTAATGCATACGGGGCCTTGTAACTGTTTAGATTTAAACAAGATTTGGGGTTAACTAAGCCTCAAATTTTTAAATATAAGTACGATGCTTGAATTCGTTTTAAATAGTGTGTGTGCAATTCGTTACAGAGAATTTGATAATTGAGTTGGGTAAATAAATAGTGCTTGGTGTAAGTAAGGTTAGGTCATTTTTAGTAGTGATTGGGTGAACAAAGTTGAGTGTGGAAAGTTGGTATATATACCTGAGTAATTTAAGTAGTCATAAGGAAATAGAATTTGTATAAGTTATTAATTATTTAGATAAGGTAAATTGTACATAATATAGATAAGATTAATTGTATATAGAATTTGTATAGGTTATTAGTTATGAGAGGTATTTTGTTAGGTGTTTCGATCTGACGTTGGGCCGAGAAGTGGAAGCCGTCGGGCATTTCACTATCATACGACCCTATTCCCTTAGTCGCCTCTAACGACACCCACAGGCCCAGATGGGGTGGTACTATTCTTTCACCGATGCCACACAATGGGATAAAACCCGGTTGAAGAACTATAGACCCATCACTCTCCAGAGCCACGTATATAAGCTGTTTTCGAGAGTCATAACGAATCGTCTCGAGTGCAGGCTAGTCGACTTCCAGCCTCCCAAACATGCCGGGTTCCGGAAAGGCGTCAGCACCATAGACCACATACATGTAGGAATGGAACTGTATGTAATGTAAGCAGGTTGTGAGGACATAGCGTGAAGCAAGATGGATGGAAGGGAATTAAAAAGCAAAGGGAAAAACAATGAAGTGTCGGAGAGTGTCAGAGTGACAACGGGAACGACATGATAGAGAAAAGCGTGGTAGTGATTGCGTGGATCGCTGGTTTAGATCACGAAGCCTAAATCCCACATACATACGCTGCAGCAACTTATACAGTAGACCGAAGAATATAACCATTATGCTTAGCGTTTGTGGACTACGAGAAAGTCTTTGATTCAGTCGAAACTTGGGCAGTGCTACAATCGCTCCAGAGGTGCCAAATAAACTACCGGTACATCCAAGTATTGAAGTCGTTGTACGATAACGCCACCATGTCAGCCTGCTTCCAGGACCATCGCTCGAAACCAATCCAGCTGCAGCGAGGTGTCAGACAGAGCGATGTGATATCGCCAAGGATGTTCACAGCTGCGCTGGAAGATGTCTTCAAACTTTTGGACTTACGAGGACTCGGCATCAACATAAATGGCGTGTACATGACTCATATTCTATTCGCCGATAATATCGTAGTCATGGCTGACCCTGGAAGACCTAGGCTAGATGTTCAATGAATTGTGTAGAGCGTCTCAAAGAGTGGGTCTCAAAATGACTATGGAGAAGACGAAGATTATGTCGAATGCCTGAATCAGAAACGAGGAACTTAGCCGCTATTTGGCCATCGTGAATAAAAGGCTTCGTCTCCCTCCTCGTGAGGAGCAGGCGTCGAGTCCCAGTGCGTACATTAGATAACTGTTTCTTATTAATAACTAGGGCAACGTCTACAGGGTTCAATTGATGGATAAATAAAATAACAAATACAAAAAAAATATACACAAATATAAAAAATATAGTGTAAATGCAACATGTTAATTAATTAGAAAATAAAGAACATTCTAGAAAATAATTGATGGCCCAATCTTTAAACGGCGTTCGTTCAGATCCAGGGCTCCCACGCGGACCTGGTGATACCCAGGATTTGGGGGTCGGTGCAGTGCCGCAGTAAATTCGTCACCTGCAAACCGTACAGCAAACCTGTATTTCATAACGCAGGGCATCGGATGTTCGCTGCTAGATGTTTACACAACAAACTTTATTAGATTTTAAGTAATATGTGACATACGCAACGAATGCAAAGGGATTTTGGTAAATACGAGTCCAGTCATACTGGCTGACGATGTGCTCACCTGCTCCTCCACCGTGTAGACTTCCCTCTCGTCGAAGTCGCTGAAGATCTGCCGCAGGATCTCTACGTACTTGCCGGTGTAACGGCCCGGGGCCCGCATGCGCGCGCGCATGCTTACTTGGTGGGGCAGCGCCGCGCCGCGCAACAGGTCCGCCACGTCGGCGAGCTGCGAACAAGCTGCACTATCACTACGTGTGGCAGACAGGCCTCAACTTTACTTTACACCATGCACTGCGCCTAATGGTCCTCATCACTCAAGATGTTAAGTCTCGTTACCCCAGTAATTTCACTACATACAAAGCCCTTCAAACTGGAACACAGTAATGTTTGCACACTACTTCTTGTAAGTAGAAATAAGCGCTGCGGTGGTACCTACCTACACGGTACCCGAGAAAAAAGACCTATTTTTTTTTGGTTTCGGGGGGGAAATCTTCAAAAAGATACTCTAGTTCGGGGGGAAGGCAGGGTTATGTGGGATTTATACCCACTAAAACCCCCTCGGTGGTCATTCGGAATGCTTTGCGGGAGACCTCCGGATCTCCTACGGAACGCACCGGTGCCTCCCTGCACTACGTCTGAGCACGTCCCTAGGAGGGCAACAACCCTCCTCAATACCCTCTGTTTGCTACGACAAAAACGAGACCACCTCATAATTGTTGTTCATCCTGAGCTCGCTTAATAATAGTAATTAATATCATGTGTTAGATATGCAAGAAAAATAATTGTGGTTAAAAACGATTTTATTACCATAATAGTAATTCTATTAGATTGTAAGAATTTGGAATGAATCGGGAATAAATATCTCGATAATAATGTATTATTATATTTCACATTAGTATTTATTTAATAATTGTATATATTTTTCTTAAAGTGTAATACAAATGTGGAGAATATTATTGAACTATAATTTTTATAAAATTAGTAATAATAAAGTAGTTGTAAGCAGTCCTGTTTGGACAATGTAACAAGTGTAAAAAGTGAACTCTGGGACTTGTGAAGTATGTAAAATCTGTCTAATTAATATATGTTAATAGAGTAATTTCTAATATCTGGTCTATCACATCATACCTCGTCGCCCTCCGCCTCTCCAAATCTTTTGTAAGAGACACGTAAAGACGAGAGAAGGAGCCGGTGGGAGTCCCTGCACGCCGCCGTCAGCTGCTGGAGTCGACTCTCCAGGACTGTAACCAGTTGGAGAGAAGCGGATCACGAACACATGGTTAGTTAAGTAGAGTGAATACTTCACAATTTTACACGATCTTATGGTGCAATAAGGATATTTGAGAAGCGCGCTCATGTAGAATACTGCGATATACAAATGTTGCCACCGAAAACACAACTATGCTGTTATCGCGGAAGGTTTACAACATGGTAACGAGTTACTCCTTCCACTCTTACTCTCTGCGTAAGTCTCACCCGGCAGTCGGCAGAGGGCGAGAAATGCGCGCGTTAGGCGGGCGGGTGGCAGCTCCCCCCGCCTGTGCTGCAGCGACGGGTTCCAGTCCACGCAGCGCACGGAGCCGTCACGCCGACAGTACATCACGTTGCCCAGATGGCGGTCCTTAAGGCCTGCCATAATAAACGCAGAGAGGGAAGGGATAAGTTACATTTGAGATGAAGCGACAAGATAAGTTGTGCTATTTACTGGTTGTTGGTCTATTATGCTCCAGCTAATTCAAGTACATACCATCACAGATCTTATATCTGACACCGAGTCGGATAAATACATCACTTACCATGAAGCGAAGGCCCCGCGCGCCTGTTCAATCTTCAAACATTTGGTAGAACACACGTTGTCATTGTATATATGTACGGTATTCAGATATTCATACAACCTTCAATTCAATGATACAAACCATGAATTATTCAACAGTTTAAAAAATGCCAAAAAATTAGGTAATACAGTATTTCGATCCTCACCCAGCAGCCAACTGACGAGGGTCATAATGGCGAGGCTCTTCTCGAAACACCGCTTCTTCCTGATGAACTCCTCCACGTCACAACATTCTTGTTCCACGACAGAACTGTGGTAGCAGAAACATTTCACTTCGTAGATAATCGAAAAATATTAATATTTACACAAAGCAAGTTCTGAACACTCCCGCCGATAACGAAGTGGCGTTAGTTAGGGTATTTACACTGCATCGCATAGTCGTAGCTTATATACATAATAAGCTGCAGTCGTACACTTTCAACATACTTCCGTTGGATGTAGGGTTAAAAAAAAGCTCACCGCAGTACATGAGCCGGCACGTTGGCGCAGACCTGCTGGAAATCCGCCACGCTTTCTTCCCTGCTCTTCAGCACCAGCTCGTCATCACCGCCGCGCGTCATCTGGACACCTGCTTGAAGACGTGTAAACATCATTCATATTACACGTCAGGGGCGTAATAAGTTGTCTGAATCGCGCACACGTGCATCGTGACGTCATCGTTCGACTGTACAACTTGGGCGTAGACGGAACGGTTAGGGTGCCGATAGTATAAAGAGAACGCGATGGTCAATCTGTACCCGTAACGGCACTCTATGTGGAATTCATTATAAGAGATTTATGACCAGCAGTGGACCTACAATAGTTGAAATAATAATTAACGGTACCATTAAAATAAGTGTTACTCTTTTAGTTAGAGTAATGGCAATATTTCGATTAAAACCGATGACTTAGCCTGGGAATGCTAAGAATCAATTAAAAATTCGCCCACTAGTGTATTGGACTAATGTATTAATTAGTATCGTCGGATGAAGTTTTTTCATAAAAAGAGAAAAAACCCTTCGCCACTCACCGGTAACACAGGCGTGTTTTTCGACCAGAGACAGCACAGTCACGTGGTCCTCCAAGTACTCGATGAGACCACTGTCCTCGCCCAAAGGCGTCACCTTCAAATACATGTTGCACTTCATTACAATTTGGTAGAAAGTGTCTACCTGAATGGCAATCTTTGATTACCGAAACGGTTTATAATCTGGTGTTATAATGATGCTGCATCATTTCAACTTCGACATTGTTCATCCAATTATCTCGCAAAAATTAATAAGATTTAAATGTACTCTATTATTATAGCGGGGTTTTATCATTATAATTGCATGTGCGCGCAACAAGCGTGTGTTTGTGTCTATCACATATATGCTCTGATGGAAGAGCAGTGGGGTACTTTGTGTATATAGAAAGAGCTAGTTTTTTTTATTTGACAAAGCGTCAAGACGTTTGTACGTCTATCAGATAGTAACAATATGTATCTCATCATGTTAGGAGTCTATGGTGATGACCTGGTAGTAGGGCGGGTTGGAGACGGGCAGGGGCAGGGCGCGCACGAAACGTAGCGCGCATGCGTCCGCGTGCAGCCGCTCGCCGCACTTGACGAGCAGCCGGCGCTTGGACCCGTCAGATAGGCGCGCAACCAGCGTGCCCGGTCGGCGTACTGACGCGGCGAACGACACCTGCGCACATAGCATTTATTACTAGTTGTCGAAAAACCTAATCACCAACAAATACAACCCTCTATGCAGCCAAAATCGCAGTGCTTATTGTGCTGTAAAATAGCAACGCACAGACATTACCTTGTGCCGGCTTGAATGGTGCTGTCGTTAGTGAAATTACTGGAGTAACAAGACTTAACATCTTATTTCTCGAAGCGAAAAGCCCCATACATTATCTTAACTAGTGCCAGATTGTTGTGGCGTATCACTTACTATTAAATGCTTGTCCCCATAAAAATGTCTCTAACCTTATCTTCGAACTCAACCAAGCTAACGCCACGCGGCAACATGAGCAAGCGCGACAGACACTCCTCCGTCGCACTATCCCGCTGACTCGCTTTCTGTATTAGAGTGGGACAGAGATGTGACAAACAAAGGTCTTGCGGGTTGGACTCGGTTTCCACCACCAGACTATTGAGGGTCCGCTTGATGACATCTTTATCATCCGCATCTGTAAACATATAGAACTCAATAGGCGCCTGTTCCGGCGTGAAACAGTAGTGCGCAAACATTAATAAGTTTAATGGATAAGAACACTATCATATCTCTTAAAGCCTCGCGCGCACTGTGGTGCTATGTAAACATACTAATTATACTATTATTACCTAATAAACTACTTATATAAATAATAAACGCTACATTGTCATGGGCAGGTACATTGCACGTCTCTAGGCTGTTTAAAATTTTATTACCCTGTGTTTGACTGTGAAGTGATGTAATTAGTGTAATTTACTGGTCGGAAAATTAAACTTTACAGATCATCGAATCATTCATCACCATGTTTTTAATAGATCATGTCACTTATTATCAGATGAACATAACCTTTTTCTTAAAGAGTAAATAAACGCAGAAACTGTGTTTCTAGTAATATGGCCGTCATACTACATATATGGGACATTTAATACCAAGTGTGAATACTGGAAATGGAGCTGCTTACTAAATTCCATGATGCTGTACAGGGTTTTCTGGTGTTTGATGAGCACCTTGTAGTCGCACCCGGTGTACTCGTCGTCGAAGATCTTCTCCCTCATTCTCGTGAACACTTGCTCCCACAGGACTCCATCTGTTGATTTCATTAAAAATAATTGTAATATCAAATACTAGAATCGTTAATTTTTATCGAAACAATTTTAAGTGAAATATTTTTTATCGGTAAAAAAGCATCAACTCTTATCAACGTATACCCACACTCATACATACAAACAAATACACACACACACACAAATCTTCTATCCAAAAGGCTGCTGTAGCCAGTGCAATTATTGGAACAAAGAAAATCTTCGGTTTCAAGTAGATGAGCTCAATAAGGTAAAGTGTATATCCTCCTCCCTACGGCTACATGTTACGGGCACTTACCATCCGGCGATCGTCCTCATGGCAACTCGGCCTCGACGTCGCTTGGTCGAAAAAAGAAGTATTGATTTTAATATTATATATTGCGGTTATGTGTTATTTATCTTCATACAATAAAACAACCAGAAGTTTAAGACATTCTTCTGATGATGAGGCGCACATAGATGTATAATATACACTGCACCACAAAAACCCGTTGCCATGATGACGGTAAATATAAAGATTCGTTATCCCAAAACTTTCATTATCCTCCGTCTAAACTATCTCTCTCGCAAGACTGTCCCCCACATGACGATCTCTAATCTCTTATCTCTTACCAGAAAGATCTGCCACTAATAAATTTACTTGAATTACCATTATCCTTGAGCGCTTTCAACAGTTCCCTGCAGTATTGATGCAAGGCGTACTTGGGATCAGCGACAAATTGGAAACACTTCTTTAACGTCACGGTGAGCACCCCCTCGCGTGCGAGCTTGTTGAGGAGCTCCAAGGACGGGTGAGCGGCGAGCTTCCGTTGGTTTCTTGTCAACTCCTCCAGCGCGATGTCGTCCATCACATGGATCAAGCTCACCATCTGTTGGATTTGTTGCTCGTGAAATCCTGCACAACTATTTTTTTTTTTATATTCCAGCACTTTCCACCGCAACGCGATCTTGAACTCACCGTTCCGATTACAGCAGCTGCAGCATCAGCAGTTAGCTCCTCGCCAGAGTAGTCTCCCAGTCGGTTCAGGATTACATCCAACAGTACGCTTTGGTTCACGTCCAGGTTCATATCCGCCGCCAAACGCACCACCTCCGAGATATCAATTAAAATATTACACTGCTCCAGATCTGAAATTGAACCATATAAGAATTTTGTACAGAATCCAATGACATATTGATGTACTCTTTTAAAAAGATATACTGGCCTCTTGTAGAAAGAAGTCAGGTCTATAAAGAATCTCTATTTTTCAAAATTAATGATCAACTGACGAGACGAACAGAAAATTCACCCGATTGTAGGTAATACGCCTACTCATAACAATGCGGCGCTAGTTAGGATGATGTACACTACACCACGTTGTGCTCGTCGTATTGACACATAGATGTGAAAGCTTGTTACGATAATAATTTTATTTTAATAAATATATTACACAATTAACTATTAGCTACAGCGGGCCTTCAATTCGGAACACGGTAATATTTACAACTACTGCTAGACGACAGAAATAAGCGCTGCGGTTGTCTCTACCTAGAGTTTCCACTGTGTGCCAGAGTAGTTTTAATATATCTCCCTGGCAATAAATACTACAAAGATCTATGTTACTTGTAAGTGAGTCCCAAGTACTGTCGTAGTGCTCCACCGCTAGCTGCACCATACGGCCGTGTATTCGCTTAGCACCGCTCGCAGCGCCCCCTGCATCAGCCACACACCGCTCTCTGGTGTCGTTCAATATATACTTCAGCTTCTCTTTACTTAGCTCTGAAAACAGGTCAATTACTTAAACTTTAAGAAACATTAATCATCATCTATTTTCACTGTTCCGTGTTAATTTTAGAAGTTCGGTTCTGGGGAATATCATGTCCTGCAGTCCGATTGATGACGTGCTTTCTCTTACGACTAACTACCACCCTCATAATGTATATCTGCTGCCAAAACGGTAGTGCTGCGTTCTGCCTATTTACATATGACTGTGAAAACGTTTTGGGTGAACACGCTTCACGACATACGGCCTCAATTTCAATTAATAACATGTGAAAATGAGGTTAAGTCCGTTGACATTAGCCTATTAAAAATTTTAAAAAATTGCTGCCCGCAGAAACGTTGACAGATTGTCTAACTCATCTGCTACTTGTGTAAGTTATTTTTGTGTTAAGATCGCTTAAGTATACTGAACTAAATTGTGCTCATCGCTTCGAGACACAAGATATTAAGTCTCGTTACCCGGGTAGCAGTAACGCTCTTTGAACTTGTACACAGTTTTTTGTACACTCCTATTTGGCGAGGGAAGTAGACGCTACGCTGGTCTTAGACCTGGAGGGTCTCCAGCAGCAGATATCGTTATGTTAAACTAACGTGTTATTTAGCTTCAAGGTACTATGTAAACTTGTTGCTTAATTTACCGTTAACATCCTTCCGTAACAGCAAGTTGAGGTGATTCATCCCGACAACATCATCTAATGGCGCGAGCTGAACCAAGGACGGAGATACATTCTCTGAAATACGTTAAACAAAAAAAAATCACAAAGAAATTTTAAACAGTAGAAACATATTACCTCGAATTCCCTCCAGAAACGAATAGCTTTAAAATTCCGAAACCGTAAAGACTACAGAGACAAAGAAAACAAGTTTTAATGAGTGTAAATTATAAATATACCCTAACTTCAATTCAGATAAAGCAAATATCTTTCAAAAATAACGCATTTTTTGGTTGCTCTAAGCTGATACATAGACATCAAAATCTCCATAGCTAAAAAGTGAAATTATCAAAACAGCGCTAAAAATCAGTTATAGATTCGTCAGAAATGGTCTATAAATACCGACCGGTCCTTTCCAGCAGAGTCGCGACCGCGTGCGCATCGTTTGCCTCTAGCGCCAACCGCCTCTTCGAGACCAGCTCCTGCCGCAACCAGGGCAGAGTCGCCAAATCTTTTCTGTAACAGAAAATAACAATAATGCAAAAATAAATATAATTGCACAGACAACATTTACACAATACTTGTATAAGAGAGAATTTTTTTAAAAAATTGAATCTAGGTGTTGCATGATCTAGTTAACCACCGAAACTGTTGATCCGGTCTTCATGAGATGATCACCAGCCTATTGGAATAATCAGAATCATTACCGACAATTGTTTTTTGTCAAGAACGCTGGGTTTCCTATAGAAACAATAATATTACAGAAAATGTAATACAGATGGGTAATAGCCGGAAATCATCTAGGTAGGTACTTTTGGAGTGTTTATTTCTTTCCCCGAACAGTAGTTTGCAAACATTGCTGTGTTCCAGTCGAAAGCTTTGCTCCTCTCCTCACTGAGTCGAATAATAAAAAAAGCCTATAGTGGTTAATTCCCTAAATCAAAGTTCTCCCTTCTCGCGCATTTTACTTTTGTCATAAACATATGTACCCATGCAATAAAATTGCACAGGTGTATTAACAAAAGAAAACATTACTTGTCTATAGTGTCGATGCATCGCAGCACCTGTCTCGACAGCGCCTTTTCGTTTGCGCCCGCGCACCAAAGTAACGCGTGCGAGGGGGACGGGCTGTACTCTTGCTCTTCCTCCATCTTCTCGTAGATCGCCTGAACACACGCCGTCCTAGAGATATTAGAACGAATTGGATGAGTGACTGTTGAGTAGAGATGGCGTTGATAAGTTAACATGTTGTCGTAGGGCAGAGCACTTTTAACACATTGCACCATATTTTTTTTATCATTGGAGACATAAGATGTTAAGCCTCATTACTCCAGTAACTTCACTGCCTATGTTACAACGTTCCTTAAACCATAACACAGTAATGTTTGTACACAACTGTTCGTGTGCAGAAATAGGCTTTGCGGTGGTGGCCACATAGACAGCCTGTGGAAACAGAAGCGTACTCAATTAGTTAACCTTCCTACTGATGGTCAAATCCTTTCGTAACGCTGATATGAGTGATAGTATTTTCTCACCTGGTCTGAATCCTGGCGGCCCACTGCACCAAGCAGTCGTTCGGCAAGATCCCGCACGAAAAATCCTGTGGATCATCTTCATCTTGCATCCGATTCAGTTCCAGTGCTTCCACCGTCTGTGGACAAGCAATAGCCATGCATTACTGCTTCAACTATACTTAACATCTTATCTCTCGAGATAAATAATGCGATATAAAGCTGTGTAAATATCCCAAGGATGATGGAGAGCAAAGATGATGAAATTTATCGTTAACAAAGACAATGCAATCTCTTACGGCGGAGAGGGAAAAACTGCTTCTCGGCCAATTAGTAATTTCACGGAACCACTTGAGCCTCTTGTGAGTTTTCTTGTGGTACACCGAAGCCATTTTATCAAACCAATTGTTAGACGGCATATCTGAAATAGATCATTACATTAAATAGTGGTAGGTATCTGTTGGTTGTAACCGTCAAGTAAAGCTTCGTCATAACATTAATTTCTGCCGCCAGACAATAGTATGCAGACATCAGTTTGTTTCGGTTAAGAGGGCGCTGTAGCAAGTAAAATTCCCGGTGTAACGAGACAACATCTGGTGTTTTAACCACACGAGTACAAAGAGATGGAGTGTATCGTCTCTACGTAAAATTAAAAGAAAGAATAGATGCTTACCTTTCCACTTTTCCAACTCGGCTCTGTACTCAACGATGTCCACCCAAAGGCGAGGCAGATCGCTCTCCACGGATCTCCTCTGTTGAAGCGTGAGGTCTTCCCAATTAGAGAGCTTATTAAATGACGCCACCATATCTAGGAAAAAATCCCACTTTTTAAACTACAGTCGAAAAAAACGGTATTATAAGATTATTTTTCAGCGGACCTTACGTGGTAATACAGTAAGACCACCCACGTCATGCAGCTAATGATATTTCTCTTAAGTGAAATGGTAATAGCTCAGTTTGTTAGGCGATTGCGCACGTGGTACGGCTCGAAGAGACGGGAGATCGAACCCCACTGAGTCCAGGCCGGTAAAAGAAATCATCAATAGCAAAACAATACTTTCCAAGAAAATTTCATCAGCTCGCTCACCCGCACTTAGTGCGAGAGCGTAGTTCCGAGTGTGCCGTTAAAATTACATATGGCGAATATCTGGTTTTATTAAATCTACTCACGTGGAAGTTCTCATATGGTTAAGCCTATTTTAAGTAATAATTTTTTTCTGTTACAAAGATATATGTCTGCTATTCTTTCTAATAAATATCACATTTTTATTGGTGGTAGGACTATGTTGTAATGACGTGCAAAAAAGATTACTGCGCTCCATTTTGAAAAGAGATTTAACTATTTTATGTCATTATTTTGTATATTGTTTGCTGTGATATAAACCTCTGTGGCTATATTATAAAACATATTGTAAATATTTCTGTGTAACTAATAGCAATAAATAAATAAAAAAATACTAGGATATTAAGACAACTTCTCATGTCTCAAAGCTATGAGCAAAACGACGTGCATTTTATCATCCTAACCATTGCGACATTGTTATGAGCGGGGAAATGACTTACTATCTGGTAAGCCTAAGGATTGTCCAGGTTCTTCAAAAATAATACAGAGACTGTGTTATAGCACGGTGAACGCCATGCCTGACGCTTTGTAGAAAAAAAAATTAAAATGTTCTTATAATATAAATGCGATGTCCTCACCGCCTCACCTTGCAGTGTGAAGTCATCGAACTCCTCCATATCAACATCATCCTGTCTCCAATTGACTTTGCTGAAAACAAAACGAATATTAAAACCAAAACAAAATGATCTAGTTTTTCAATGCTCGGCCGGATATAATAAAAGGTCGGTTCAACCATTCAAATATAAAATTATCTGGTTTTATTCATAAAATGTTGTAATGACTTTTTTTACTATGTTAAAGGATCAATACTCACCCGAGAGCGAAGTAACTGAACCCCGGGCAGCGTACAAGTACGTCCTCGTGCAGCACCTCCAACAGGTTCTGGGCCTCGGTACCTTTCACAGACCCCATCAAGCCCTCCACCGCCTCTTGAAACCTGAAATCACCTTTGAATTATAACAAGACGACGACACAAGTTCTCGACGTGGTAACGCTCCGTTTTTCGTCCTTGGGGACATTTAAATGGCGTTAATATCGATATGTATCTTAATCATGTTTTAAGATTGTTTTTAATTTTTATTTAATTATCGTAAGCCCACCGCTGGACAAATGCCTCCCCCAAAGATCTACACTCCCAACTTTGAGTTGTCCGCATCCAGTGGTTTCCCGCGATCTTCACCAGATCGACATTTTCTATTTACTACGAGCTAACATTTGACGTCAACTTCACTTAGTATTAAGTGACAATGAGGCCCTGAACAGTGAGGCGTTTTCTCTCAGAACATTCTGGCTTTCATTTGTTGAGAAACACAAGTATTTTTACAATATTATAAATATTAAGTAGTAAAAGATGCGAAAAAACATGACTACCATATAAATCGAACTAGGTAACGTAACAGGGAACTCTACATTACACAGCGAGCGTTTAACAGCCGCGCCTCAATGGCTTTGTGATTATTTACGGTTTATATCAAACCACTGAAGCTACGTAAATTTAAGAATCAAATTAAAATTATATTAACAGGCAAAGAATATCATAGCGTTGATGATTATTTAAATGATAAAGTTGTGTGGAAATAAAACGCGCTGATTCTCGAGCAGTGCGTGTAAGACATTATATGGGGAAAAAAACAGTTTATACATATACATCTTCTCAGCTCACCTCCTACTTCTGAGCTCGGTGGCATTTCTTTTGCGAATCGATAAATGAACAGTTGTTCCCATTTTGAATAATTTTTTTTCGACTGTGACTTGATTTTGAAACGTGGTCCTCCGAGCCGGACTGTACTTTGCGCGATAATTTTTCACCGCTAGATACGTAATATCAAATCATCGGTTCATCATTTAGCTAGCATGGGTAAAAGTTTTGATTGGTTAATGAGAACTTATTTAACATGAAGTTCTACTAATATTATCTACTGCTACTCGTACCATTGTTTTTAAACCAAAGAACTTGTTTGTAACACGTAGTGAATATTATTTTTTGTTTTAATCGCAGAATATTCGGATTTTGAACTGTTACCGTAAAAATTTGAGAATTAATATTCAAAGGTGAATAAAGATACTATTATTTTCAAGCTTTAACTTTGCAGGATAAATATTATATGAATTAAATATTACGCACCCGTCGATCGAACAGCATTCATCGACAAACAGCCTGCACGCTTCCATTACGAACGGAGTGAGGTCGCTGACCTGCCCCAACACTGGAACTAGCAAGCCGGCCATGGTGGTGGCGAAATCGAATCCACACCCGATCCTCAGTTTTAGAGCTGACATAATTTGAAGACAAAACGCTGATGCGCCTTCCGGACTCTTCTATAAATAAATAAACTGCTGTACTTTACTAGCGGAAGGTCTCCGTTGCCAGAGATCGTATTATACACATATACATGTAAATTTACTGTTTCGATTTGAAACGTGTTAAGTTATGGTGTAAGACACAAAACCTTGTGTGTGAAAGCATCGACTTACTTCTCTTATTCGACGAAGCGACGAAACGTGGAGCTCTAGTTATGATGATGTACACAGAATCCCTTTGTACTCGACGTCTTGAGAAATATATTTATTTATAAAAACACATATCGTTACCACTACCATAACAGGATTCCACTGATACGGTAGGGTAGGTAAATAAGTAATATATATATTTTTTTAAATCAACGTTACATAAAACGTGTCATACTTTTAAACTTAATCAAAATTAAACAGTACAACTAAACATAAAAAGAAAAAAGCATATTCAAAACTTGGGATATTATATGCAGTCTCTGTGAACTTGTTCAGTAAGCAAGAAAATATATCTTTAAGCTCTGCGACCGTGATGAGCGTGCGCCGTTCCCCGCGTGGGAGGGGCATCCTGAATCCTCAGAATATAAATTCTCATTACCGCAGTAATTTTACAGCGATGCAGTGTTCATCGACTCATTCTTACGAGCGGGTGTATCACTCGCCGTCAGGCGAACGTTTAACTAGTCCCGACGCCTCGTCATACAAACAAAATTATCAACTCTTACTTCTTTAAGACCGATATCATTTGCCGTACGATAGCGTTACCTTTGAAAACTGTAACAACGCCTCCAGTACTTCGTCCACTGACCGCACTTCCTCTTTAACCGGACCTAATAAAAAACCAAAGCTGTAATAAATTATTCATAAATAAGTAAATAGGCATTTACTAGGTTAATGCGTCTTACCATAACAGACCGCATCACCACAAACACCAACAGGGATCGTTGTCGAATATTTTTGTAGCTAGTGTAATTACTGGGGTAACGAGACTTAACACCTTATTTCTCAGGCGACGAGCGCAATGTGGTGCAGTGTGTACCATCTTAACTAGCACCGCGTTGTCATGGGCAAGCGTATCACTTACCATCACCGTGAACGTCGCGCTCGTCTCGTCGCATAGGAGTATAAAAAAAGGCTTCTAGAGGTAGAGAGAGGGAATATTCATGTCAGCTACAGGATTTTTTTATTCAACAAAGTAACGACTCGAGCGAGACTTTCGCCTGATGGTAACACATAACGCACCGCTAGTTAAGATGGTACACACTGCACCGCATTGCGCTCTTCGCCTTGAGACATAAGGTGTTAAGTCTCGTTACCGCAGTAATTTCAGTAGATTACAGCGCCCTTCAAACTGGAACATGGTAATGTTTGCACACTACTGTTTGTCGGCTGAAATAGTCACTGCGGTGGTAGCTACCTGGATGGTCTCCGGCGACAGAGACCTACCAGCAGAAATTGCTTTGTTATAAAGAAATGTGCAATCTATAACGTTCAGACAACGTACCTTGATTTGAAGAGATCTCGTGTAACGATGAACCGTCAGCATTCCTCAATGTGGTAGTTAGGCTGGTGAACAAACAACCGAGTATATACCTTATCAACTATCACTAACGGACTGGAAACCAGAACAAGAGTTCTAGGTAAGACATCTAACGACTTAAAAGCGATATAGATCATAGCGAGAGCTGCCATATTTGTGCTAGTAGTAGTCTTTACCGAAACATAAATGATTTTTTTTTATATCGGCTAATCGACCTTTCTTTTAAGACTTTCACTTAATGGTAATTTATGTGCCTGCTCAAAATAATGTGGCGCTAGTTTAAATGTTACAAGTTGCATAATAATGTGCTCGTCGCTTTCAGACGCAATATGAGAAACCTGTATGCCCATTTCTCTGATTCTCGTCGCATAGACCTTTAAAAATAAGTGTAATCACTCACCCTCCTATCAGGTCATCCCTGATGAGGGCACGTTTGAAGGCCTCATTCGCCCTCATCTCCTTGAAGAACAGGTCCAGCAGCACAACCAAGCACGTGGACAGTTTGGTAGGCCCCGTGCTGTCGGCGTGCGTGGCCGGTAGGTGGACGGCGATAATGAAACATTCGCAGAACCTGTACGGTGGTAGTAATAATTTAGCTATGTGTAAATTGTATAAAATCTCATCGCCTCGATGGTGCTCCAACTAACCGACCTTTTGACCATGTTGGTCGATCCGAAACAACGGCTGACGGCGTCCCGCAGCTCGCCGGACACGTCCGAAACCAGTCCCAGTCCGAGCGTTGCGAGAGGGGTCTTCAACTCTTTATCCCTCAGCAGGGGGCTATCGAACCTTGCCGGCCGTTTTGGGTTCGATTCCATGTCATTGGTTTCAAAGAGAACTAAAAAAATTATAATAAAAATGTGTTAATTTAAACAAACACATAAAAATGTAAATGCTCTGCAGACACTGTTCAATAACGACACGAGCCGAGTTTATAAGAGCGAATCCCACTGAGTATGAGATTCCGGTAAAGGAAAACATCGTAATGGGGAACAAACGGCTAATTCCAAGAACGACAGCTTTCGTAGACACGCGGACATTCGTAAATCGGATGAATGGGCTTGATTCTTTACTTAAGAGCTTGCCTTCTTACATTAGCATTGCAGCAGCAGAAATAGCTTGTGACAAAGCTCTTAATAACAGCTGCGTTGCCACATTTACTATAACTTGTTATGACTGTAACAGCTGAAATGGTTATCGAGTTTAAGGAGTTAACTTACGCTGCACAGCCCGCAACAGCACTCCATACGCCGAGCTCCTGACTTTATTTGCGCTCTCGCAGTGCGCCGCGCTCTGGACCACTACCCTGTGACATATGAGTAGATATACCATCCCACTATTATACACATAGCGATGCCATCTAAGTTAGCAATTGGGTGTCGACTTCCTATAAGCCAATTACTGGTAATCATGCATAATCATAATAAGCAATTGAAAAAGTCCACTGCTTGACATAAACCTCTCCCAAAGAGCATGTATTAAATAATCTCCCGTGACACAGGGTATAAATGCTTGCGTTGTGTCAAGAACCTCTCTGTATCGATTCCTGAACCATATGGTAGAATTTAGATAGTAACGTACCACCCACAGTCAAGATGTATTTTGAATCTGCTTGATTAATAAATTCCCACATCACTATTAGTCTCCCGCCATAAACTTTACTGGTGGTAGGTCTCTGTTGCCGGAGACCGTCTGGATGGGTACCACCGCAGCTCCTATTGCAACCGACAAATAGTAGTGTGCGAACATTACTGTGTTCCGGTTTGAAGGGCGCTGTAGCTAGTGTAATTACTGGGGTAACGAGACTTAACACCTTATGTCTCAAGGCGACGAGCGCAATGTGGTGCAGTGTATACCATCTTAACTAGCGCCGCGTTGTCATGGGCAAGCGTATCACTTACCATCAGGTAAACGTCTTGCTCGTCTCGTCGCATAGTAGTATAAAAAAATAAATAAAAGCATTGCTGCATTCCAACGGTCAATATAAGATTGGTGCGTTCTAGGCACGCTTCACCGTATTCATTTTATGTCATGTGAAATTGACGTCAAGTGTCACCTTGTAGCAGATAAAAGAACTTCTCTACTAAGTAAAAAAAATATTAAATAAACACAAAATCCTTAACATTAAGTTTTGGTAAATCTGTAGTAATATTGGCAGAAATATAAGAAATCATTATGATAACATCTCTTTTGTATTATCTGTTAACAAAAAATTATACAAACTTCGTTCTCAGTTCTTTGGTCATGAGCGGCAAGGCGGAGCGCACCAGATAAAGCGCCGCCGCGTCGCCGAGAGTCACCAACTCGGCCAAATCGGGCGCGTGCAGCAGCGCGGCTACCTCCGGGGAGGCCTCCGAGCCGCTTGGCAGCTGCGCCAGCTGCCGCGACAGGATCTCCAGACACTTCGCTTTGTTATCAACAACTTTGAAGGCTATATCCGTTATTTTCCTGAAAGAAACCAACACAGAAGTAAGCTACTAAAGTTCACAGCTCACCTTCTCTTGTTATTTACTTTATTTTTGACTTTATTAATTTGCATTAGAAGGAAACACGGCATGCAACAGAGAGAAAAGGGAGGGAGAGAGAGACAGAACGAGAGTAGAAGATAGTGTATGGGAGACTAAGTGAAAACGACTCACTCAAAAATCTCTTGGTCACAGAGTTCGGGGTATTCAGTCTGGGCATTGTAGATCAACTCAATGTACGTCTTCCGGTTGCCATAATGGTCCCTCAGCAGCTTCCTGTACCGGACCACCGCCTGGTGGCGTATCTGATGGGGCGCAGCTACCACTGCGCGGCCAAATAGTACACCCAGCTCCGCGCTACCCAGCCGATTCGACTGCTGTAACTGCTTGGACTCCCAACTATCCAACAGTGCCGGGAGCAGTTGCGGTATGTGGATCTTCCTCTTTGTTATCGTTTTTAAGATATTGTAGTAGGCCTTAGCTAGATCTTTATTCTTTACTGTGGAGTAGACAAATTTTACGCAATCACTAGTGGTCGATTTCTATTATTGGTGATCGTTTAAGTATATACCGCCGCAGTGTCTATTCCCCGAAAAACAATGCCAGCGAAATTGAGCTAATCTTATCTCAATACGTTCAGTACATTGTGGTGATCAGTAAACATTTAAACCAGCACTTTATCATTAATGCGCATCACTTATTATCAATGAACATCCCACTGATCTTGTCACTTTATTTTGTAACGAAGGGTAATAACCATTTATGCACTCGGTGAAACAACTCGCTCCGATTTGCACCTCCTCCCCGTACATCTCCAGCAGCGCGTCGAGTATCTGCAGAAGTTGCTCCAGAACATTCCGCCGGCCGCCATTATGGATGCAAGTGGTGACCAGACGCTCCAGTGTAACCTTCGCATCCTCTTTGGCAGCACTTGGCAAGCTGTTGGCATCACCCCGCCAATGGATGATTGTATCTAACTAAAAGATAACATTTTTTTTATTCAGCCAAGTGACGAGACGAACAAAAATTTTACTCGATGGTAAGTAATATACCCGGTCAAAACAATGCGGCGCTTGAAGCGATAATGTATACCGCATCACATAGTTCTCGCCAACTTGAGAAACAAGATGTCATCACGTTATTTCAGTGATTTCACCAACTACAAAGCGCTTCAAACCGGAACACAGAAATGTTTGCACACTACTGCACAGCAGTGCAACGGCAGAAATAAGCGCTGCTGTAGGACCTACTTAGTTTGATACCAGCAGCGGAGCTACCATTAGTAATATATATTTGAACCCCACATCCGTTACCATTCTTCTTTTATAAAGTAATGTAACTAGGCAATCGTTCAGATGGTATACCACTTACTATCATATCCTACTGATACTAAAACTTGACGAGAAGTTTAAATACTCTCTCTCCGCATTATCTCAACATTTTACTTTTAACTGCCTTCACGGTGCAGTGGATAACCACTGAAGTCTATGCTTTAAATTTAGATGGCGGTGGTCCTTTGAGTGCGCCGGGCCAACAGCCAACCAGTTATATATTTGAGCTATAACTTTAACTTTTAGTAGCTTCACCATCGACGGCCTCGTCATTCTCGTATATACACTTCAAACTCTTATGGTGAACGGTAAGCTACCCCTGTCCACATACCACATCCACATGCAGGCTGTTCAGAAGTCCGTCTGTGGCCGAGGTGTCCGATATCATTTTAAACAAGGCCGGCCGAAGAACGTTAGCGTGTTCCTTCAAATCCTCCTCGGAGTTACAAATCGCCTGAAAATATTTTCATTTATTCGTCGAAGCAACTGTAAATAATATGACTATAATAATAATGCCGTATTAATTAGGATGAAACACAATGCACCGCGTTGTGCTCGATGCCATGTAAGATGTCCAATATCATTATCCAAGTGATTTCATTAGACAGAGCTGTATAAACTGAAACACAGTCATAAACTCCACATTAACCCCGGCGATTTTATTATTCGACCAGGCGATGTGACGAGCGAGACGTTCACCTGATCGTAAGTGATACGCTTATAACAACGCACCGCTAGTTAAGATGGTATATACTGCATACTAGACATATGATAGTAAGTCTCGTTACCGCAGAAACTTCACTAACTTATAGCGTCCTTCAAACTGGAAAACAGTAATGTTTGCACACTACTGTTTGTCGGCTGAAATGGTCACTGCGGTGGTAGCTACCTGGATAGTCAATAAATACCTACCAGCATATAATTAAGAAATTTGCGGTTTTCTTTTATTTTCATATGGTTCAGCAACATTTTTTCTTCTGCTTCAAGTTTTTGTATTTAACTACTAACTTTTTTCTTTCTTTCACGAGTCACGACCGAAAAAATAGGTTTTCAGTTTAACGCGTTGGTCTATTTGTGTTAGTAGCACTGCTCGTAAACCACTGAACTGATTTTAAACTAGTTCTTTCTTAACTGAATAAAGAATGTTCTTTGCTATATGGTGTTCCCGGGGAGGAACCTTCGCCCAACAGTGGACTGATCCGCGAACGTAAATATAACTAGTGAAAACTCTCAAGGCTGTGTACCTGCGCCAGCAGCCACTTCACGTTGCGGTGCAGCGGCGCGGCGAGCGTGTCAGCGGTGGTGCGCAGCCACTGTGTGTGTGGCAACCGGCTGCCGCGGCTGAAACAGGCGGTGAGCGTCGCCGCGCACGGGTGCCAGTTCATAGCTGTGTCCGCCACGGAGACGTCCTGCCTGTACTCCTGTAACAAGCGCAGTAAATATTTATTCAGAAACTATATGTTTAATGATGTCTCCATTTATTATATCAGCGGAAATAATAGAAAGGACACACGAGTCAGTATTTGTACTATGAGTAGGTCTCAGTTACCTGAGGCCATCAATACATGTACCACCGCAGCGCCTAGTTCTGCCACCATTACAGTAGTGCATACAATACCGAGTTGTTTTACAGCCGCTGTAGCTAGTGAAATTACTGGGGCAACTATTACATATTTTTATTTGTTTTTTTTTTGGAATTATGTTGTTTTTTTCTATTCTTTTAATTTTTATGTTTCCTGTTTTCTTGTATTTGTCATAGGAGTACATGGTAGAATTAGCTAGCCATTTTTTTCTATTACCATTGTACTATGTAAATACACATAATAAATAAATAACGCAACGAGCACAATGTGATACACTCGGCGTCATTCTAACTTGCTCCATATTGTATATGGGCAGCATATCATAAACTATCAGGTCCTGCACGTTTCAAACCTTTATGGAATAAAAAAAAAGGTTATAGTAAACTACACAGTATTATTCATATTATTCACTGAATAATCGTTTTTTAATTTATAAACATGCAATTAATTTATTTGCCGACTCTTTAAGTAAAATTTTCATTTCGCTTTAAGTGTTTTGTTAAGATTACATTGTACCTACATTTAAGTAATGCATGCTGTGAATAACATATGATTGTATAGTGTTTTATTTCATGTATAGTATTTAATTATTGTGTTATAATTTTTGGAGAACATACAGTCACACAACGGGGATAGCAATATTGCGATAAATAGTGTGTACATTAACTGGAGACCTTATAAGGTCGCGGAATATAGTCTTATTTCCCAAATAATATTGTTTATTTTACTGCTTAACTATAAATCTCGTATTCACTTAATGTTACATAATAATCATGCCATGGATGCTGAAGCGTTCTCATCGTATAATACTCTTACATATATGTGACGCTCGGAACACATCAATGCTGCAATGGCGGCAGATTTACGATACAGAGATTAATTAGCTACACAAACTGTTTTGAACAATACTACATTCTAAACTCTACTACTACACCTGGACATTTAAAATAATAATACAAAGAATGCTGAATATCTAGCAGTACAAGTTAAAAAATACCTGCACGTCCAGTGGAACGCCCTCGTCGAACTCCAGCGGGTTCTCCGACAATGTGCTGCGGAAGGTGCCTGTGCGGGTGCGGGTGGTCCTCGTGCGCGTCAGCAGCCGGTTGGAGTCGTCCAGCGCTACGCTCACCGTTCGGTTCACTGTGCGCTTTAGCTGACAATTTTTTGAATTAATTTTGATATTGATGTTAAGTATTTTTTTACCCACCAACCTTACAAAGAGTGGGTTTGCCTGTGTGTACGTACTATGTATATTGTGCCAGACTGACGATCCGGTGTAAGCGATAGGCGATTAAAAGGCGATTAAAAGGAGTTAGCTACAATTTACAGGCCCAAATATTCACCCAATTAGTTTAAATTTTCATGCAGGTATATACCCAACAAAACAAAGTTTGGAAGTGTTACTGAAGTATACACGCTATACTATATTACGCACCAGTGATAACAAGAGAGAAAAAAAAGAGTTGTACAGAATATGTATGAAGGGTGTTTTCACTATTGATACTACCTATTTGATTCATGATTTATACAAATAACGGTTAATCTTTTCGGCGTAATGAAATAATATGCAAAAGAACCGAGAAATTGATTAATTAAATAAATAACTAGACCACACTCAAACAAAAACTTTTGATAAATGTTGTAGTATTGTTATACTACGACAGGTCCGTCTAGTTCTCGTGCCGAAAAACGAATTGCGCGTACTCGCTCTGTGCGTGTTATATAGCTTAGTTAAAGTGTCGGTGGAGGACAGCGTTGCAGCGGATGTTGTTGGTCTCTCGAACGGCTGACGTCACAACCGTACGGATATTTGCGCCGATATACCACATATATATACTCGTAGTTTTATACATTATGTATAAAATAACTTTGTTGTTGCCTCGATTACCCCCACAACATCAATTTGTAGTATAATCTATGCAGCATAACATACAAATGGTTGTCTCACCCATTTAGGTGTGATGGGCAGGTCGTACTGCGCGTGGGGATCCACAATCCTCGTCCAGGCGTCGCGGTTGAAAATGTACTCGTAGAACTTGGGATCGGTAGGCGCGCGACACCACGTCGCCGCCGACAAGGTGTTGTAGTTCTCGCAGTGGAACAGTCTGGTAAGAATTGCACTGCTTTAACCGAGTGGTAAGAACATATTTACTGGCGACTAGATAAATAAAAAAAACACCTGTGAGCTGTTGCGACCATGAGCGGGAACTGGTCTTTGCTGCTTATGTGTCAACAACAGTATGCAAACATATAAACATATTTAACAAAACGTTAAGGTTCGGTAAAATTTTTATTAGTATAACTTTTTTTACTCCGGCAATTTTTGAGAGCCTAAACGAACAGGATGCTCCTGTATAACGTCCTTTTGTCTAAACTATTCATTACACAATCCATTTTGTCAAAGTTATATATATACATAACGTAATAAAAAATTATTATAAATACTTATTTTATATACTGCACAGCCTCCATGTTTATTTATTTATTTATTTATTTATTAGGTGTATTTACAGTGTACAATGGTAATAGGAAAAAAAAAACATCTTATGACTAACTAATTCTAGCATGCACACCTATGACAAATACACACAACATTCAAAATAAAATACGCAATTAAATAAAATGAGAAACTTAAAAATTAGAATTTAAAAGAAAAAAACATAATTCCAAATAAAAAAAAAATCAGCAATTATAACATAAAACAATCCATAAAATGAGGAAGGAAAAAAAAAAATCTATAAAATAATGTATTACAGTGTAAATTCTAGGATCTTTTTTTTTAATTTTGTAAAACTGTCGTTAAATAAATCAAATATTGTACCGCAAATTGGTTTGCACAGCTTGGTAGTGTAAACGTCGTAACTAACATGCAGTCCTACTTGTGTTGGTGTTTAGTCCCAAGTTACAACTCACAGGCACGTGTTCCGCAGCTTCGTGTTACTGTTGTCGACGCACCGCACCACGTTGTTACTTTGCAGACGGAGACAGTGATTGCCGACTTCCTTAACTAAGTGGAACAGGTTCTCCCCCACTCTTCCGGATATTCGGCTGTAGAGTAGGGAATTGGGCGACTTTATACGCTCCTCTGGCAGCTGTAATATGATCACAATTGAATGTTGAAAGCAACGTTTCTCAAAAACATTTGAGGTCTCCTTTTGGGTCCGGAGATTTACGTGGGGTGATGGGAGATTAATAAATATGACCTCTGATATGATCTTGTTAAAATTATGTATGATAGACGAAATACACGACGATATGCGAGAGGATGCAATGTATGTACTAATTAACCGGATCGTCAATGAGAAAATAACATTTGACTGTTTCAGTCCTATTTATAATTGTTACTTAACATGAAAATTCACCCTCACAACGTGGATTGATGAGTTTTGATAACTAACAGATCTTTCTGTGTCATTGCAAATCACTAAAGCCTTAATCAAATTTATTATAGCTTACCACTTCAAAGACCACCTTCAAAAGGGTAAAGGAGCGCGTATAATCCACTACGCACTTATGATAGCTATAGTGGGCGGTCGCCTGCCGCGGGATCTTAGTTAGCAACTCCAGAAGCTGCTGCAGCTTTCTCGAGAAGAACTCTTCGCACACTGACACTGAAGAACATCTAAAAGGCGATAAAGTAACCTTGAGTAACTGTTAACGGTTATGTTTTCGTGTTCATCATCAATATCATCCAGACGCCCACTGCAGGACAAAGGCCTCCGCCAAAAATCTACACTCCAAACGTCGCGTTCACGTGTGTAACTTTTAAAATAAAAAAAATACTGTACCGCAAATTGGTTTGCACAGCTTGGTAGTGTAAACGTCGTAACTAACATGCAGTCCTACTTGTGTTGGTGTTTAGTCCCAAGTTACAACTCACAGGCACGTGTTCCGCAGCTTCGTGTTACTGTTGTCGACGCACCGCACCACGTTGTTACTTTGCAGACGGAGACAGTGATTGCCGACTTCCTTAACTAAGTGGAACAGGTTCTCCCCCACTCTTCCGGATATTCGGCTGTAGAGTAGGGAATTGGGCGACTTTATACGCTCCTCTGGCAGCTGTAATATGATCACAATTGAATGTTGAAAGCAACGTTTCTCAAAAACATTTAAGGTCTCCTTTTGGGTCCGGAGATTTACGTGGGGGTGATGGGAGATTAATAAATATGACCTCTGATATGATCTTGTTAAAATTATGTATGATAGACGAAATACACGACGATATGCGAGAGGATGCAATGTATGTATTAATTAACCGGATCGTCAATGAGAAAATAACATTTGACTGTTTCAGTCCTATTTATAATTGTTACTTAACATGAAAATTCACCCTCACAACGTGGATTGATGAGTCTTGATAACTAACAGATCTTTCTGTGTCATTGCAAATCACTAAAGCCTTAATCAAATTTATTATAGCTTACCACTTCAAAGACCACCTTCAAAAGGGTAAAGGAGCGCGTATAATCCACTACGCACTTATGATAGCTATAGTGGGCGGTCGCCTGCCGCGGGATCTTAGTTAGCAACTCCAGAAGCTGCTGCAGCTTTCTCGAGAAGAACTCTTCGCACACTGACACTGAAGAACATCTAAAAGGCGATAAAGTAACCTTGAGTAACTGTTAACGGTTATGTTTTCGTGTTCATCATCAATATCATCCTATAGACGCCCACTGCAGGACAAAGGCCGCCGCCAAAAATCTCCACTCCAAACGTCGCGTTCACGTGTGTAACTTTTAAAATAAAAAAAAAGGTATCTCACCGAAGCAGTGGCACCATCAGACGGTTGCAGACTCCGAGAGAAAGCCCGTCCCAGCAGCGACTGTAGATGGTCTCGTACACGGCCATATCGTTCCTGGCTGCTAAAGACTGAGTGCAGGCCTGTACAGCCTCGTCCCACCAGCCCTCAGCCGTGTCACCTAGACATTCCACCCGACACTTGGAATATTGGGTAAGGTATTACCAGATTTACCACCACGTAGACAGAATTACCTTTGCATAGGTGGAAAACAGGATATTTGGTGTTATGCATAAGTATGTCCTATTACCTTAGTTTATTTCACTAGTTATAGTAGTCTTCAAACAAGAATGCAGCAATATTTGCACACTACTGCTTAGCGACAGAAATGAGCACTGTACTTTTATCTAATTAGACACTTAGCAAATAAGATTATGGCGATAGAAGTTAACATCTATTATGTTTGATCAAAACCTGAAACGAGCTGACTGATGTTGTCGAGCAGGCTGCAATCGGCGGCCTGCAGAGCATCCAGCAAGGCACCCAGCAGAAGAGCGGACTCGCCCCGAACCTCGCCCAGTCTCGCCGGAAGCTGCTCGGCAAACCAACTCCACGTAGACCTGGCGATATGCATTCGATAAATATCCCCAAAATGAGTAGTTGTATATGTTGGTGAAGTTGTCGCTTAAACCAGGTGATTTTCTTTGCTTTTGTTAATAAATTACGTTACAGAAATTTTTATTTAATTATGTCAGACTTATTGATCTTGAGGACTTTAAACGCAATAACGGTAATTATAAGGGATGAAATAACTTAAAATGATACGCAGCATCTGTATGCAACGTAAACAGTTCAACGTGCAGTTTGTCTCGATGGGCAGTGTGTTTACTTGTAGTGCTCCCCGGCAGGCAGTACGCCGATCAGTTTGACTCTCATCTCGCAGGTGCACTCCTCCGAGCGGATGGTTTCCGTCAACCAGCGCATTGGGTTCGAATCCGGCGAGAGCCTCCGCGGTAAGCACGCGATGTCCACTAGCAGGGAGTGCTTGTGCTTGAAACTGCTCACGGTATCGTACGACGGCCATAGCTGAAATGATAATGAACTGCTTTTTACATCCATATGTATATATAGGCTTTGACAAATGTTATATAATTGTCAACTAGGTAAGTATTTTTTGTTTTATCAATGCATAACCAGAATGTTAAAAAAATATATTTTATCTTTCGTACTCATATAGTCTAATACGATTTATAAAATTATGTGTTTATTATAGTCGAATGATTGTTATTCCACCTGTCGGTTTGCTCTGCGCTACACTCATTACCGGCGATCAATCAACAACGCCGCGCATAGCTTCGCACGAGCACCGCAAATTTTAACTCTACATTGCTAAGGGCCACATTACCGGTAAGGTATATTATCTATAACCAAGTGCACATTTCACTTCTTGCTACTAACGAGAGACCTGCTCCGCATTATCACTTACCTGGTCAATCAAGTCCAAAACGCTATCACAGCGGTCTTCTACTCTACATTTCTTCACTGCGTACTTAACCACGTTGTTTAGGAGACCGCAACACGCAGCCAGATCGGGATCCATCAACAAGTAAGGCTTTCTTATTAGATAAGGGAAAAGAGCCGGCATGAACTGTTCAGCGAAACCGTCCCTCTGGACCTCAGCCATGACTTCCGCCTCCGTCATAAGCCTGAGCGACACTTGTAGCAAATCCGTAAAGTAAGCGATATTATTAACAGACCTTTCTAGAAAACCTCGCGAATGGTACATATGAAGAGAAGAGATCCAATTTTGCGTATTCTCTCTCAAGTCAACAAATCCAGGGTCGGTTATATCAAAAACCTGCAGCAGAATTCTTAATGAAGCAGCTAATGCAATGTCTTTCGTAGGGAAGCTGCCTCTCTGCAGGTTCTTTTCGATGTTACCTATTGCTTGTTGTCCACACCAGCTCCTGAAGCTCGTCACCAAATCCGTCGTAGTTTTTAGTTTGTGGGTGTATTTTTTTAAGCAGGCAGTAACGCTTTTGTTCATTTGAACTATTTGCTCTGGCTGCAATTTCTTAAGCACATTCGATAATAATTTTATACTCTCCTGAAATTAAAAAAAAATTATCCATATGTAAATTAAATATATTCTTAACCCACTGATCAAAAATAGAGAAATTTGGAAAGTAAATGGATATCCCGTGTTTGTCAAAGGCGTTGCCGTTATCTTTTTATTTTATTAGTTTTGCCGAGGATAATAAGTTGGAATATCTCCACGGGCACTCCAATCACGGCGTGTCCTAAAAGTCGACTAAACAGCAGCGAAATTGTTAAATAGTATAGGTAGATAATTTAATAACAATTACATAAAACGTACCTCAGGGTAAGTCTTTAACAGGACTTCGGAATATTCAGTGGTGAATTTCAAAATACCCTCGACACTCATGCAACTCATTATTTCCCCTTCCCCTTCAACCAACAACTTCTCCCTTATGAAACTTTCTTCTAGCAACACTCTCCTAGACAATTCCACGTCAAACTTAAACACCTGTCTCACCGTTGACAGAATGTAAAAAAAGCGGGAAGGATCACCGCCGCCCTTTTTTATAACCTCAAAAACATCTCCAACAACGCTATATACATCTTTCCCTTTGCATTTGTTTAACTCCTTAAAGAAATCTAAAGTCGCTTTAGTAACCCCTCTAAACTCACGCACGTCCGCCATTTCGCGCGTCGTGACTCCATTTTGTTTTGAACGCAGGAGTAACTTGAGTAGCTCTGAAGTAATATTCATTATGACATCGTCTCCGAACAATTCGATCTTGTCTATCATCAAATCGGTTGCAAATTTGAACACGTGGTGACTGTTAATTTCCCTGATTGTGGCCACTCGCAAAATTATATCCGGTAAGTGAGTTTGCACCAAAGTATTGTTTTCCTTTACGATATTTAGTAACATTTCCATTATATCCAATACTGCTGTTTTTGGTACGTCTGTAAAGTTTGGTAAATATTATATTGTTAGCGTTTTTACAAAGATTATTAAAACATATTGTATTTTATATTATTGGCAACACTACGGACAACTCAACAACGCGCCATCAAGCATCCCTCTCCAAAATTACTATATAAAATGGCCGCAGGTCGTTACGCGGGGTCTCTTACGCGCGGACCGCCGCGCCGACATAGAAACAGAACGCTGCGATATTTTTCTCGATGATCTAGCAAGAGAAATATGTAAAATGTAGGTAACTCTATAGTTAGCCGATTATACACGCCGCACGATACGAAAGTGGCACAGGTTCAATCCCAATGAGCTTAGGCTTCCAGTGAAAGCAGACGTCGCTGGGAAGCCGATATGTACCAAGAACTGCTGGAACAACATACCGCCTCCCATGAGATCCAGTAATATAAAGGCAATATTTAAAGAAATGACTACAGCTACATCTTTATAAGCTACCGCTCCAATTGTATATTTACTTAGTTAAAAAGCGGAACCTTATTTATAAATGAATGAAGATATACATTATATCTATAATGTACAATTAATAAAGATATATATTGAACAATATAGAAAGAATAATGGAGTTATATATTATATCTTCATTCATTTCTATGTATATTCCAAATTTTTTTTTTGTTTTTAGCCCGTTTTACGCATATTCGTTATGTTTTTGAATTCTATGTACGCAGCAAACATGTAATGTGATCCCATATTACTTATTTCAAGTAGTCTATGTGTATGTATGTTTTATTATATATATATATACATATAAATTTATGTATTATTTACTGCGCTGGCATGACACCACACGCATTCTTATTTAACAAACGGTGGTTGCTGAAAATCAGCGTTGCGACGGTGGGTCGTACGGTAACTTGTAGTGCATTCAGTAGGCTGTTTAAGTTATGTTGTGAACTCACCTTCCAAGACAAAACTGGTAGCTTCCTTGAGAAACGCGCGGGTGCACGTGCGCAGCGCCAGCCCATGCAACACTGCGCACACAGCACGACGCGCCGCCGCACGTCTCTCGCCCGCCGCATACTGACAACCCCATACATAACAAAAATATTCTTTATTGTATACCAGTAACACAAATTCAAAATAATACATAGATCGCACGAAAATATATAATGGACGTTCTTATTGCTATGACAGCAATCTCTTCCGAACAACTTACCATATTCACAATTTTTTTTTTTTTTGGCTACTATGCGTCGAGACGAGCAAGATGTTCACGCGATGGTAAGTGATACGCTTGCCCATGACAACACGGCGCTAGTTAAGATGGTACACACTGCACCACATTGCGCTCGTCGCCTTGAGACATGAGGTGTTAAGTCTCGTTACCCCAGTAATTACACTAGCTACAGCCCCCTTCAAACCGGATCGCCGATTGCCTCCTTAGGCAGGAGAACCTGGCGTCGGGACCGACGTGGGCCGTCGGGCCGGCGCCCTCCCTTTAATGGAAGGGTTCTAAGGACAGACATGGCGGCGCGTCTGAGCCCAACGCGTCGCCCCACAAGGACGTAGACTACGAGTTTCTGTGCGGAGTGACGACTTTACATCGATCCCTCCGCAAGGCGGGTCCGATTTTGCAAGGGCGTCGATCGAAGGTCGCGGACGAACTGAGATGTTATCCCGCGACCCTCGAACAATCCATCGACGAGGCCGGAAACGCTGGGGTTTCAGTGGGTAGCGAATATACACGAGTCCCACATAACCACTGGGCCCGTGCCCGGGGTATGCGTAAGTGCATTCCCCCAGCGAGAAAAAAAAAACCCTTCAAACCGGAACACAGTAATGTTTGCACACTACTATTTGGCGGTTGAAATAGGAGCTGCGGTAGTAAACCAGTAAATTATTACACATTTATCGATTTTCATTACTGAACATAGACCTACTTCAAATCATACTACCAAATACTTGCCATACTAACCACGTCTGGCAGCGAGTTAGTGAGCAACTACACAAATCGCCGAGAGTAAAGACGCATATCTCTTACAGCTAACTTCGTGTATGTTCGTAATAAAGATTACCAGCACTGACCCGCAGTAATATGCGCACGGCCGCGTCCCCGCAGCTTTGTAGTACTCCTACCCGTCCCAGCGATCGCGCACGCAGCAGCGCGCCCGCGTCGCGCAACACTCCCTCCTTCTCCTCCTCGCTGAGCTGACGCCCAGCCGCTGCGACATATAAAGCAGTTATGATTTAAAAGACTTACCATTTTAAATCATTTATATTTTTACAGCTATTACTGTAATGAAACACTTACAGTTGGCACTTATCAGGTCCAAAGCAACCTGTAATACGTCCGGATCTTCGAACTTGAGAGCCAACTCGTTCAGTCTTTGCAGGTGTATCTAAAAAGTGATTGCTCAGTAGTATATAATAATAACATTTAATTTTTTTTTTATGAGATCTTTGGGCAGAATTCTGACATGGCAAGTTATACGTTAATCCATAACAAGATTGCGCAAGGATATTTCCACTGCATCGCATAGCTCCCGACGTCGTGAGGCGTGACACATAGTATATGTATCATTAACTAGAATGCATCAATGTAAACAGCTTCTATTTAGCGACAGAAACATGCGGTGGTACCTACCTAGACCATCTCTAGCAATAGATTTGTTACCTGTAAGAGGAGTGAACTAATAGCACTATTTGCAGTGAAATTTTATTGTCAAAAGTACAGCGGATGCTCACCTTGACAGGGATGCCTTCCGCGAAGTCTGGGAAACTCAACGTTAGGTATCTATTCCGATGGTTAACGACGTCGATACCATTGGGTTCATCTCCGTTTCCGTATTTACCTAAAACAATTATTGCTAAGAAAGTAATATAACTATTGATGGTAGATGGGTTTTAAAACTCCATTGACCAATAGTCATGCATATCAAGTCAAGTGGAGCAAACTCAAAACCACAGAGCACGAAGTTAAGAGTATCATAGACATTATCATCCCTTTTATTGTTTCCATTGCTATGACACGGGAACTTCTATCACATGAAGCGTCAAGACACACCACTCTGGCCAAGTGTCTGTTGGCAGATGCTTTATGTTTATGAAAGCTGTCGTTCTTCGAACATCACTATTACCAGGCTACGGCGATCCACTGCGCGCCTTGTAAGTAACCGTCGCAATCCATCTACTTACGATAACGTGACCTAATCCAAAACGTTTGCCCAGTAATGAGGTAGCAAGAATTTAAATATCGCAACTCGCAGCCGCGCTGGAACTGCATGTTGATCGGTTTGACCGGCATATCCGTTACAAGGTCTGGTTGCACAGTTTAATTAAACACACTGATGTATTTGTGTTTAAACATTGAGACTACTTTTTTACATCTTCATAATTACTTTCTCTGTTGTATATTGACCGTCGTATATTGTACTTTCTCAGTCGTATTCCTCGTAAATAATACGAATTTGTTTATCTTACCTAGGAACACCAGAGCGTTCCTACGAAGTATCCTTCCGTCCCTGTCTTTGATGTTGTTACGTTGCAGAATTTTTTCCACTTCAGTCATTACCTGAGAATTTCGGACAAAAATAAATAATGAATTAAAAACCGAAATAGGTATGAAGATAATGAAAAAGATATGCACAAGTGTGTGACAACAATTATTTCGGGCTTGAAATAATTGCTCAATTCTCCTATGCACCATACCCACTAATACAAGTTATCTTCACCATTTATTTGAGGCCGAGTGATCCGGATTTTTTTTTATAAAAATACAATAATTGCCAAAACAATTATATTCAATAATTAAAAAGGAAAATGTACAATAAAAAAAATACCTAGGGATATAATAAATTTAGGAATAAAGAGAGTAATTATTAAAAAATATATATTTTGCGTGTAATAAAATCATCTAATTATGGAAAGTAATAAAAGTAAATAACAAAATTAGATTAAAATTTTTTCTCAACTGTAATATCAAAACTAAACACAGTTTACTGTCTGAACAAAATGTGTTGTACTAACAATCTTTGACTTGATTTACTAACTGAAATTACGATTACAACTGCTTACTAAACGCGCCGACACAACCGTCTAGTCTAACAGCCGACAGGCGAATTACCGTTAGTTTTTTTTCTCGGATGAAGTTAACGCCGTGAGTTTTCTTGATCACAATTTAAAGACGGCTTCATCGGACTCCGGGCGTGAATACGGAATTGGTCAGATAAATATAACTGGTGTCTCGACGCGCCGCTTTTAATACACATTTTCTTATTATTTTTTTCTACTAGAAATATGTTTTCCGTATATAAGTCAACACTGACAAGACCACATCTACGGTTACTGGAAAGTCATAGTAAGATTTCCTATGGCCACTTACCCTATTCAGGTCACCTTCGTTTAGCATCGCTTTGTAAGTGGTGATGAGATTCTCTAGAGTCTTGATCGATCGCGTCAATATAGATGCCTTCGTATCTTCGTGCGAGAATATAATCTGTAGACGATAGTATAGATGGAACAGTTGTAACTATGTAGAGTATTATTTAGCTGCGCTTTTCACTTTTTTAAATCAATGTTCAGCTTATAAAGTAAAAGTGATGAAAGTTCACTTCTCATAATTATGATGACAGAAAATTTCAAAATACAGAGCCCGTTGCCTCTTCTTTTTTATATTGACACGAATAGTATTGATAACTAACTTGTAAGGCATTGAGCACGCTGGCCACGTCCGGGACGCTTGCAAGCGGTGCCAGTGCCAGTGCCAAGCACGACTCGTACTGCTCCGCATCGTCGCTACAGCAGTCAATGCGGACATCCTGAAAACGTAACAGAGTAGTTTAGTAACGCATAATCTCAATTTCATTCCGTGACTAAGATTTAAAATTAAAGCAATGCAATGTGACAGTCGCACGAAACAACCTATCGCTAGTTAGAGCGATATACATTATACCACGTTGTGTTCGTCGACCAGTGACATGTAGTGATAAATCTCGCTACACTAGTAATTTAACTACCGCGCTCGTTAAACACTAATGTACACAACAACTGTTTACACAAATATGAGCTGCCGTGGTACCTTGATGGTATGCAGTAAGAAAGACCTACCACCGGTAAATTATATATATGAAAGTGTTAAGGATTTAAAAAGAAGGAGATAGAGTGTGTACGTGAATGTGAAGGACAGGAAGATTGAAGTCAGTTTTTGTCTTTACCCCACCACGTAACAATAAAAACTAGCCACACACCGCGAAAACATCAAAGAAGCCGCCGTCCCCGTGTGATAACAAAGCGCGAGTGGCCGCAAGCACCTCTCCGCGCGTTCCTGGTATTGCCTCCCTCACTGCCACCAGCAGCTCCACCACACGAGTCTTGACATACTTAATTCTCTTACGAAGTGGCCCAGTCTGCAATCCCTCCGCCAGAGGGATGATGCGGGAGCTGACGGATAGAAGGTACCTCAACTTCTCCGGCAGTTCCTGATAATATGTACGTAATAAACTAGTTGTTTTTTTAACCCAACTGAGCGACACGACCATTCGGGCACTTCATAAATATTAAATTATTTATCTTAGGATGTTTGCACCAAACCTCTTTGTACTCATCACCTTAAGATGAAATGGCACTTTCGATTGGATTAGTTTATAATGCTGCCAACAAGTGGCATGTCACCACCAGATTACTATTTGAATTTGGGGACAAATAATACATTATCCGTAGAAAAGTGTTGAAATTTAAAATGATATCTTTTATAAAGTATTGGACTTAAACCTGAAGGTATTTTTATATACATACAATATGAGCAAATTAGTCATTTTGTAGCGATTTCATTAGCTTCAAAAGCTACCACAATATTAGTAGTACTTTACTGCTTACGTCACTTTTCTAAAGAACTGCGCAAGAGAAGTTACACAACATACACACACTTGTATAATATTGTGCTGCTGGAATACGTAGCCATCTCTCACGAGGAAAAGTCAAGTCCATATCTACCGCGATATGTGCGGTCTAAGGGATTTCAGATATCCTCGAAACTTACTGTTTTTGGAACTTGTCGTTTGATTATTGCACCCGAAACTCAGTGGGTAAACAGTACAGCGTGTAAATTGACCACAGGCACAAACTTAGCTATCATCTCTCCGACAAGCTTACCGCTAATAAAGTGATAGTGTTATCTATTACAAGATCCCTCACCTCGTTATCTTCTCCTGCCTCATCCACAAAGCATTCGAGTGTGTATTGCAGATGGTCCAAGAGATCGCTGAACACGCGGTCACACTTATCCACCACCACCATGTCCTGGCCATTTTCGGTGTCGAAAAAGGATTTCCACAGGACGATGTACTTATCAATATTCCCCTCATGCTTGAGATGATTTGTCATCTCGTTAATCAGAAAAACTACCGCCCCCTGTTGAAAGTTTAGTATTTATTTATTTATACTACTATGCAACGAGGCGAGCAAGACGTTCACCTGATGGTAAGTGATACGCTTGCCCATAACAACGTGGTGCTAGTTAAGATGGTACACACTGCACCACATTGTGCTCCTCGCCTTGAGACATAAGGTGTTGTCTCGTTACCCCAGTAATTACACTAGCTACAGCGCCCTTCAAACCGGAACACAGTAATGTTCGCACACTACTATTTGGCGGTTAAAATAAGAGCTGCGGTGGTACCCATCCAGACGGTCTCCGGCAACAGAGACCTACCACCTGATAGAGACCTACCACCTGGTATACAAGTACAGGTATACAACATAATACAGGAAACTTAATTTAAAAACACGTATGTATGTATCTAGAGAAGTTTTTTTAAAATAAAATTGGAGGAACACTTAAACAAGTCACCGTTTTTATTTTAAAAATCGATGAGACGAATGAATAAAATTATAACACTCAAACCAAAACACCTTTTTTTAATTCCTCAAATCATAAAACTATATTAAAATTTATTAAAAACGGAAACGAATGTTAAAATAGTCCTCTTTTTACTCCAGGTAAATAAAAAATACTTTAAATAGCATAACAAAAGTTTCACGGAAATGGGTTAATTGTTCAGTTAAGACGTTTACATGAAACAAAACACAAAAACTCACCGTTCTGATATCAGCCGGCGCTTGCACCAGCCCGTGCACTGCGATTTGCTTCCGGTATTTCTCGGGCAGGTTCTGATGGAACACCAGCGCGGCCCTCAAAAGTCTATCCTCGTTCTCGGGATTGCACTCTACGCGCCACAAGATCTGAACGTGAAGTTACAATTATATATTTATAGTTAAAGAAGACTGGTCATCTAGGAACTTCAATCGAATTGTAAGATCTAAAAAAGTCTTTTATTAAGTACGATTTTAAAAACGCATTTTTTTTTGGATTAGCACTTGAACCAAATATCACCTAGTATTAAGTGACAGTGTAAAAATGTTTGTGAAGAATGTTAGTCATGTGCAAGCGTATCACTTACCATCAGGTGAACGTCTTTCTCGTGTCGACGTCAAGTAGAATAAAAAACACAAGTGATGGTCCTTCCGGTGCCGGACAGTTTTTTTTATTGCGGTGACTACACCGTAGAGCAGTAGGGTATCAGATGATAATAAACACGTATGCCCATAATGTAATACTAGTTAAGATGACAGACTACGCTACATTGCGCTTGTCATCTTAAGACATAAGATGGTTAATCACTTCAATAACTTCTTTAGTTGCAGCACCTTTCAGAAACACGGTAACGTGCATAGTTGCTTTGCGGTACAAATAGCCACAGCGGTGGTATCTAGAAAACTGTTTCTTGGTGCCATGCTCCACCTTAGCTTTCTAAACTTCTTATGCCCTTCCCCCCTATGACATACATAATTTTTAATATATTTTTTTTATTGTTGTTTTAATAGATAAAATAATAAACACGATAAGTACATTTTTAAAATATATATAAAAAAACTGAAATGCAAATTCCAAATAATTTTAATGAAGATTTTTATATATTAATTTATTATTTGTAATTTACTGAGATCCTTACGCTCGATGCTCGTTGCACAGTACTTGACGACGCCAAACACCCGGTTGGATGTTTTGGTCTCGTCAAGTGAAATTATAACTAATACTTATTAATCGCAATTATTTAAGAATTAGCATTTTTTTTTTGTTAATATTGGCACCGAAATCTACCATGGCAATTAAATAGCCCGGAGCAAATGTCTCGAGTGTCGAGTCCATTTTCGAATAACCCCCCTTATCAATGAAAATGCGCCATGTTGGGAAACACTGTTCTAGACAATCTCCAGTAATAAACACCTACCGCCAGTTTAAAATTAATCAATAAGTACTCACGGACTCCGCCTGATCGTAGCTAAGGCCGCCGTGTCTCAGCGCGTGCTCGAGCGAGCGCGCGTCGTAGTACGAGCACGCCGCGGGCGTTCCGGCGGCGTGCATCACGCGCAGCGCCGTGTACCGCGCGTACGGAGAGGAGGAGTCCGCACGATGTACCACCTCCTCATCGATGACGTCCTAAACACAGTTTACACAAGGATGGCGAACAACATTCAGCAACAAATTTTAAATAGTTTTAGATCTACATTGCATGACACTAATGTTCAAATATCTCTGTTGTGCAATTATTTTTACTGGTTGTAGAGCCATCATAGCGCCTATGCCTCCGAACAGTAGTGTACAAACATTACCACATTCCGGTTTGAAGGTTTCAATAACTAGGGTAACGAGATTTATGTCTTAAGGCTACGAGCACTATGTGGTGCAGTGTATATCATCATATCTAACGCTACTTAGCATCAGGTGAACAACATACAGATCTCGTCGCTTCTCCGAATCGAATATAATATATACGATAAAAACAATGTACTATTGTGTTTATAACTTAAACCGCGTCAAACTGTTATGAGCAGGTGTGTTACTACCAAACCAATATCCGAAAAGAGTTTCAAAAAGTGTTATATTAAATCTAGTGTATATACTCACTCGGAATGACTCTTTGTCCAAAATCCTGATCGTTTTATACACTGCGAGCAGCGCGCGCCTCGCCAATGTGACCCGGGCGTCCGTGCTCTCCAGTAGCTTCCACAGATCAAGCCTAGTGGCGACGTCCGCAGCCAAATGCTCCCGGAACAGGTCCGCGTGCCGCTCCAGCAGTAACATGTATACTAACAGACGTAAAATATCTTTAAGGTAAATATGACAGCCCATTACCAAATGACAATCGGTTTTGATATTAAACAACATATAAACATTTATAAAGAAATTAGAATTATAATTAAGTGGTAATGATCAAGGTACATTGGTCGAAGGACTAAAGGCCACAGAATTGGGCGCAGAGTTCTAACCCGTCCCAACAAGGTGCGATTTGGTATAGGACTGGCACTCACCTTCCTTACACCTGTGTTTATCCCTGCATAGCACCAAATGTTTGTAAAAGACCGCAAACTCAGCAGTTGGCAGGTGGCGGCCAAATGACTTGAGGACACCATCGATGCCCAGCATCAGCGATCTCACGACATTGTCCTGTTGAATGGACGGCAGTAAAATTAAAAATATAAATACACCAGTTTATAGTTTGGAAGGTGGAGATATTTTTAGGTGGATACATAACCTCAACATAACCAAGACTACTGTTCTTGAAACAGTCCTTTTATTTACTCTTACTGCATTATGGTGTTATTCACACATTCCCAAGTCTTCAAAAATACATTTTTATTACTGTGACGATATCATATTTCCACATTGGCACATAATCAGATGTTCCAACAAAAATCCTTTAGGTGCAATGCTGGTCACGGATCTCCCAACCTTGAGATCGTGTAGACAGCACTGTCTATTTCTACCGCCAAACAGTAGTGTACAAATATTACTGTGTTCAAGTCTGGACGGCGTCGTAGCTAATGAAATGACTAGTGTAATAAAAGTTTAAATTTTGTTTTCCGAGGCAACGGGCACTGTATGGTGCAATGTACATCATCTTCACTGGCACATCGCTGTGAGCGCATCACTTACCTTAAGGGACCATTTTCCTCATATCATCTTTTGTTATAAAGAAATTAAAAAATCTTACAAAAGCAACATACCGAGTTGGAGCCCTCAAGTAATTTGAGGTACACCCTCCATATTAATATCTTCTGCCCCTCCACCAAATCGGGATGATGTTCACAAATCGCTCCTAGAATGAAGAGAATACAGTTTGATTAACACGCTGTCTTTCGTCTGAACTCCTCGGAAACTGCAATCACCTATATAGAATGTGCGACCTGCACAATAAATATCTCAGCAACCTAGACACGTTCTCGTGCTCTCGCATAGCTTACAAGGACCAAGGACAAAAAAAAACTGCAACTACTCAAATATTTTCGCTTTCTTATTTTTATTAGGAACGTCTATACAAACAAACATAAATTCAATCTGCCATAGTTCTCACACCTCGCACACTGCCGATACGAACGTCGTGAGACGTACAATCATCTGTCTTTCATAGCGAAACGATGTCGTCATCCCCTCCCTTTTTAAACGGTTTTATTTCGCTCGTCCCGTACGGAATTTGGGTCAAAATTAGAAATTGAAATTTAAACACCATCCCGTTGTCAGATTGATCTAAAATTTGGTACATACATTTAATTTAGATGACAGTACAATATAATAAAATCAATAACATTATAAATCTAAGATGGCCGCCGACACAAAATGGCGGATTACATATTTTTCCTTAACCCCCTCAATATGGGTATCAAATAATAGAACTACACTAGCAGAATACTGTCATTATGAATATATAATATATGTCAGAATATTCGGTAGACAATTTTAATATATACTAAAAACGAGAAAATAAAAATCGGTAAAAAAACTTTTCAGTTAAACGGTTTTCTTTATGTGCACTGAAAACTACAAAATAAATAAATTAAAAAAAACAATTAATAAATATAAAATAAAAAAAAACAATTAATAAATAATAAAAACGAGGGGCCCATTAGTAGAAAGTAATACAGAAATAGTTAATGGGTAAAATAGTTAATCGGTAAAAAAGTTTTTTTACCGATTTTTATTTCATTTTAGTCCATTAAAAAAATCGATACATCTACTATTTTACTAACAAAATGTTTGTAATCAGAATTATTCCCCTCAATATTTAACCTGTAATTCATTCATTGCATTGTAAAAAATTTGTGCTTCGCATTATTTTCACATTAGAATTAGTATTTTTTTGTACTACTCATTTAATCCATGTTGCTTAGTTTTACTAATTAAAATGTTATCAGCGAGGCTTTTAGTGAAGCAAATGTAACTATTTTTGTAAATTTTGCTTGAAATTTTCTCCCCGCTTTTGTTTCTGGTTGTCTTCAATAAACGAAAAAAAAATAAAACTCGACTCGAACCACTTTGTTGTATAAGATAACACGAGTGTATGATTTGATACCGCCATCGCCATTTCATTATCGGACGTAGACACCGCAGAGATCCATTCCTTTCGTTGTCGATGTCCCGCGCATAACGACAAAACATTTTTTTTTTTATACTAGTTTGCGACGAGACGAGCAAAACGTTCACCTGATGGTAAGTGATACGCTTGCCCATCACAACGCGGCGCTAGTTAAGATGGTATACACTGCACCACATTGCGCTCGTCGTAAGACATAAGGTGTTAAGTCTCGTTACCCCAGTAATTACACTAGCTACAGCGCCCTTCAAACCGGAACACAGTAATGTTCGCACACTACTATTTGTCGGTTGCAATAGGAGCTGCGGTGGTACCCAGACGGTCTCCGGCAACAGAGACCTACCATTTCTTTTCGTAATGATTTCTTATATTTCCGCGAATTTTACACATTTATTAAAACTCAATTTTATTATTAAAGATCTTTCTGCGTAGATCGGAACGTTAATAATAATTAAAAAAGTTATAGGTACCACGTGATAGCTGTGACATTTGGACGTCTGTCATCTCAGTCCTCCCGTGACCATGACTGCTGAAAAGCGGTCGAAACGTCGGGAATAAACAAATTAAATAATAAACGCGATAAAATCCGCAAAATTGAGTTTTAATAAATTTCTCTTCGTCCTTCATAACGCGTGCAGTGAGTGATTGGAACAGACTGCCGGCGTTAGTGTTCCGTCCAGTTGCGACGTTGCTATCATTAAGAAAATAGTGAACAAGCTTGTCCCAGACTAGCGCGCTTTACCATTAAATGGAACCGTAAAGCGATGGTCTGTATATCATCATCATCAGCCTATAGACGCCCACTGCTGGACTAAGACCTCACCCATAGATCTCCACTCCAATCGGCTTTGCGCTATTCGCATCCAGCAGTTTCCCGCGACCTTCACCAGATTGATAGTCCACCTTGTGAAGAGCCTTCCTTTGAAACGAGGAGATCTACAGAAGAACCGAGGTCACCGACATAGCCATAAGAATTGCTAGACTTAAGTGGCAATGGGCAGGGCACAGGGACGGACGGCCGATGGGGCAGCAAGGTCCTGGAGTGGCGGCCGCCGGTAGACGCAACGCAGTCGATACATATATTATACGAGGGTGGATTGAAAAGTACTCGGCCTAACCAAGAAAATAAACACGTACTAAATCAGTTATATTTTTATTTTTCTACATAATCACCATCAAGTTCAATACACTTTTGCCACCTCCCCTTCCAAGCATTTAGACCGTTGAAAAAAAATGATTCTTCCTTAGAGACAAAATATGCGCCTACAGCTGCTCTGACCTCGTCGTTTGTCGAAAATCTTTGACCTCCCAAGTGGTTTTTTAGGTTAGGGAACAGAAAGAAGTCTGATGGTGCCAGATCAGGTGAATACGGCGGATGCGGTAACATTTCAAAGCCACAGTTGTGAATTTCAACCATTGACTGTGCTGACGTGTGAACACGGGCGTTATCTTGATGAAACAGGACTTTTCTTCTGAGCATTCCTCGACGTTTTTCTTTTATTTCCTCTCGTAAACGACGTAGTAAGGTGCAGTAGTAATCAAAGTTTATAGTCTGACCCCTTTCAAGATAATCAATCATAATCACACGTTTCAAGTCCCAGAATACTGAAGCCATCACCTTATTTGCCGACAAAATCGACTTAGCCTTTTTAGGGGGTGGTGAACCAGGTCTACTCCACTGTTTTGATCGTTGTTTTGTTTCCGGTGTACAGTAATGAACCCATGTTTCGTCGATAGTAACAAAAGTATTCAAAAAATCATCTGCATCGGCTTCAAATAACTCCAAACAGTCGCGTGAAATAGTCAATCGCGTCCTTTTTTGTTCAACTGAAAGCAGTCGCGGAACCCACCTCGCAGACACCTTGTGGAAACCCAACTCGTTGACAATGATGTATTGAGTTCGTTCATAAGAGATGCCTATAATCTCGGCTATCTCTCTAATTTTTAATCAGCGGTCTCCCATTATTAAATCAAGTACTTTTTTAATATTTTCGTCAGTAGTTGACGTCGAAGGCCTTCCAGAGCGGGGTTCATCTTTCACACTCTCTCTCTACCACGCTTAAATTCTGCTATCCATTTTTTGACGGATGAATATGACAGAGCACAATCGCCTAATGTACTGACCATGTCATCATGGATGGCTTTTGATGATAGCCCCTTCTTATGGAGGTACTTAATGACGGCACGCTGCTCGATTTGCTCCATTCGCGGAAATTATGTCCGATTACTTTGTTAATAAATTTATAAAATCACAACTAATTATCGCAGACGTTTCGAACTTCACACAATGAACTAGTCTGAACTGAACTAAATAATGTGGGTAGATTTGATTTTTAGAATTGAATGGATCTGTGTTAGGCCGAGTACTTTTCAATCCACCCTCGTATAAATTAAAAAAAAAAAACCAGTGTCTTCTGTGTCGCTACCAGCACGTGATTTTGAATGTAAAAATATACAAAGAACTCACCAACTAATTCGGCGACCGGTGCTTTGCATTTCTTATCGTTCTCCAGCCCGCTGATGTGGACGCGGTGGTTCCTTGCACCCATTTCGGAGTGTTTCACGACGCAGGCGAGGCAGTTCATAGCGCTCTGTTTGGTTTTCGAGTCGTATGACTTCTCGCACAGCTGCCGGTAACAAAATAACAACGAATAACTGATAACGTTCGGAGTGGAGAACTTTGGGGGAGGCCTTTGTCCAGCAGTGGGCGTCTATAGGCTGATGATGATGCTGATAACGCCCATATCTATTTGGCTTTAGTTAGGATACATACACTGCACGACGTTGTATCAGTCGCCTTGAGACAAGCGCTTCAAAACTAACCACAGTAAATTTAAATACATACTAGACATCCTGATATTAAAAATAAATAATAGAATCTCACCCTAGTTATATTATCAAAATGCTGCGAGCTGTAATCCGGAAACTTCATTATGACATTGGCGAGCAGCTTCAGAGCCTTCTCTATGGCGTCCAACCAATTACCAACGTTCCACTTCTTTCCTACAGTCGTCAAGAGATTCACCGGCTCGAGCAACAACGTGTCCAAAAACCAATCTAAAACAGACTTTGCCATGTAACAAAATCAAGCAATAAAAAGATCAATTGGTTGCAATCTGATTAGATATAACACCATTCATATTGGAATACACACAATTTTTTATTTTCACAAAATGGAAAGTGACAATGTAGAAAATTATAAAGTATATTCGCTAAATACACTCTGGCTTCAACGCTAATCAGACAGGATCGAAAAAGCCTGGCTAACATCCAAACTCTACTACACATGACTTTAGAATCAAATCAACGACCTAACTCTAATGCAAATGGTACACTTGAAGAGCAGTTAATACAAATATTCATATATCATTGACTAAATCATTGAAATAATACTTCCGATTGAATATTAAATAATTGAAAAAATTAAGTATTCAAATAGTTTATTAGTTTTAGTCCTGAATAATGAACACAAACACTTTTAACAATACATCTTAATAAGTAATATTAATAACCTTTATAATTATTAAGTTATTACTATATATCGCTTTTGAATACAATTATTTCAATACTTAATATCATCATAGAAAGAAGGATAATCTTAATAAGACAAATTAGGTTCCATTACTCTTAATACTATTATTTGCAGTAGTATTTGTACAGTATGACACAGTATTAACAGAAATAGTCACTGTAATTGTTCTCATTAAAAGCAATCCTTTAATTTACTGGTTAGACTTGCTAGTTAGGAAGCTGATAAATAATAATTTTAAAGTTTTTACCAATTTCAGTAGGAGCCAATTCTATGTTGAGAACGGTCTTGGCACACTCGCATGCCTTGATAAAATTTTTCTTGTCTGTTTGCTGGTATGTATCAACAAGATCTTCCCACTTCTCCATGTTGACTAAAGATAATAAACAGTCATTGAATAATTAGAAGTAATATTTATTTTAAAACTTTACTTTGATTATTATCAAAGTTTGTAATATTTATGGGTTGGTATATAATAGTTTTATATAAATGGATTATTTGATCGAGATAATTGGAGTAACTGCATAATTCTTTTAAATACCTTGTGAAAAAGTGCTTACAAATAGCGGTATAAGGTTTTTAACTACACATAAAAAAAAAATCGCGGTAATTCTTTCAACGTTCGTTAAAGTTTGGACAGGATGTATTAATCTTAAAAATTATTCGGAATGTATAAAACATAATTATCATTAATAATAATGTTTATTATAAAAAAATGTTTTACTCAATTCCAATCAACTTTGTAAAGACTAATGACTTCATTCCCGCCTTTTTCTAAAAGCCGGTTTAAATTTTAACTACAAGTGAACTAGTAAAGAAAAGTAACTCACGCTTTTCTCTAGCGCTTTATTTTCCTGTAATAATTAATTATGTATATATTTTTATTGTTCGGCAACAACAAAACAAACTAAATAATCATAACATGATGTCATAGGATTTGTACGTTTTGATGGGAAACCAACACTGAGCAAGTAATCACTACGTTATAAGAGACGGGACTCGGTAGTAAAAATACAACTGCCGATGTATGAAACACATGGAACGATTCCATACCAACATAATGAACCTAACAAACTTCAACCAATGTTGCCAGCGTGAAAAAAAAAGGAATGCCAGCATTTTCGAAAAAATTTGATCGATAACATAAACCAATGTTTTAAAATTTCTCAAACATAAAATTAGATTAAAATTAAATTATTTTTTTTTAAATTACAATATAGTAAGTAATTCTTTTAAATAACATTTAATGCTAAATTAACTACTGCTGCATTTTCCGCCGCCGCTGAAGGATCTGGACTCCAGGTGTGTTGAATAGGGAGGTTTTGCAACAAATGTGCAATGAGTTATGTCCAATTCACTAATATTGAACACGTTCGCTGTAGGATTGCCTCTTTACCTGTTATTTTTACCCATTGTTTGCACCTACAAAGTGAAATGATTAAACCACATGAATCCCATTAATGCAAAATAGCACTGACTCAAAAAAGGATTAACGATAGTTAAAAAAAAAAAATCACTGCACTAGTGTTTACGAAAAAATTTTCCTAAATTTTTATTTGGAAAAATGTCCTGAAATTCAATAAATTATCAGATACATTGTATTAGAGTACTGATAAATATGTCAAATGTACTAACCGAACTTTATCCAGTGGAAATTGAGCCAAATTGTTCGTTTTTTGTCTTCCACGCGACTTGATCTTAGTCAACATATCTCGCACGTTACAATTGGCATCTTTGATCGGAAAAAATCGATTAAAATTTGATTTTTTCTGAAGCAAAAATTTATTTTGTTTGCGTTTTATTATTTAAAATAATTGATTTTTCTATTATCGATAATTTTTTAACATCCCTTCTTCTTCAGCTCCACCAGAGAGATTGTTTTCGTAAGCTGGCGCCATATTAACAAAGGCCAGGAGCCGAATATTATCCTTACGGTTATATGGGGGGATAGCGTGTATGGTCATAAGCTACGGGAGCACAGAGAACTTCGTTAGCCAGGCATAATTCGAGAACGTAAACAGATCAAAGTGAAAAGTTAAAAAGTTATAAAGCTAATAAGTAAATTTATTTCGCAAACAATGGAATTTATACAAAATACATTTGACACAAAAAATATTATTTTTTCAGTTTGACAAAGATTTAAAATTAATGGAATACTGCATGCAAGGGGTTTGTAAACTGTAATAACATGCCGCTACAGTTACCTGAATTGGTATTTCTCATTTCTCATCATCATTTGAAAGAAAGAAAATCATTTTAATTTCAATGTTAATTATTCTTAAACTTTGATTTGTGTTTATAATTTCTGGTGTTTATTTTTAATTACCAAAACCATGAAATATAAAACATTTAAGGTGTCTATTTAGAAAATTTATTTTCAATATAAAAAATCGATTACTTTTGGCGACGCTTTATCGGTGTTCATAGTTTGTATGTAGTTTTAAGGTAATTTGTTAGTTTTTAATAAAAAATAATGTAAGTCGGTAGTTGTAAGAAAAGGTTAGTCCGGTTACAGCGCCCAACTGCCGAACACACGAATTTGTTGTTATATTACGCACTTTTTTTTTCTACTTTCATTAGCGTATATTAAAGTGTTCGAACATAATACGCGCGTGTTAACAAGCGTATCCGTAGTCTTCGATTACTTTTTTAAGAAAAATCGTTTCAAATCAGATATGTGTTGCAGTTAGTATACTACATGTAATTTCATCAATAAACTAACAAATATATTATGAAACATTAAACAATAATTTTTGTTATTTATTAACACTAAATATAACTCTGTTGTTTTGTTTACAAACGAATAGTGATTATGTACGATGAATGGATATCATAAAGAAACTAAACTTGATTTCTAATTATTAAAAAACTAGTAAATTTTGATGGCGTAAGAGAACTATTTGTATTTTGTATACTAAATGTATGTAAATAGGAATTGGTCTTTCGTTCGTTTGTTCTTTGGCTGAATAACTTCAGAATATTAGATTTTTAACGATGAAAGAAAAACTTATTCCAAATGTCAGTGTCATATTGCACAATGAATTTTAAAATTTGTCAGCGTAGTACTAAGTGGAAAATTGTGGATTATTAACATTTCCACGAAGCGTCCAAGCTGGCATCCAAAAGACTATTTCTGTTGAGCTTCCACAGCTTTTCACCTACTGTTTCCTATCGTGCCAGTTTTAATAGGTCAGGATATTTATATGTTTGTTCATTTAAATGTAATAAGTAATTGTTTCAGGTATAAATATTACAACTTTAATTTTGAAAATCAATTTTTTAATCCACCTTGTTTGGTTGGTAGTTTAAATTTATTTAAAAGTCTAGAATCCATACTATTGACAACCAAAATGATGTTTCTGTATGTTGTTTTAGTTTTGTAACCATTCCAAAGGTCAACAGCATTAAAATAAATAATAATATAAATTGGGAAGACTTGTATTCTTTGATAATATGTTATGTTTCACTTATTTGGCATGTGGCAGTTTGAGTAGTTTGGTTATTGTAGTGTCAGTCAAAAACTTAACTATTGAATGAAATTATGACGGTATTTTTGCAACAATCTGTCTAGCTACAACTTTTTTTGCCAACCTGCCACTGTAACAGTATTATGTGTTTATACTGTCATTATTGAGAGCCAGTACAGAGAACATGCGAAAAAATACTACATCATTATGATAAAATATTATCAGAAATTGAGTTTGTGTTATCCCATAGTACTAAAAAAATATAGACTTGTCTTTTAAATGATTTAACTTCTTAAAACAAGTAGGGAAAAAAGAAGCTGCTTGAATAAAAACAATGTGGTGTAATGTATACCATCTTAATTAGCTGCATATTATGTTAGGTGCAAGTGTATCACTTCCCACCAGTTGAGCATCCCGCTCGTCTGGTTGGCTCGTAGATAAAAAAAATTAGATTGGGTAAAAAAGTAGAGACAAACTACTCCAATTTATGTTACACAGCATCAGAGAGTTTACAGTAAAGACAAACATTTTGAAACTGACATGATTTTAGGATGGTAGTTTTTAAGGCGATGCAAAAACCTGCATGGTGTATTAACTTCTTTGTGGGAGATGGTCCTGAGCAGTGGGAATATTAAATCACCTGAATATTCTTACTTTGATTACTATAGGCATGTCATTGTTAAAAGACTAAACTTTTCTGATTTGAAGCTATCAGGAGAATTGAAGTCAATTATATGCCTTTCTATAATTTCTGTACTTTCTGTTTTTAGTTTGTCATACCAGCGTAGACCCAAATCCGGTATGTCATCGCACTATGCACCGCGGGAGGCACAACCGCTGGGGAGTGGCCCTGGTGCTTTGCCTCAGTGCCCAAAACCACCAGTACAGATTGGGAACTCCTCACATTCAGTGCTCAAGAGATTCGATGATATTGTAAAATCTCGGGAAGATAGAAGGGAATATAGGTAAGTATTGTTTTAAATTAAATAAACTTGCTTAACTTACAAACTTAAAAATATATTTTTTTAATGGAAACAGGCTGATAATTGATCTCATGGTGTTATGTAACAACAGGCCAGAGGAAGGTTAAACACGCTCACCTAGTCATCTCTTATTTTAAGTTGGCACAAGTGTGAGACAGATTTTCAAAAAGGACAGTAGCCAACCAGCTTGATAGATATTTTAGGGTCTGTAACATATGTGATGCCTCTGCTATTATAGGCATCCACATGCTGTGGTAGCTTCTTACCATCAGGTGTATTAGATTTATTCGCTACCTTCATGCTATAAATATTAGTTAATACCAAATAACTCTAACGTGCCTGCTTCTATTAGTGTAGTTATCAAAAAATAATATAATAATGAATTGAATCATGGCTCAGGCGAAATCATGTTTCAGAGGTCTGGAGTTGAAGAATCGCCTTAAAGTACTACTTGTAAGTGATCCAACTACCGACAAGTCAGCGGCTGCTATGGATGTCAACGTAGGTGAGGATGTGTTGCATAATATCAGTTCATTGGAGCTATAAAAAATTAAATAATGATTTTAGCCCCTAAACATTCTCCGCTGGATATAATGATTGGACTGCCAGGGCTATTTATCCACCATGCAGGTCTGGTAGAAAATGACAAGGAGTGAATGATGTTTGAATAGTACATTAACTATGTAAAAAGTAAATTGTATTAAAATCTTGTTTATCGAACTTCTGATCTTTTTGTATGTCTTTCACCAATGTTAAATCTGGTGAGGAGTTACCAGAGCTACATTGTTCAAGTAACATTATTGATGTGTCATACAAAAAACAATACAGCTTAAAACTTTTTAGGGTATCTAAGTGATCCAGACGAGTTGCCCGGCTTAGCGCACTTCTGCGAGCACATGCTTTTCCTGGGCACCAAGAAGTATCCAGAGGTGAGTGGGTGAAAGAACTCTTCTAAATATCTCTTATAAATAAAGATTTTATGAGTTCTAGTAATCTAAATGTGTCTCTATTTCCAGGAAAATGAGTACAACAAGTTCCTGTCAGAACACGGGGGCTCCTCCAACGCGTCCACGTCTTCGGACCACACCACATATTACTTCGACGTGCTGCCTCCTCACCTGGACAAAGCTTTAGATATGTAAGTATTTTAGTGCACATTACAATTCATAGTAAAGAATGCCGTCAATTTAGTCATTGATATGCAGCGAAAACAATGTTGGTGACAACACTGAGCCTTATGGGACTCCATCGTTGTATGTCCAAGCTGTTCACGTAACTGCTCCCAACAAAAGTTTCTATGTGACTACCGGAAGAAAGCTATTGATTAATTATCATATAGCCTCAGTCAGTTTGAAGAATGTTTGCTTTGACAGGACATTGCAGAGCTAGATCTGATCGAATTTGAATTAAGAGTCAAAACCTCATCTTTATCCTTAATGGTTTGTGCAAAGGATTGTGTGAGATAGCTACAAATAAGGCTACTTATGATTATACTAAATAATTCATGCACCAAAAAATGTTGGCCGCCGTTTATAAGTTATATGGGATATTTTTTATAAGATCGTACAATGATAGATGTTCACTGTTGGTTGAGTGTATCATACATCAACTCCACTCGCAGCTTCTCCCAGTTCTTCATTGCCCCGCTCTTCACGGAGTCCGCCACAGGGAGGGAGTTGAGTGCAGTCAACTCGGAGCACGAGAAGAACACGTCACTGGACACCTGGAGGATGGACCAGCTCAACAAGAGCACCGCATCCCCAACACATCCGTATCATAAATTTGGAACTGGTTCGTATGGATTTCCTGCTCCCGTAAATATATTTAATCTAGAACAAAGAATAATTAATAAATGTTGGAAGATGGTTTATTCTTTATATGATACTACTGTCTCTAAGTTACTTGTACTGCAGTGTATACACCCTAATTAGCAACATGTTATGGGAGGGCGTGGCAATTGTCGCTCAGTCAAAAGTGTAACTACAAAGAAGAAGAAGATAAATAGTCATCATCGTTATCAGCCAGTGCCATCCACTCCTGGACACAGACCTCTTCCAAGTAGCTATAACTGTATTATTTTTTTTGTTAGTGCTTCTTCATAGTGTCCTGTGAGAGTATTTAATTTTTTTTAAATAATATCTTTCCAAGGTAACAGAGAGACCCTAGAAACGATCCCGAAGCAGAAAGGAATCGATGTGAGAAAGGAACTCCTGAAGTTCCATCAGGCGTGGTACTCAGCAAATGTGATGACCCTCGTGGTGATGGGGAAAGGTATGTTGTCTAACCGTTTTATACTAATGCTTTTTGTCTTAGAGAGGGGTGGGGCTCCCCCCCCCCCCCAAAAAAAAGTCAGGATTGTATAAGATTCATAACTTTTAAAATGCTTTCGGTGATAATTCTCAGCGTTTTGTGTACGTTACTTGGAGCCATTATTTGTTAAGTCTCTCGTTACCCCGGTAATGTGACTCGCTGCAGTACCCTGCATACTGGAACACGGTAAAGTTTGCATACTACTATTTGATGGCAGAAGCAAGCATACAGACTACTCACAGTATAACTATCTCATATGTTGTATATGTTCAGAGAGCCTCGACGAGCTGGAGGCGATGGTGGCGCCGCTGTTCTCCGAGGTGGAGGACCGCGACGTGACGGCCCCCGCTTGGCCGGAGCATCCGTTCCCGCCGAATCTCCGCCGCAAGCGCGCCTACTGCCTCCCCGTCAAGGACCTGAGGTCGCTCTCCATCGACTTCCCCATTCCCGACACGAGGATGTATTACAAAAGTGGGGTGAGTGGGATCTAATACGTACAAAAGATATAAACTCTAACACTCGGTATCGAGTGAAACAACATTGGATCACCTAATCTAAAGTACAATTTTTTTATATAACTATAATGCTATGTAATCAGTTTCCCTGGTGCTCATGTCAAAATACTAGTTAGTATTTTTTACACAATCCAAAATTAATCCCAGTATTTAATCCCAGTAATTTTACTAGGCACAAAATCCTTTAAGATTGAACTTAGTAAGATTTGCACACTTCTGGATAGTAGGTATCTCGGCGAGAAGGATCTGAAATTTTAGGTTATGGATTTACTCCTGATTTAGACTTACATACTGATCCATCATTCAACCATCTACTGACCTACCATCCACATAAAGTCGGAACTGTTGTTGTGGTGATCAATATCGACTGTTTCTTTAGCCAGGCCACTACCTCTCACACCTGCTCGGCCACGAGGGGCCCGGCAGCCTGCTCGCAGCGCTGAAAGCCAGGGGCTGGTGTAACAGGTGAGCTGTTTGCTAGGCAATTAATGGTGGTGATGTATAAAATAATAGTTTTAGAAAAGTTAAACAAATATAATAAAGACTTAATTGCTGAACATGTCCGTGAATTCAAAGTCGGTTCAGCTATTTTTTGACCACCATAGTACAGATAGACGTCACCACTTTTATATTTGTGGCGGCGTTGAAATACATCATTCATCTTTATAGCCTCGTCGGCGGCACAAGGATCGGGGCACGCGGCTTCGGCTTCTTCGGAGTCCAGGTGGACCTGACCGAGGACGGTGTGGAGCACATTGACGACATCGTCAGCTTGGTGTTCCAGGTAAACTTCCATTATTTAACCACCACAGTGAAGAGTATAACCATTTGCTATGGAACGTGGAGGTCGCATTTGGTAGAGTTCCGATGGTGGTCGGTATTGAAGTCGCTTGGATAGCTATCATCCACACATTATAAATCTACCACCATATCGTTATCTGTAAGATCATTCATGACCACAACCACACAAGATAAGAACGATTAAGAAGAATTGCTCTTCATTGCGTTTAACTTCAGTACATCTCGATGCTGCGTGAGGAGGGGCCCCAGCGATGGGTGTGGGACGAGCAGCGCGAGCTCATGTCGACCGAATTCATCTTCAAGGATGTTCAGGAGCCAAGGGGCTTTGTTGTGGGCCACGTCCATCTTCTTCAGGTACATAACCAAATGAGATTACATTTTTTTAGTGATGTTAAGTAAATAAATACGCAGGGCAACTGATGGTAAGTGATCAAATGCAGAACTAAGTAATCACAAACATAATTTCAACCGATGGATGTCCACTGCTAGACATAGATCTCTTGTAATTTGTCATCAATCTTAGTGCCTGTTTGTTATTCTCTTAGTGATAGAGAGATGTCTCTTACTTTTCTCTCTCAACTCTACCTTCTTCTAAAATTCTGAAGTTTGTAATTTTTTCAGGAGTTCCCTATGGAGGACGTTCTGTGTGCTTATTACTTGATGACGGAGTGGAAGCCGGAGCTCATAGAGGACCTGCTCTCGAGGCTCGTGCCTGAGAATGTCAGAATTGGTATTGTAGCGAAGTAAGTTTCATTGTTATTGTGTCATTTGATAAAAAAAATAAGCACGCAAAAGTATGTCAGCATTGTGGTGCCTACTTAAGCTGATAAGGAAATGGTGGTGACAAAAGTCTGCCTACCATCACCTTTGTTATGGACATGATTATCATTTAATACCAGATCAAGGACCTGGTCATCTACCAGTGGTAACCCAGCAGTCACGAGATCACAGTTCTGTTGATACAAAACGAGACGATGAGACAATGGAGACGTTCAGCTATTGATAAACTAAGCTCCAGTAGTTTCACTAGCTACAGCATCTATTAAACTAGTAGATAGTAATGTCGACTACCTACACATATCACCAATTGTATAATTTCACAGGCGTTTCGCCGACAAGTGTACGCAGGTGGAGCCGTGGTACGGCACCAAGTACCTCCAGGAGGACATCGAGGAAGCGAAGATCAAAGTGAGTCATTTTGTTGATGGTAAATAACTGATACATCATCACTAACCGATAAATATCTACCGCTGAACATGGTTCTCCTCTAAAACTCTTCACACCGGTCTCCACAATAAACTGCCATGTGAATAACTCATCTCTGTTCTTCACACCACTTAAAACTCTCCCATTTCCTTACTTCTCTTCCTAATTAACATGTTCATGTACCCTGTATTTTTTATTTTTTCTTAATCATCATGATTATCATCTGGACGCCCACAGCTGGGCATTGGCTTCACACTGATGTGTATTGTTTTTGCATAACTTTAACAAATGTCACTTAGGTTCAACTATGTTTTGAAGGTAAAATTATAGTTGTATTTAAAGATGGATTTGGTTGAAAGGAGTGGGAGGGTGTGAAGGGGTGCCGCGAGCTGCACCTGCCGCCCATCAACGAGTTCATCCCAGCGCGACTCCAGCTCGAGACATCGCCGGACCCCACCACGGACGCCGTGGCGCCCACAATACTTAAGGTGGGTACTCGCTCACTTTCACAGATACTTTTTTTTTACTTGATGAGTCGCCGAGACGAGCGCGACGTTCAGCTGATGGTAAGTAATATGCTCGCCCATAACTCAGCGGTAGCTAGATGGTATACACTCCACCGCATTGTACTCGCCTTGAGACATAAGGTTTCGAGTCCCGTTACCCCATTAATTTCATTAGCTTACAGCGCTGTTCAGTAAACACAGTAATATTATACTTAGAAGATCTGGAGCAGAGACCTACCAGCAGTAGTGACCTTGATCTTCAAATATTTAAACTCCTCAATTCGTCTAGGCTAGATTATCAGATTGGCTTAACGAACACGACTACTCTGCCAGGAGTGTAATAACAAAGAAGCTCGTCAGATTGCTCGAAATGTGGGTCATCAGTGGATTAGCCCGAAACTGAAGTTGTTAATGAAGGGGATCTCTTACCAGAATAAAAAAAAATATTAGTTTTAGTCTCTCTCTACTCTCGCTCTCTCTCTATATATATAAATATCTCCCTCTCTCTCTCTCTCTCTTAACACATAGAGGTATACTCCTTAAAGCAGTGTAATCAATTAATAAATTCTTCACCAGGACACGCCGCTGATGAGGCTATGGTTCAAGCGCGACAACGAGTTCCGGCTGCCGAAGGCCTTTATCACTTTGGACTTGGTGAGGTGAGGTCGAAATGTTTCTTAGATTTTCTCTATAATAACAATTCAACTTAACATTCACTTAAAAATTAGTTTCTGGTCTTTCGAGCCGGACGCAAAATTTATGATGCTTTTAATTCACCAGTCCCTTGGCGTATTCGGACCCCAAGTGCTGTAACTTGACGTCGGTGTGGGTGCTGCTGCTACGCGACGGGTTGCAACAGTTCGCGTACGCGGCGGAACTAGCCGGTCTGAGGTGGAACGTCTCCAATGCTAAATACGGACTCAGCGTAAGCACCCAGTATTCTTTTTTATTTGAAATGTCAAACTATCTTCTTGTTTTATCAAACTATCTCGTAAAGAGTCTATTACCGAAAGCGCACTGACCCGCAGATCACCATCGAGGGCTACGACGACAAGCAGCACGTGCTGCTCGAAAAGGTCGTGGAGCACATCGTCAACTTCAAGGCGGACCCGAAGAGGTTCGCCATCATGAAGGAGAACCACATCCGCGCTATCAAGAACTTCGACGCTGAGCAGCCGTACCAGGTCACTTAACATTATTTTAAACTAACGAGTATCTCCACGAGACGACTGCTGCGCTAGTTAGGACGATATACACTACACCGTATTGCCTTGAGACGTGATCTTGAGTCTCCTTACAGCAGATGTCACTAGCTACAGTATCCACAGTAAAGTTTGCACACTACTGTTTGATAGTAGAAATAGAGAGAAAAATGTTGGTAAGGTAAGCTACTACTTTCACGAGTTCATAATTAAATGGTCGCCTTTGACGATATTCAGAATTTTGGGTGGTAGTGTGGATATTCTAATCTGTTTTCAACGTATAACATTATACTCTTTGGTTAAGATTTATTTAGTAAGAATATATAAATGGATAACTCTCACCATCCAAAATCACTGCTGGTATATCTGCTGTTGCTACAGACCTAGTTACCACCGCAGTGACTATTCCTACCGTCAAACGCTAGTGTGCAAATGTTACTGTGTTGTGAAGTGCGCTGTAAGCTAGTGAAATTACTGCGATAACGTAACTAAGTTACTCCCTGTTACATCAGCTGCCTGCCAGTAAAAGTCCCGTCACAATAGGTGCAGCCGTTTCAGAGATTAGCCGCAACAAACAGACAAAAATTTTAAAAAGTGCCATTTCGGTATATATATCGTGTATACATCGAAATGCATTTAGAATTACGGTTATTTTAATGTTACAAACAGACACAACAATTTTATTTAGTTGTATTTATTTTGTTTTTGATCGTACCCGCAGCACGCGGTGTACCAGCAGGCGCTCTGCCTCGCCGACCTCGTGTGGACACGCTGCCAGCTGTATGACGCCGCGCACGGTACGTACCCGTATCTACTCTAATGCGCTGCAACTTAGAGATCATTTATTGTTACAATCAGTTAACCGCAGCCGCGTATCAAATCGCGAGGCACAACACATAAAAAAGACGTACGCATTGCAGAGATAACCGCGGAGCAGCTGGACGACTTCGCCGCGCGCATGATAAGGAAGGTGCACGTGGAGGGTCTGATGTTCGGTAATCTGACCCGCGAGCGCGCGACTGCCATGGCGGACATGGTCGAGAGCAAGTCAGTGTACAACTACTAATCAACTGACACCAGGAAATTATCAGCTATAGTCACGTATAAAATCGCATGGCCCAAAGAAAAAGCTACACGGCTGTAATCTTAGCTAAATCAATAACGGTTTAACCGATCACCAGTATACGCAGACATTTCACAAAACAACACTTAGTTTGGTTTAGTACGAAATTAAAAAAAAATGGATTCAATAGTTATCCGGCTCGGAGAGGAGCAAGTTTTACTTTATCAAGTTCACTTGATGGTAAGTGACACACTGCACCACATTGACTTCATCGCCTCGAGATGAATTAATTCTCGTTACCCCAGTAATTTCACTAGGTACACTTCAAACTACTGTTACTTAGTAAATTTCCGTTGGTAATTATCACCACATCAATTGGTCATTGACCATAATAATATTATGTATGCTTGTCTATAAAACTGACGCCATTGTTCAGGTTACCGAAGGACGCTACTCCGCTGCTGGCGCAGCAGCTTCTGCTGTACCGGGAGGTGGAGCTCGACAGGGGTGAGTAGAACATGAAGTTTTACAGCTCGTAACCCTGGACGTAGATCGTGAAGGTTCCATCGCCTTATCATTACAAACCTTACACTGCGAAGGACTGAAGAGTAGGAAGTTTTTTTTTTATTTATTCTTAAACGTTAATTACTATCACAACACCACAATATAAGAAGAAAAAAGATATTCACACAGCCTAATGCACCAAAAAAAAAAGTTTACTCTTCTCCTTCTCCAAGTCCCTCTCTTTTATTATTAGAGTCATAGGTTTTTTTTTAACGCGTATAAACCACAAGTCGGTACAATCATACATTTAGTATTATAAGTCATGAAGCAGTGTATCCGAGCACACATTCCCTAGTTCATTGGTGTAACTTGAACCCATTGTTGAAGTTAAGTTTCAAGTGATCACTTTGCCCAGGCTCGTGGTACCTGCGCGAGGTGGAGAACTCCGTGCACAAGTCGTCGTGCGCGTCGCTGTACTACGCGTGCGGCGTGCGCGCGGCGCGGGCGAACGTCGCGTTGGAGCTGCTCGCGCAGGCGCTGGCCGAGCCGTTCTTCAACGTGCTGAGGACCAAGGAGCAGCTCGGCTACATCGTGTTCAGCGGCGTGCGGCGCGCGAACGGCGTCCAGGGGCTCCGGGTGATAGTGCAGGGCGACCGGCATCCAGAGTACCTGGAGGAGAGGATAGAGGCCTTCTTGAACAGCGCCAAGGTACAGATATCACTTAATTTACTTTACTAACTTGGTTACGTCATCATCAGCCACTGCTGGATTTAGGCCTCGCGAACTTGGTTACAAATAAGTTATATACGTTTATCATCACCTCTATCGCTCGCTTCATTTGGTGATGTTTCAGGAATATTTAGAGAAGATGTCGGAGGAAGAGTTTGTGAAGCACCGCACCGCGCTCGCGGCGCAGCGGCTGGAGAAGCCGAAGAGGATGAGCAGCAAGGCCTCACAGGTCTGGAGTGAGATCGTCACGCAGGTGAGTACCGTTGACGAATGGTACCGACGTGGTGAGAGGTGAATATGAGTAGAAGTGGTATAAATAACCGGTCTTCAAGACACCGAGGTGATAAGCTTTCATACCTTTTTTTATATTTTATGTCCTGGTAACACAGGCTTTCTTTGATGGGGTACAGAGTAAAAATTAATAGAGACACTGTACATAGTAATGTTTGAATAAATTTAAAATTAGAATGTACGGAGTAGGAAAGAAACAGAGGACGTGCAGTGTTATAAATTAAGTATTATATTCTATTAATTTGTATCGTTATTTTGAAATGTTTTCAGGAACCCCTTGTAACATGAATTTCAGGTATACTACAGATAGTACTGTAAGATTGTAAAGACGGCAAACTTCACTTAGCGAGAGGAATGAATGAAAAGAAGGAAATTGTCGGTAATGAATGCTAGAACAGTAATGGATGGAGTAGGCCCTGACCCAAACCACTCAAGGAAAAAAAAAAACTTACCATATCATGGGCGTTGGCGATCCTGGAGTAACCTCATCGCGTCTTTCCAATAAAAACCTCATGCTGTACCTCCTTAGAACCGCCTCACCAAGAAGTACACAAAAGATGGACTTAGTGTCAGTCTGCTCGTTCACTCTTTATGACACCAACCTGGACATCCAGGCGTCAGAGTCTGGAGACGGTCTCGAGGCTCAAGATTGGCTTCAAGTCAGACTCATTAAAGCAACGTGGTGTACCCGCAGGTGTATAACTTCGACCGGCCCCGGGTGGAGGTGGAGCAGCTGAACACCATCACCAAGGAGGAGCTGATACAGTTCTACATGGTCAGTCCTCTTTACTCATACCTTCTAGTTTCATTTCACCACCAACCTGTTCTTATTACCCTTATTTCTTTTTAAACCTATTCGCATCTCCTTCGTCTCTCTCATTCCTTCTCTATCTACTAACATTCCTACTCCTTCCCGTTCAAAAGTAAAATTTAAATAATTCAGATCTGAAATTGATGAGTTAATTTCAGCGGCACATCTTCGATGGGTCGGCGGAGAGGCAGAAGCTGTCCGTGCACGTGGTGTCGACGGCGAGCGGCGGCGCGGGCGCGGCGGGGAAGGAGGACGATAAGAAGGAGGAGGGGGCGGAGAAGGGGCACGAGGTGGGACGAGGCGGATCGAATCGGTCTGATGCGCTGGTAGTGTACACACTTTACGTGAAACTTCTACTTGCAGCCCGTCAGAATCACGGACCTGGTGGACTTCAAGACGGGGCGGCGCCTGTACCCCCACCCGGCGTCGTTCGGCAACGTGCCGCGCAAGGGGGCGCACTGCAAGCTCTAGCGGGGCGGAAGGGAGGGGAGGGGATGCTGTTCGCCACCCACACCTAGTTAATAAACCACATAGATGTATTGTTGGACTTCCGCCTTAACAATGCAACGGCGCGCGGTGGTGCGGGGGAGCGGGGCGCTGCGCCGAACGACCACCGCCATCAACACCGTCCTCCCAAAAAAATACTGCAACGGTTCAACCGTTAATAATCTATGATGCGACAGAGAGGTGCGTAAAATTCTGTGCCTCTCCTCTGTCATAGGTATTTATATCCTCCTCTCACAATCATCGCCTGTCTCTCCTCTCTTTCCCCATACCTTTCCACCCTTTCTGCTCTTCCTCCTCATATTACCCTCTAACCAATCATCCTCCCGTTTCGTTCTCCTCCTCCTCCCTTATCCAACTCCCACGAAATTTACGATCTCGCCGAGTGCTGTATATATGTAAAAATTCCCCATTACTCCCACTTCCACCACCACAACTCCCAGCACCAGCACCAGCTCAGCGTCTCGTCTATTTACAATTTACATGCATAATAATAAAAATCAAAATATTATTAATAAATTTAAATCCAATGAAATTATATTTTTTGTCTACATAACCTTGACGGTAGCAGCTCAGCGGACGGCTGAACCGATTTTAACTTGTTTTCATTCAACCCAATCGGTTCAGCCGTTTATTAACCCCTGAGCGGCTTTATTAATTTTGACGCCAAATGACCATAGAAATATTTCTTCAATTGACATGACAGTTAAAAATTAATAAATTTTTTTAGTGGGAAGAGTCCAACAGTGGACCTTCCCCCCTCTTCATAATTTTATTTTTCAGTAGCTCTCAAAGATAAAGTAAGAAAAGTTAGGTCCTTCCTGCGACCATCATCAGATCCTGCCACGCGACCTTAACACTTCCCATTCCCACGTGTGATTTGATAGAGCAATTAAACAGATGGCGCTAGTGTTCAATAGCCACCGCCGAAGGTGTTGCAAGCACGCGCACCGGAGTATTCACCGCAGCGAATATGGATGCTTCTCTCTTTATAATTTATTCGCATAATAAAACAAAAAGTGCAAAAATAATCAACGCCATCTATTGATCTGTTTTTAAACGACAACAATCATCCTATACAAGTGAGACTAGCAACAGTCCCGAATGAGTTTTTCACTTTTGGATGTTTACACGAAAGTGACGCACGTTGTGTGTTCCGGCAATTAAATTAGCACTTAATTGTCAGTTTGTTATTAATGTGCGCTTTCTTTGACGTTTGGTATCAGCTTTGTGATGCAGTGTGCGAACACTAACCGACAGTACAACGTATTTATTAATTCACAAAACTGTAATTGTTTAAGAATAATAAAAATTATTTAAATGTGTATGTTTTATTATTGTGAAAATTTTGATCGCCCGCCGCTGGGCGTCGACTGCACGGATCGTTTTTACTTTTACATTGTACTTGAAGTCTTTTAGTACTATGCTTGGGAATTCGTTTCATTTTATTTACAACTAACTGTTACTCGCGACTTTGTCCGAGTGGTATTTAAATAGAAGAAATATAAATTAAATAAATAAAAGATATAGAAAGTACATATCGGCAGATGCCCAGAGCTTTCACAGGGATTCATTACGAAAATAAAACTTTTTTGTACAGAGATAACTTTACACGTCAAAAGCAGAATAATAAATCAAACTCCGTGACAGTGTAGGTTTTTATACCTTGCTCGGTTGTTTTTCAATTACATGTCTATTTATTATTACAAGAACAATATAAAATTACAAACTATTTATACAAAACTCTAAAGATGTCTTCATTCATTAATTCGGTTCTTAATTGTATCGATTTTAGTAGATTGAACGACATGACAAATAAGCGGAACTGTCGGTAACAAATTTAATTAAGTTTAAACATTGTAAAACTAGATGGCAGCACCACGTGCGCCTGTATATACATAATGTATGAATATAACTTCGCTGTTTCAATGTAATACTGTTACATTTTTCATTAGATTTAATTGTTTTTCGGGAGATCCTATTTATTTTTCTAAAACAGAAGTAGCCTACGTTGCTCCCCGTTACATCAGCTGTCTGTCAGTGAAAGTCCCGTCAAAATCGGTCCAGCCGTTTCAGAGATTAGCCGGAACAAACAGACAGACAGACAAAAATTGTAAAACAATGTTGTTTTGGTTTATGTATCTTGTATACATCGGAATGCACTTAGACAAAAAGGGTTATTATGTTACAAACGGACTTTCCAATTTTATTTATTTATAATGGGGACCCCACCCGGTGGTATTACCCAACCAACCTCTTTATTGAAATTAGTATGTTTTATATCAACAGCCTCGCGAATCATCCTCGGCAGGAAGCGGTGTCTTATTGCAAGGATTTATCTGATCTAATGGTTAGGATGATCTATAACATGGTCACATTGCAGACTTTTCAATGTTTCAAGTCAGCTCGGACCAGTCGTGTGACCTATTTAAGAGAGACCACATTCGCGTAACACCTTCTGTACTTGCTGCTTGTAGAGTGATATTACACTCGACAGATGGTAGAAATTGACTTATCTTCTTACCCATGTGATATCCCTGGCATTATTATAAAAACAAATTAAATGAACGCGACATAATCCGTAAAATTAGTTATAATAAATGTTTAACCGCGACTACAACAAAGCCGCTGCTGCTGCGCGATGACGTCAGCACCGCTTTTTCCGCATCCTCGCTGATGAAAGCCCGCTGAAACACGTAAACAATAAATGAATAAACTATTAGTTGTGTGGATAAATAGAAAAACTCTACTGGATAGCGGTAAATGGGTCGTAAACGATAAAACTCCGCTGAGCACCCGCGCGCCGCTATTCGCACGCGCAAACGGCGCGCTGCGTGTGACGTTTGACGGACGGCCGCCATTTTGGCGCGATTTACCGCCGACAATAAAAAAAGATGGCGGCGGCGTATTTATCGCAGCCCCCTGCGGCCGACGGCGCTTTTAATGGCGGATATAACTTTATACTAACCCCACTTAACGATAATATATACAAACAATAATAATCATTTCTTGTGAACAGTAACATGCTAGTATTACTAATAAATACCTAGTAAATTTATTTATTTATACACTCAAAGTGTACCGGTCGACTTAATGCCTTTGGCGTTATCTGCCAGGTCTACCTTGGGTGGTGTAGAGAACTTTTTTTTTTTCTCTTTATTTTGGCACAAACAGTCATTACATATAATAATATATATTAACAAAAATATTAACTAATTAGAGGACAAGTAGTGCCCAACATAACTAATATAACACAAACCTGACAGACAAAAAACACAACACTTGAGAAGGAAAAAATGTATAAAAGAAAATTAGAATTAATTTATAACTATAACACCGGTTCAGATTGATATATCAAAAGTAAGATTTTGGTTTTGAAGGCATTCAAAGAGTTATTAAACAGATCGATATCATAAAAAATTTTATTGTATTTAGTAACACATCGAGTGAAGAAATTATTAAATGTATAGTTCTTGTGAAATATTGGTGGAGAGAAATGTTAATCAAGCGAGAGGAACGGACGGGGAGTCGAACTTTACAGATAAAATTTATTTTAGAGAGTAAAACTGGAGAATCGACTTTAATATTTAACTTATGAGGTAGGTGCATAAAAAGGTTTAAAAAAGAAATATAATTCATAATAAATACAATACAAATATTATAAATACAAATAATATATGTACACATCATATTTTATTTTAAAATTACTGTTATTTTAAATTTAGTGGGGTAACTAAAGTAAGCAGATGATTGCTAACGCGATATTGGTATTTTACTTCCGTATTGTAATAGAAGTTTAATGCTTGGCTTTGTTTGGTTTAAGGCTTTGGTTTAAGGATTTGGTTTAAGGCTTGGCTTGGTTTAAGGCTTTGGTTTAAGGCTTGGCTTGGTTTAAGGCTTTGGTTTAAGGCTTTGTTTGGTTTAAGGCTTTGGTTTAAGGCTTGGCTTGGTTTAAGGCTTTGGTTTAAGGCTTTGGTTTAAGGCTTGGCTTGGTTTAAGGCTTTGGTTTAAGGCTTTGGTTTAAGGCTTTGGTTTAAGGCTTTGGTTTAAGGCTTTGTTTGGTTTAAGGCTTTGGTTTAAGGATTTGGTTTAAGGCTGTGGTTTAAGGCTTTGGTTTAAGCTTGGCTTGGTTTAAGGCTTGGTTTAAGGCTTTGGTTTAAGGCTTGGTTAAGGCTTTGTTAAGGCTTTGGTTTAGGCTTTGGTTTAAGGCTTTGGTTTAAGGCTTTGTTTGGTTTAAGGCTTGGTTTAAGCTTTGGTTTAAGGCTTTGGTTTAAGGCTTTGGTTTAAGGCTTTGTTTGGTTTAAGGCTTTGGTTTAAGGCTTTGGTTTAAGGCTTTGGTTTAAAGGCTTTGGTTTAAGCTTTGGTTTAAGGCTTTGTTTGGTTTAAGGCTTTGGTTAAGGCTTTGGTTTAGGCTTTGTTTGGTTTAAGGCTTTGGTTTAAGGCTTTGGTATAAGGCTTTGGTTTAATGCTTGGCTTTGTTTGGTTAAGGCTTTGGTTTAAGGCTTTGGTTAGGCTTTGGTTTAAGGCTTGGTTAAGGCTTTGGTTTAAGGCTTTGTTTGGTTTAAGGCTTTGGTTAAGGCTTTGGTTTAAGGCTTTGGTTTAAGGCTTTGGTTTAGGCTTTGGTTTAAGGCTTGGTTAAGGCTTTGGTTTAAGGCTTTGTTAAGGCTTTGGTTAAGGCTTTGGTTTAAGGCTTTGTTTAAGGCTTGGCTTGGTTAAGGCTTTGGTTTAAGGCTTTTGGTTAAGGCTTGGTTTAAGGCTGTGGTTTAAGGCTTGGTTAAGGCTTTGGTTTAAGGCTTTGTTGGTTTAAGGCTTTGGTTTACGGCTTTGGTTTAAGGCCTTTGGTTTAAGGCTTGGTTTAAGGCTTGCTTGGTTTAAGGCTTTGGTTTAAGGCTTTGGTTAAGGCTTTGGTATAAGGCTTTGGTTTAAGGCTTTGGTTTAAGGCTTTGTTTAAGGCTTTGTTTAAGGCTTTGGTTTAAGGCTTTGGTTTAAGCTTTGTTTGGTTTAAGGCTTTGGTTTAGGCTTTGGTTTAAGGCTTTGGTTTAAGGCTTTGGTTAAGGCTTTGGTTTAAGGCTTTGGTTTAAGGCTTTGGTTTAAGGATTTGGTTTAAGGCTGTGGTTTAAGGCTTTGGTTTAAGGCTTTGGTTTAAGGCTTTGTTTGGTTTAAGGCTTTGGTTTAAGGCTTTGGTTTAAGGCTTTGGTTTAAGGCTTTGGTTTAAGGCTTTGTTTAAGGCTTTGGTTTAAGGCTTTGGTTTAAGGCTTTGGTTTAAGGCTTTGGTTTAAGGCTTTGGTTTAAGGCTTTGGTTTAAGGCTTTGGTTTAAGGCTTTGGTTAAGGCTTTGTTTGGTTTAAGGCTTGGCTTGGTTTAAGGCTTTGTTTAAGGCTTTGGTTTAAGGCTTGGTTTAAGGCTTTGGTTAAGGCTTTGGTTTAAGGCTTTGGTATAAGGCTTTGGTTTAAGGCTTGGTTTAAGGCTTTGGTTTAAGGCTTTGGTTTAAGGCTTTGGTTTAAGGCTTTGTTTGGTTTAAGGCTTTGGTTTAAGGCTTTGGTTTAAGGCTTTGGTTTAAGGCTTTGGTTTAAGGCTTTGGTTTAAGGCTTTGGTTTAAGGCTTTGGTTTAAGGCTTTGGTTTAAGGCTTTGGTTTAAGGCTTTGGTTTAAGGCTTTGGTTTAAGGCTTTGGTTTAAGGCTTTGGTTTAAGGCTTTGGTTTAAGGCTTGGCTTGGTTTAAGGCTTGGCTTGGTTTAAGGCTTTGGTTAAGGCTTTGGTTTAAGGCTTTGTTTAAGGCTTTGGTATAAGGCTTTGGTTTAAGGCTTTGGTTTAAGGCTTTGGTTTAAGCTTTGGTTTAAGGCTTGGCTTGGTTTAAGGCTTGGCTTGGTTTAAGGCTTTGGTTTAAGGCTTTGGTTTAAGGCTTTGTTGGTTTAAGGCTTTGGTTAAGGCTTTGGTTTAAGCTTTGGTTTAAGGCTTTGGTTTAAGGCTTGGTTTAAGGCTTTGGTTTAAGGCTTTGGTTTAAGGCTTTGGTTTAAGGCTTTGTTTGGTTTAAGGCTTTGGTTTAAGGCTTTGGTTTAAGGCTTTGGTTTAAGGCTTTGGTTTAAGGCTTTGGTTTAAGGCTTTGGTTTAAGGCTTTGTTTGGTTTAAGGCTTTGGTTTAAGGCTTTGGTTTAAGGCTTTGGTTTAAGGCTTTGTTTAAGGCTTTGGTATAAGGCTTTGGTTTAAGGCTTTGTTTAAGGCTTTGGTTTAATGCTTTGGTTTAAGGCTTTGGTATAAGGCTTTGGTTTAAGGCTTTGGTTTAAGGCTTGGTTTAAGGCTTGGTTTAAGGCTTTGTTTAAGGCTTTGGTATAAGGCTTTGGTTTTAAGAATAATCGAAAGTAAATGATAATTAATGAAATTTCTTTCTTAATTTCTAATTTATCACTTTAATAAGACTCATTTTGTTATAGACTCTTGTGAATCTAGTATTTGTACTAGTGACGATTTAATGAAGATGACTGTTAAGGTATATTACTTGTAAGGTTTAAATTAAAAATTGAATTATTTTAATACGAACGTATATAAAGTAAATAAAATATTAGAAATATTTTTATAAACTAACACTCTGACCGTTACCGATATGTTATAATTATTAATTTAATAGCTACTGTTGATACACTGGCAACATCATAGCGATCAGAGTGGGGGGTAGTTGCAGGTAGTTATATATAGAAAAAACAGATAGAAGCGGGCAGTCGCCGCCGGCACGCGAGCGAGATCGGTCGTGTAGCCGGAGGAGTTGTGTATCGTAATTTAAGAATCAACCTTTGCTTCACGAGTGTAAGAACATGTGGTTAAGTAAAATACCACGTTGTGTTATATTTCTAAAATAGTGCAGTGTTATTACATACTGTAGTAAAATGTATATGTATAAGTCGACTAAAACAGCTTTGAATTATCAACATCAGCCGAGTACGACGACTTTTCTCGAACCCGACTCTTTTTAACATCAATCTCATTACCTCTCACAATTAAGAATTACCTGAACATGTTCTCTGTATATTTGGGCGCACGTGTGCTGCCATCTAGTTTTAAAATGTTCAAACTCAATTTTATTCATTAAGATTTATTTTTAGTTGTGACATCGTTCAATTTACTAAAATCGATTTAAATGAGAATCAAATTAATGATTGAAGATATTTCTAGAGTTTTGTATAAATTGTTTGTGTATTAGCGTACATAATGTGGCTTTATGTTTTAATAAAACTCAATTTTAGTTTTACTTTTTACAAAACTGTTTATTCACATATTTTTATCGAATCATGTTATAGATAGATGGATAGATAGATAAAACGTTTATTGTAACCAATATAAACACACACATACATACACGCAAACAGACAGGGTTTTTTTACATAATTACAATTAACCATTTAGACACAATAATTCAGATATAAATATAGATAGTGTGTGTGCTGCAATGGTACAAAAGGCCATAGCTCAGTGGATTATTCACCTGCTGGAGGTGAAACACTGATTTTCAGCTACCGCCCAGAGTGCGGTCGCATTAAGAGTGATTCATTGCTCCTAAATTAAATTATTCTTACAAAAAATATATATCAGCGCAACAATACTATTTACTTAACAAAATTAATGAAAATTGAATCATAATTATTTTCTTAATGCTAAAATAATTGATTTATCGTTATATAAGAACGATGCATGTAAAAAACCGTTTAAAAGTATTTGTAAAAAAACTAACTACCCTCTCTCCCTTCCCCACTCTTGTTATAACTACCCCCTCTCCTTTCCCTACTCTAGATATAAATACGAGTAGCCGCTATCGCAAAATTCATTCGGGCGCGAGCGGCCGTACAGTGTAGAACTCTAGAGTTGTGCTTGTACGCCTGTTCCTAAATAAAAAGATAGTGTCGAAGAAGCAAGTTTTTCATTAACATCACTATGGAAAATAATGAGAATGACGTCGGCAATGCCGATGTCATTATTTTTAAAAACATCACTACCTCGGACACTCCGTCATATATAATTGTTAACAATAGATACACCCTACTTAAATGTATTGAACACAAAACAGAGTATAATATAATATATGCCACAATGAAGTGTTTTCACATACACTGTTTATCCAGTAGGATAAGTTTATAATGTTTTTTGAAGGTAAGAATGGTGTTACATTGACGCAACGGTGGAGGTGTATCATTCCAACACTACGTGGCCTGATGACGAAAACTGCACGTAAAAGCAACAGTTTTATGTTTATAATAAGAGAGGTAGGCTCGCGCACTTCTAATATTTGATGTATCTTGAATAGGACAAAATTTTATTTTAGAGTATAAATATTCTGAAGTCTTATATTTTAAAACCTCAAATTTTTAGTTGTGACATCGTTCAATTTAATAAAATCGATTTAAATAAGAACCAAATTAACGAATGAAGATATTGTTAGAGTTTTGTATAAATAGTTTGTAGTTTTATATTGTTCTTGTAATTATAAAGGGTCGAGTAATTTTACATTTGTATTAATAATAAAAATGGACATGTGATTGTAAAACAACCGAGCAATGTAAAACCTTCGCTGTCATCGAGTTCGATTGATTTAGTATTCTGCTTTTGTCGTGTAAATTTGTCTCTGTACTCGGAAGTTGCATTTTCGCATTTTTTTTGCTATTATGCGACTTAACGAGCGCGACGTTCACCTGATAAGTGATACGCTTAACAACGCAACTAGTTAAGATGGTACACACTGCACCACATCGCGAAGACATGCGGTGTTAAGTCTCGTTACCCCAGTAACTACACTAGCTACAGCGCCCTTCAAACTACAACACAGTAATGTTTGTCTACTATTTGGCGGTTGCAATAGGAGTTAGTGTAATTACTGCGGTAACGAGACTTAACACCTTATGTCTTACGAGCGCGATGTGTTGCAGTGTGTACCATCTTAATTAGCAGCACATTGTCATGGGTAAACGTCTTGCTCGTCTCGCCGCTAAGTAGTAAAAAAAAAAAAAAGCCGCGGTGGTACCAGCGAATCCCTGCGAAAGCTTCCATCCGCCGACATACATGATCAAGGAATCGAACCCGCTGCTGTATCACACTGCTGTTAATTATTAAGACGTTTTAAATTCTATACGGAATCGAACCCCATCCCCCGGGAGCGCGGGTACGGGGAGAAGGGGGGCCAGTAAATAAAAGTCGCGTCGTCTCCGTCCCGCGCGCGCGCTCCGTCCCGCTCGCGCGCCTGTGAAAGCTGCGCGCGCGTGTGCGTAATACAGGTATCGGGCGCGGTGATACCAGCTGCGAGCAGTTGAACCATTTTTTGGAGAAAATGGTCAATGTTGTTTTTAAAGATTTTCTTAACGAAAATGTTTTTTTTTGTAAATGTAAACATATTTGTAAGCTTTGCGTTGACTGCGGCAGAAAGATTGATATTGTTTTTTAGTTTTATTACTGACGGTCCCATCACAATATATCTATTGTAATATTCTGTATATTCATCAAAATATTATGTATAATAAACACAGTGACATACACGGTAGAAATACAAGAAATGAAAATAAGCTCCACGTCTGCACAAAATTAATGGAAGCTTTGTGGGGCTCGGTATCCGAATGTATAATAAGGTTCCACAATCTGTTTTAGATTTGCCACTTCATAAATTAAAAATGTTTTGATAAGTAAATCATATTATAGTGTTAACGATTATTTAAATGATAAAGATGTGTGGAAATAGATGGCGCTGATTCTCAAGCAGTATGTGTCAGTACGTGTAAGACATTTAAAAATGAAGAAGACAAAAAAAATGTATGTGTAACGTGTAAGACATTTAAAAATGAAGAAGACAAAAAAAATGTATGTGTATATAGCCCGCTGAGTTTCTTGTTCTTCTCAGGTCCGTGGCATTTGTTTTGCGAGTGGCTGGTAGATTTTGACGTTCAATAAGTGAACTATTGTTGCCATGTTGAATAGAAATGTTGACGTTGACTTTGACATTAAGTTTTTGTAGCTAGTGTAATTACTGAGGTAACGAGTCAACACCTTATGTCTTACGAAGAGCGCAATGTGTCGCAGTGTGTACCATCTTAACTAGTTGCGTTGTTAACAAGCGTATCACTTACCATCAGGTGGACGTCGCGCTCGTCTCGTCGCAAAGTAGTATAAAAACAAAAAAAGGCTAAATGCTAATTTTAGCATGTTCCTTGGCAGATTACACTTCTCAATAATCAAACATGAAACGTCCTTTTCACTTTTATCATTCACAAAACAGTCTTCATGCATTCTCTATTTTTAATTTAATATTTTTTTGTCACGATCGAAAAAAACCCGTTCCTTCTTTTTTCTTGCGGCTCCCTCTACGGGTTGAATGCTAAAAAACTATTTTTTTTTATACTACTATGCGAAAACTAGCTACAGCGCGCTTCAAACTACAACACAGTAATGTTTGTCTACTATTTGCCGGTTGCAATAGGAGCTGCGGTGGTACCAGACGGTCTGTAGCAACAGAGACCTACCACCTGGTGAGAGACTTCGCTGTGGTCACATTCCGTCAGCGAAGTTCGCATTTCTTATGAAAAAAAATTGATTCTCCAATGTGCATCTGTAATCAGATTGAGGATGCGCAACATTTGCTGATGGAATGTAAACAGAATAAATTAAAGTGAAATTCATATCTTATCTTACCATCAAGTGAAAGTGCCACTCGTCGCGTCAAATAGAAGAAAAGCGATATCAATTTAAATTCGGTTCGCGTAAGCTTTTTAGAGATTTGTCAAAAAGACTGACAGAAGTCACCCGAGACCCCCGGGCCAGCAACTACATGGCACAAAGAAGAAGCCACGCCATCTAGCGGGGCAATGCCATTAGTTTACCAGATCTCAGATGAGGACCTGGGACATTTTTTGTATTTTTAGTGTACATCTTTTTTTTTAATTTTGGTATGTATATATAACAAAATCTTGTAATAATGTTTAGATATTAAAGTTTGTTGATAGTTTACCGTAATTAAAATTCGTCGGGAGAATTGTTTAGGGTGATCGATCGCGCCGCAGCTGGCAACACCGACACCGGCAACGACTCCGCGGAACGGAATTCCAGTCGCCAGTCCGCGTTAGACCCGCGCCCCGACCGCGCGCCCCCGCCGTGACAGTTCCGTGCTCTGTGATATATCGTGATAACCCCGTGCGCCGTGAAGGTAGCCGCCACCACCAGCTCACCAGCACCACCACTACCACCAGCGACCGTCCGCACCGCCTCCCCGTGCTACACGAAATCGAAACTGCGAAATGTAATTTCAAAATCTTTGTTACTAACACTCGAAACAACAGCCCACTCACCCCCACCGCTGGGATTACCAACCCAATCTTATCAAGACTGTTATATTTACAGCGCGAAACCTACATATTTGTGGCAAGCTAATATTAAAATGGGCGTGGGCATCTGCCCAGCTGTGGGCATAAGTTAACTAATAGGTTAACAATGTTTTAATCAACGCAACAACATCTTGTGTTGTTAACATTGAAGATGAAGCGAGCTCGTACGGAACGCTCCCTCTCTCTCACTCGTACTGTGTTCAAGCGAGACGCACTATAACGTTACGACAGATAATCGCTACGCATGTGCTTTCAGATTTGAATCGGAAAACCTTAAATTGTACGCAAGCGGTCACCCACTGCGCTATAGAACCATCAATTAACTGCAGTTAACTAATTAACGGTTAAACTAAATTACTAACTTAACTATTATACATTACACACTAATACTAACCTGTTGAATAACATGGCGTTTGATTTGCAGTTACATGTCCGTATTTACATCATTTGTGTGTTAATTTTCTATCTTAATAACTTTCGCGCCATCTCGCTTTAACTACATTAACAAAATGGCGAATTTGTAATAATTAATCGTATAAACAAATCAAAAATCGCATCCGGTAACGACTATAGATTCCCGCTAACGAAATCTCTTCCGCGTGAATCGATGCACTTCGAATAAAACGGCGCGGAGGCACAGACCGCAAATAAATACATCCACAGATTAAATATTAAATTATATAAAACCTCCTTCGCTTAATTTTTTTTATTAAATAATCGAAAATTGAAACGGATACTAAGTATCGGTTTCTGTGATATATATAGAAGTTTGTGGGTAGCTTATGTCCAACAGTGGGCATCAGATGATGAAGCGGAGCCGATTGTTACCGTCGTGTAGTAATGTGAAAATGTTACTGCACAGATTATACAACATCGAATCAGGCGCGGTATGGTATTTGTTCGTGTAGTTATTTTACTAGGTATTTCGTTCTCAGTACTGTTGGATAGTATTTTATGAGTCGCGATGTGTCAGTGGTTAGTACGGTTTCGGAGTCCCGGGTTCGATTCTCAATAAATTTTAGTTTTTAATTCAACTTTTGATGATTTGTTGCATCCGTCTCGCACTTGGCCAGTAACGGGATATAAAATGGTTACTCTGTTACTCTTGTATGTAATCGGGATTCGAACCGGTGTGTGTTGCGCTAACCGCTGCGCCGCTGGGGTCGCCGGTCGGTCGCAACGCGTCCGCGGTGATTAGACTCATAGAAAGCCACGGAACCGGTTCCGTTGATTATTACGAATGCGGCCCTCAACTTGTCCGGCGGCCATTTTGTTATGGGACAGTCCCAGCAGTGGGATAGGCGGGAAACTGACTTTTAATGAAATTGAGGAGTTGATATATTGAATGGAAGTTAGATCTGATGATGCGGTGAAGGTGATGGGGTAGTTATCGGTGTGGGACAGCGTTATGCCCAGCAGTGGGCGTGTGGTGTTGATGGTCACCAGCAATCGAGACCTTATCACCAACGATGAAATTTACACGTGGCTCCGGATTCGAACCTTGAACAAGACGTTAGCCGCTGAACCAAAGGAGTAATTATTTTTTTTCATTTATTACAAAAGGCAAAGGAACTGTATACATAGAGCCTGGTTTTTTAATTTGTTATCTGTTCTCCGATTCGAACCATGGACCGTGTTACTAGCGGTCATGTGACATACGCGCAAGGTTTTTAATAATTCATAACGAAAGGCAAAAGTATAGAACACATAGAGCCAGTTTTTTTTTTGCTTTCTTTTTCCCGATTCGAACCTTTGGGCTGTTACTAGCGGTCAGCTGAACTACGGGCATGGTTTTTAATTATTTATTACAAAAGGCAAAGGAACTGTATACATAGAGCCAGTTTTTTTTTTGCTATCTTTTTCCCGATTCGAACCTTTGGGCTGTTACTAGCGGTCAGCTGAACTACGGGCATGATTTTTAATTATTTATTACAAAAGGCAAAGGAACTGTATATATAGAGCCAGTTTTTTTTTTGCTATCTTTTTCCGATTCGAACCTTTGGGCTGTTACTAGCGGTCAGCTGAACTACGGGCATGATTTTTAATTATTTATTACAAAAGGCAAAGGAACTGTATATATAGAGCCAGTTTTTTTTTTGCTTTCTTTTTCCCGGTTCGAACCTTTGGGCTGTTACTGGCGGTCAGCTGAACTACGGGCATGGTTTTTAATTATTTATTACAAAAGGCAAAGGAACTGTATACATAGAGCCTGTTTTTTTAATTTGTTATCTGTTTCCTGATTCGAACTACGTACCGTTATGCTAGACGTTAGCCGCTGAATCAAAAAAGTAATTAAGTTTCATTATTTATTACAAAAGGCAAAGGAATTGTATACATAGAGCCTGGTTTTTTAATTTGTTATCTGTTCTCCGATTCGAATCATGTACCGTGTTACTAGTGATCAACTGAACTACGGAGTTCGTTTTTTATAATTCATTACAAAAGGCAAAGGTATAGAATACATAGAGCCAGTTTTTTTTTTTATTTGATATCTATTCCCCGATTCGAACTACGGACCGTTATGATAGACGTTAGTCGATGGACCGAAGAAGTAATTAAGTTTAATATTTTAATACAAAAGGCAAAGGAATTGTGTACATAGAGCCAAGTTATTTTTCAATTGTCTTTCATTATTAAATTAGCGTAAGTTAGGTCTAGACTTAATATGATTTGTTTCATTTTTTTTTAATTCGTCCCCTGTCAAAAGTCACGGAGGACGTACAAGCGTGGCGGGTATTAGGCGGACATGGGCACCGGTCATCCGGCCGTCGTCAGGTTTCAGTCCGTCTGTAATTTTATTATAAAACATTTACACTGCAACTTATTAAGTAAGCAACTACTTTTTTTAAACTACGAAATAATTATTTGGAATAAAATTTCCGGACAAACAAAAACCGATTTGGATATCGACAAAAATTCCCGCCATTTCACGTCACACAGTTCACACTTCAAAATAAAATCCCGCAAACCGCAACGTTCCCACTAGTGGGTCTCAATTTTAAATATTAATAATATAATCTTGTTCGTGTTATAAAACGCCGCCATTTTGTTTGACAATAATCCAATTAAAATTTTATCTTCGTTTCGTGTACAGTTTTGGCGCGAAACGTTTGCCGCCAATTTTCTTTACACGAAACAAAATATTGCAGACGTGTAAAAGGGATAGCACGACCGTTTCTCTTTCTACCGCGTGTATAGAGAACATACTTTTTTTTTTTTATACTACTATGCGACAAGACGAGCGCGACGTCCACCTGATGGTAAGTGATACGCTTGTTAACAACGCAACTAGTTAAGATGGTACACACTGCACCACATCGCGCTCGTAAGACATAAGGTGTTAAGTCTCGTTACCCCAGTAATTACACTAGCTACATCTCCCTTCAAACTACAACACAGTAATGTTTGTCTACTATTTGTCGGTTGCAATAGGAGCTGCGGTGGTACCCATCCAGTGGTAGTATTAGAACGAGTTACGAAATGACAATCATGATTAACATTGATCATTACTAGTAATAAACACTTCTCTTTTCAACATACATATCTAATTTACACGTTTTTATATATACAATTCACAAGTCGCCGAGTTCACACTTTTTATATCCAAACAGTAATCAGCTGGAGATCAGTTGTCCGCCATTTATACAAAAATGACAGCGACGCCATCTTAACAATAATCAATACAAATATTTAATTATTATCAATTTTATAAAAGTTATGAATTAATAATATTTCCAATATTTCAATTGCATTATAAGTAATATAAATACAATTATTACATAAATATTAGTATGAAATACAATATGCAGTAATTCATTTTGGATTCATTGACAGTCAATACAATTACTATTTTTCCGACAAAATGTTTATAACCACAATCTATATAATAAAAATGAATTGCTGTTCGTTAGTCTCGCTAAAACTCGAGAACGGCTGGACCGATTTGGCTAATGTGGTCTTGAATTATTCGTGGAAGTCCAGGGAAGGTTGAAAAGGTGAGAAAATATGGAAAAAGTGCCTGGAATATGGTAAAAAACAACAATTTCTCTTTTTCATTGAGGTGACCAGATTTTTAGATAGGCAAAGCGGGACAACTCTGAAGGAATAATAATATCGTAATTTTTTTTAGTTTTAACATAAGTACAGTTTATAAATGTTTTTTTATATAAGTGAATTTGTTTGAGTAGATTGTAGTAATTTTGTAAAATATTGTAAAAATCTTCACAAGAATTTGATAAATTAGTTTGATTGACTTGAAATATTTGCAAAATTTTATTCGTATATTACTTTCTAAAATTTCTTTCGAGGTTAAGGTGGGTGATACACGTTTTGTCATCAATATAAAATATGAAGACTACGAGTATTTTAAGCTAAGTTTAAGAAAATTTATGCATTTATGAAATATTTAAATAAATTACTTACTTTATTTTTCTATGGTAAGAAACAGATTTGTAATATTTATTTGTTTAATTATCTTGCTAGCACGCAGTACGGATACAAAGTGTATCATTTGAGAGACAAATACAATGTAACTGGGTAGCAAAAGCAATATGTTACGCAAAACAATGATTTTCATAAATTTAAAATTTTACTTAATTCTAAAAGTCGGGACTTTTGAAAAACGTCGCGTGACGCGGGATTAATAGTAAAAAAATCAGGACTGTCCCGCTAAAAGCGAGATGTCTGGTCTCCTTACTTTAGATACATAAAACGTCAAAAATTTGAAGTTCGTCCCGTCATTTAGACACCAAATACAATTTAAAAGAATATTTTTGATTTTGACATTTGATATTGACAACCAACAATTACTCATTGCAATTATAATATTTCACGAGAAAAGGGAGAAACATGGCGGACGAATTAACCACGCAGACAATATTTTAAGGATTTTTATTCTTTTATTTTATTCGTCTACACGTGACACTGGCTCACTCACAAACCGTGCTCATGCCATCAATTGGGAAGAAGAAGAATATTTTACGAACTTTAGCGGAATCTGGGCGTAAAGGTCGCGTTGTCTCGGTTGAATTTTTATTTTTTTGTGCATAATGCAGTTGAATGTTCAATGTGAGTGTAGTATCATGCAGTAAATTAGTGTGTTCGTGTGCAGCGATTGTAGAATTCAAGCAGGAACACCACTGTCCTAGGTTCATTGGTTAAAATTGTAGTTAAGTCTTAACTTTACTTTGTTGATCTTTTGTGATGGTGACACTATTTAACGTTGAAAATTGAAAACTGTAAACAGGAAATTGAAAATTGAAAGTTGAAAGTTGGAAATGGGCATGGGCAATGGGCATGGGCAATGGAAATGGGCAATGGGCAAGGGCAATGGGCATGGGCAATGGGAAATGGGCAATGGGCAATGGCAATGGGCAATGGGCAATGGGCAATGGGCAATGGGCAATGGGCAATGGGCAATGGGAAATGGGCAATGGGCAATGGGAAATGGGCAATGGGCAATGGGCAATGGGAAATGGGCAATGGGCAACGGGCAACGGGCAGCGGGCAACGGGCAATGGGAAAGGGCAATGGGCAATGGGCAATGGGCAATGGGCAATGGGCAATGGGCAATGGGCAATGGGAAATGGGCAATGGGCAATGGGAAATGGGCAATGGGCAATGGGCAATGGGCAATGGGCAATGGGAAATGGAATATTGGATTATTGGAATATTGGAATATTGGAACATTGGAATGTTGGAATGTTGGAATGTTGGAATGTTGGAATGTTGGAATATTGGAATATTGGAACATTGGAATATTGGAATATTGGAACATTGGAATATTGGAACGTTGGAATATTGGAATATTGGAATATTGGAATATTGGAATATTGGAATATTGGAATATTGGAATATTGGAATATTGGAATATTGGAATATTGGAATATTGGATATTGGATATTGGATATTAGATATTGGATATTGGATATTGAATATTGTATACAGAATATTGAAAATGGAAAATAAAAAATTTAAATCTGACATCTGAAATCTAGAAACCAGAAACCAGAAACCAGTAACCAGAAACCAGAAACCAGTAACAGAAACCAGAAACCAGAAACAGAAACCAGAACCAGAAACCAGAAACCAGTAACCAGAAACCAGAACCAGAAACCAGAACCAGAAACCAGAAACCAGTAACCAAAAACTAGAAACCAGTAACCAGAAACCAGAACCAGAAACCAGAAACCAGTAACCAGAAACCAGTAACCAGAACCAGAAACCAGAAACCAGTAACCAGAAACCAGTAACCAGAAACCAGAAACTAACTAACAAAAGTTTATATTCAATTACAAGCTTTCACTGCTGTCTAAACAATGTAGGCGCGTTCGTAACGCTAAAGAGTCAACTATTAAAACGAATGAATTAATAACATAAATAGTCACAAAATGTAAGAGCTAAAGATCCACCATACTGATTTTCAATTTGGTCGGCTTCGCGATATTATTTGTTTTGTTTTAGTTTCGGCGCGCGACATAAAATGCATTCGTTTTCACGTCAATACATCAGTCGAGCACAAACCACGTTACCATCTGGCGGACCTGATAGACTACATTCTGTCAAAAAGATTTGGAATGTGACAGTTATTTGTTCCTAAAAAATTATTATAGTTAATATAACTTATGTACTTTAATTATAACTTTGGCCACTCTTCTGGAACCCACTAATATCTAAATATTAGTTATTAGATGAATACATATAGTGCTGAACCCCACACACCGCCTTAACCAGGGTGACGGTTCTGTTCAGGAGATTTTTTTGCCCCGGCTATAAAATAGGCAGGAACAAAGAACATTCCATTTTTTTTGACAGAACGAAGTCTGCCGGGTCAGCTAGTTTGGAATAAAATTTCCGGACAAACAAAAACCGATTTGGATATCGACAAAAATTCCCGCCATTTCACGTCACACAGTTCACACTTCAAAATAAAATCCCGCAAACCGCAACGTTCCCACTAGTGGGTCTCAATTTTAAATATTAATAATAAAATCTTGTTCGTGTTATAAAACGCCGCCATTTTGTTTTGTAATAATCAAATTAAAATTTATCTTCGTTTCGTGTACAGTTTTGGCGGGAAACGTCTGCCGCCGATTTTCTTTACACGCGCGAAAGGGATAACACGACGGTTTCTCTTTCTACCGCGTGTATAGAGAACGTACTTTTTTTTTTTATATTACTATGCGAGAGACGAGCGCGACGTTCACCTGATGGTAAGTGATACGCTTGGTAACAACGCAACTAGTTAAGATGGTACACACTACACACTGCACCACATTGCGCTCGTAAGACATAAGGTGTTGACTCGTTACCCCAGTAATTACACTAGCTACATCTCCCTTCAAACTACAACACAGTAATGTTTGTCTACTATTTGTCGGTTGCAATAGGAGCTGCGGTGGTACCCATCCAGTGGTAGTATTAGAACGAGTTACGAAATGACAATCATGATTAACATTGATCATTACTAATAATAAACACATCTCTTTTCAACATACATATCTAATTTACGCGTTTATATATACAATTCACAATTCACTGAGTTCACACTTTTTATATCCAAACAGTAATCAGCTGGAGATCAGTTGTCCGCCATTTATACAAAAATGACAGCGACGCCATCTTTGAAATAATCAATACAAATATTTAATTATTATCAATTTTATAAAAGTATTAAATTAATAATATTCCCAATATTTCAATTGCACTATAAGAAATATAAATATAATGATTACATAAATATTAATATGAAATACAATATGCAGTAATTCATTTTGGATTCATTGACAGTCAATACAATTACTATTTTTCTAACAAAAATGTTTATAACCACAATTATTTATATATATCTAACACTAATCATTGATTATAATTGTGTAAATTGGAACTGGAGTGTACTGTCTGTTCACCATCACCATCACGATGTTAAATTTATTTAAATTAATGTGATGGAGGTTGTTAGAAACAAAGATGGCGGCGGGCGGTCGCCGCGACCGTGGGACAGTAAATATTTGCTTTGATAACGGTGACGTTTGGAGATAAATCGTGTTTTTGTATCGATACGAACTTACCATCACCCGATGGTCAGATCGATATATATATAATTTTTTTAGATCCAGTCTAGTCTAGATTTCATGTTTGCATCGGTCTCCTAATGCACTGGGAAAGACCACCGAGGAGGTTTTAGTGGGTACAAATCCCACATTACCCTGACCTTCCTCCCAGAAGCAGGGTATCTTTTGAAGATTTCACTCTAGAAGAAAAAAAAAAAAAAAAAAAATTGAAATTTTTTCACAGCGTTACTTTCAGTATTTAACCAATATCGAGTAAAAAAAACGAGTCTGTAATAATTGTTTGTATGTTAGTGGACGTGTCATCCCACTGCTGGGCATATGTAACATGAAATACTATTATATAGGAAGGTGGTAGGGAGTTCGTCGCGTTCGTTCAAATCGGTAATTTATGCAGATTGAACGCGAGCGCATCACTATTTGTGCAGGTTTATCGCGGCCCCGCAGCGCCGCCGCTAGTGATGCGACCGCGATCGATAAATTCTTATCGAACAGATTATATTACTGTACAGAGTATATTACTGTACTATATATACGTTCACCTAAAAGCAAGTGATAGTTATAATGGTGATACATAACACTAAATTGTAGTCGGCTTTATATATACGAAATATTTTTTATATTACTTCAGTAATTTCACTAGATACTAATCCTTCGAGCCAGATCGTAATTTTTGCACATATGTATTCCACAGCAGTAACAAAGACCTTCCATCAGTAAAATTTACTACAGATCGACTGTCTCGTTACTTCAGTAATTTCACTAGATACTAATCCTTCGAGCCGATCGTAATTTTTGCACAAATGTATTCCACAGCAGTAACAGATACCTGCCATCAGTAAAGTTACTACAGATCGGACTATGTCTCGTACTTCAGTAATTTTTGCACATATGTATTCCACAGCAGTAACAAAGACCTTCCATCAGTAAAGTTTACTACAGATCGACTATGTCTCGTTACTTCAGTAATTTCACTAGATACTAATCCTTCGAGCCGGATCGTAATTTTTGCACACATGTATTCCACAGCAGTAACAGAAAGCTTTCTTCAGTAAAGTGTACTACAGATCGACTATGTCTCGTTACTTCAGTAATTTCACTAGATACTAATCCTTCGAGCCGGATCGCAGTAATTTTTGCACATACGTATTCCACAGCAGTAACAGATACCTGCCATCAGTAAAGTTTACTACAGATCGACTATGTCTCGTTACTTCAGTAATTTCACTCAGATACTAATCCTTCGAGCCGGATCGTAATTTTTGCACACATGTATTCCACAGCAGTAACAAAGACCTTCCATCAGTAAAGTTTACTACAGATCGACTATGTCTCGTTACTTCAGTAATTTCATTAGATACTAATCCTTCGAGCCGGATCGTAATTTTTGCACATATGTATTCCACAGCAGTAACAGATACCTGCCATCAGTAAAGTTTACTACAGATCGACTATGTCTCGTTACTTCAGTAATTTCATTAGATACTAATCCTTCGAGCCGGATCGTAATTTTTGCACACATGTATTCCACAGCAGTAACAAAGACCTTCCATCAGTAAAGTTTACTACGATCGACTATGTCTCGTACTTCAGTAATTTCATTAGATACTAATCCTTCGAGCCGGATCGTAATTTTTGCACACATGTATTCCACAGCAGTAACAAAGACCTTCCATCAGTAAAGTTTACTACAGATCGACTATGTCTCGTTACTTCAGTAATTTCATTAGATACTAATCCTTCGAGCCGGATCGTAATTTTTGCACATATGTATTCCATAGCAGTAACAAAGAGTTTCCATCAGTAAAGTTTACTATAGGTCGACTATGTCTCGTTACTTCAGTAATTTCACTAGATACTAATCCTTCGAGCCGGATCGTAATTTTTGCACATATGTATTCCACAGCAGTAACAGATACCTGCCATCAGTAAAGTTTACTACAGATCGACTATGTCTCGTTACTTCAGTAATTTCACTAGATACTAATCCTTCGAGCCGGATCGTAATTTTTGCACATATGTATTCCACAGCAGTAACAGATACCTGCCATCAGTAAAGTTTACTACAGATCGACTATGTCTCGTTACTTCAGTAATTTCATTAGATACTAATCCTTCGAGCCGGATCGTAATTTTTGCACACATGTATTCCACAGCATAACAGATACCTGCCATCAGTAAAGTTTTACTAACAGATCGACTATGTCTCGTTACTCAGTAATTTCACTCAGATACTAATCCTTCGAGCCGGATCGTAATTTTTGCACATATGTATTCCACAGCAGTAACAAAGACCTTCCATCAGTAAAGTTTACTACAGATCGACTATGTCTCGTTACTTCAGTAATTTCACTAGATACTAATCCTTCGAGCCGGATCGTAATTTTTGCACATACGTATTCCACAGCAGTAACAGATACCTGCCATCAGTAAAGTTTACTACAGATCGACTATGTCTCGTTACTTCAGTAATTTCACTCAGATACTAATCCTTCGAGCCGGATCGTATTTTTTGCACATATGTATTCCACAGCAGTAACAGAGAGTTTCCATCAGTAAAGTTTACTATATGTATGATACTAATTAGGATGTTTACACTGCAACACGACTCAAAAATTGAGAAGAAAAGCGTGTTCCGTTAATTTAATTCTTTCTTCATAAAAAAACAGCCATAGAATTGAACCGGGGAATTTATAAACGTTAACGTCTGTCGATACACCGTCACTAGTGTCGCATCACTATAGCCCGTTCTAATTTACATAATTCGATTAAATCGCCACGGCGCGCCTCACTATCGCCCGCCGCGTATTTGCACAGCCCTAGCGGCGCCCACCCATTCATCAGTCCATCACTAGCGCGGCGCAGCCCTCGCTGACGTCTAGACTTCCATCTAAACACTAAAGCAATCGCATCTATCAACAATTGTCATAACAGCAAAAAGCGGAGCAGTCAGATATACATCCGTCTCGTTTTTTCGTATACGTCGCTCTCTTTCTAACAACCCAGCGAAGAAATTTTACAAACGCGCCAATGTTCAACGCAAACTTTTACAACGTTATTTAAGTTCAAGTATTTAAATTAAGTTGAAAGCTGTTTCGCTAAGTGGTAAATGTTAATTAAGTTTAGTTTTATATCAAAATTAAAACGAATCGCGCGGTTTGTTGTGTTGACGTTTTCGCGCGGGCGTTATTGGCGGGAAAACGCCTCGGCTATTGATCGTTTCGTAAACGTCAGATGACGTCATCAGAAGTACGCCACTAGTCAAATGTTCACTGCTGAGGAAAATAGATATGTGATGGACATGAAATTAATTATTGCAATTCAGCATCTAGATCATATCTTAAGACAATTCTGAACCTAAATATAGTTAATACATTTTTTTTTAATTCATTTATAATTGCAATCGTTTTTTTTTTATTGGCATCGCGCGGTTTGCGCTTTTGCCACAGATAAAAAATTGTATTCTTCTCATTGGTTCTTTTCTTTTTAATGCGTATGATAAAAATGTATCGACTTCTTGAGGGGGAGTAGGGAGGGGAGGGAGTGTCAAATTAATTAAAAACTATTTGGTGATGTTTCGTGTTGATTTGGAGCCGGTGTCGCGTTTCCGAACGGCCGCGGCGTGAGCGGGATGACATCGTTTAGACAGAGACGGTAGATAGGGAAGTTCATTAGTTAGAGGGAGAGGGTGAGTGTTATTGTAAACTGTCCGTTTTCCAATTCGCGCTCTTTTGGAGATGGAGCGTGTGCGATAGATTTATTTAGAAATATTACTGATTAACAGTAATCTAGGTTCTCAGGCGCCCATATCCAGAATGTGCGTTACATATAATTCAGTTTGCAAAGATGATTCGCATATTGATATATTTCACGATCCTCCAGATAATTACAAGATCAAAATAATAAAGTATCTCGAATAAAGCCATTGTCTCTTCTCCGCGCAATAACTGTAACATGTACCTATTTAAAATGTAAGCCAAGCATTTAGCTTTATAATAATGTACTCATTACTACTTAAACGTATTTACATAATTGTTTCTTTGTTATAATTTTCTTTTTCTTTTAATTGTTTACCTATTTTTCTTAAGTTTTTCTTTTTTATCTTTAAGAATTTTTAATTTAGTTTATAATTTAATAATAATGCGTAATTGTGAACGTTGTGTTGTGTACTCCATTAACTGGTACACACATCAGATATTAAGCTGTGTGTAAATTTTTCTGTATTAATGCTATTATGTGTACTGTTGGAGAACCTAATTAAATAAATAGATAAAATAAATAAAACAGTAATAGGATATCCAACATGGAGATGGGAGTTGGTCAGTGCTTAAGTTTATCTTACCACCGCCATGAAGCCTGGTAACGGAACAGTGTGTTTGAAACTATCATGTTACTGGTATACAGTAAGCGATGAGCACAATCTTCGATAGCGTTTAGTCGATTAACGAATCGGAAGTGTTCAGTAAGAGATTCACTCCCGGATCTTATTTGCCCAGTTGCCCACCGCTGGGATTTGAGGCGTCCCACAAATGTCACACGCGGAGAGTCATAATAATATTACCATGTTAATGTTGTAGATCTGACTATCTTATTATTTACCCTAAATTTTATCTACACCAGGGGTGGGCAAACTTTTTGGACCGCGGGCCGGTAAATTAAAAAAAAATTTTGCCGCGGGCCGAATAAAAGTATCCAGGCCAAGTCTACTTAGCTTAAAGTTGTTAGCCCTTGTTTATTTAAAATTTAAATAATTTTTTTTATTTTCATACTTTTCAGCATAAAAAAAGGTAACCTAAGCGACAATATATATATATATATGTGTGTATATATAAAAATTATTGTGTGCGTGTATTATTTATAATATATTATATGTGTATTTATAATATTTGTATTGTATTTATTATTTCGTTTCTGTTTTTTTAGCAGCTACCTCATATGTTCTCTGCACAACCCAAGGTAGACTGGCAGATAATGCCAAAGGCATTAAGTCAACCCTTACACTCTGAGTGTGTAAATAAATAAAATAAATTTTAACAAGAACGAGATTTTTATGTGTTAAGTGCGTACTGTTATATGGTTTTAGCAAATAGTCTTTTTTAAAAAAGGTTTTTTTTTTTTTTTTTTATTCTACTTAGCGACGTGACGAGCAAGACGTTCACCTGATGGTAAATGACACGCCCAGAACAACGCGGTGCTAGTTAAGATGGTACACACTGCACCACATTGCGCTCGTCGCCTTGAGACATAAGGTGTTGTCTCGTTACCCCAGTAATTACACTAGCTACAGCACCCTTCAAACCGGAACACAGTAATGTGCGTACACTACTATTTGTCGGTTGCAATAGGAGCTGCGGTGGTACCCAGACGGTCTCCGGCAACAGAGACCTACCACCTGGTTTTATTTATTAAAGAACACTGACAAAATAGACTAAATATAGAGATAAGACGCAGACTGAGCTCTCGTCGTTGTCGCTCAACGTAGCTGGACTAGAAATGTGTTAGTTCAGCTATTAGATAGCCGAAAGGCTTAGGAATCACAAAGAGACCTAGGGAGGCATAAAGGACTACAGTTTAGGGGTATAACACCTCCCCGTTTAAGAGGAGACTATGGGGTTGATTCCAGAGTCTCGGTTAGATTTTGGTTCTAAGTGGAGCCATCGGGATGGCCGTTTCCACGTTTTTTTTTTTTTTATTTATTTAGTATAGACTAGTGCTTGACTACGATCCCACCTGATGGTAAGCGGCGATGTAATCTAGATGGTAAAGCGCACTAGTCTAGAAGAAGCCTATTCACTCTTTTCTTGAAGACCCCCACATCATACCTGGACGTCTGAGTTTTGTTCGACCTTTTCATCGGTCTGATTAGGAACTGGTTGGGATGATGAATTCGTAAATTTAATCTTAAACCCGAAAGGCTGGTTGCTGCTAGATTTACATATTTTCTTAAGCACTACATAGCCTAGTATTAGAACAATTAAAATTATGTTTATAATAGTGATTATGGAGTAATGTGTCCCATATCTTACAATATGTGGAATCTGGGAATTTTTTTTTTAGCTCTAAAAATATGATACAATTTAAATTTTTGATAGTAAATTTTTTTCTAAAAACGCTTGGAGGGCCGGATTAAAATCTCATACGGGCCGTAATTTGCCCATCCCTGATCTACACAGTAATTGTACTAGGCGGTCCTTCGAGCCGGATCTGAATAAAACAGCGCGAGGCAGTATTGTTTACTAGGTGCGTATACTACCTTGGCGCAGTTTTATGTGGAGCGGCGCCGGGGTAATCCCGAGCCCTCATTACCGGACACGCACCGTCCCACTCCCAGCGGTGAGGCGACACACATCGGCCTCACACGTAATACTGTCTTAACCTTAAACGTTTGCGTCCCTTTATTTTATTTAAATTGATCTTTAAAGAAATTTATTCGGTTAATATTCCGACTCGCATTTGGCTGATTCAATAAAATCAAATCCATACATATATAAATTACATTTTCAATATTATTTTTTATTTATTTATTTATTTACTTAAGGACCTCCAACGAGGCATACACGACATGTAACAAGTTTAATAATAACAAATAATAGTTTCACTTTGCGACGTGCTCCTCAATTATAGGAGACCACGGCATGCAAATTTAAACAACAAAATCAATGAAGATTGATCACATTAATAATTAATGAAGTAAATAAATAACAAATTTAAAAATGGCGATTGATGTATAAATATTTTAAATTATAACTTTTTGTGTTTTTATAATTTAATTCTTTGAAAACTTATTACAGTTCAATGAAACGTCTATCAATTTTGTTACGCGTCAAAAGCTGAAGGTGTTCGCACAGATAAAAAACTGACGGATTAAAAAACATTCCACAGATTATATCCAATAAAATACCTAGTATTTATATTTTGAATGAAATATTTAATGAAAAAAAATTAAAAAATATCTGAAACAGATATTTTGACTCTTTTTATGTCAAAACAATCAGGGACTTATCCCAGCGGTGGGAAAATGAAAGTAAGTTGATTTATTTAATAATATATGAAGCTTGCTACTTGATAGTAAATACTCGGTTTTGCCGCGTACTATAAGAAGTTATGGAGAATTATATCATTTAAATTGTCCAAGTTATCGGTAAGTTGTGTGTAAGAGTTAAGTGAGTAGTTGGAGCAAGTACAAAGCGTGAAAGCGCGCTGACGAACGTGACTCACTCGTGCGCGCGTGACTACTGCAATCGAGTAAACAAACAGACAAAAGGTTTTGCGCGTGTCAATACTGTGAGACGACGGTAACTTGAACCATTACTTATTTTATACTTCAAAGTAATCATTTAATTATATATAATAACATAAACTAAACTTTATTGTAATACTAATGACACTAATTAAGTGATGTAGTATTTATAAATAGTATATCTGATATTTGTGTGAAAATATTACGATTTTTTTACTGTATCACTCTTGGTGACAGATAATGAAAAGGATAAGCGAAATTAAAAAAAAAAACGACTTAAATATAAAATAACTAAACTTGACGATTTCGAATTTATTACTTACATACAGTAAATTAAATAAAAATAAAGTTTGAATTAATTTTGTGCAATGAATGTATGTATCGTAATAAAATTATATTTGAATTGAATTTTTAATTATGAATGAAATCATTCGGCGCCATTTTGACGCTTCTTTTTTTTTTAATTAGCATTTAGTTTAGACATTTATAGTTTAAATATTATAAATAATGTAGTCAATACGGTGACTATACTCATGACACGTGAAATATTATCTGTGGTAAACTCTTGGAGTTCGGTGGTAGGATTACCATCAATATTGTAAATGTACCACCAGAACAGTGTTGAAGCGATGGTGACCGTCGCGGCGGGGATCAACTAATTTGTCAACATTTAAGTTAACGCCGCGGACGGTCATGAAATGATTTGTTATAACTACAGTTAAAATTAATGGCGGCGGTTAAGTTTGAGTAATAAATAACAGTTAAAATTAGAAAGTAATTCTTTTTCATTTAAGTTGACGGTGAGTTTGTATAGATGTTGGTTTACTCGTCTTAAGTTATTTACCGCTCCCACTTAAAATGCGTACTCTTCTGTATATAAATGTAACTTAGTTTACGCTTAATGATATAAGCTATAAGCCAGTGAAGGTCACGTCAAAATCGGTTCAGCCGTTTCGGAGATTACTCCAAACAAACAGACAAAGAAATTAAATTGTCCACAGTTACGAGATGAAGCACATTGTGTTCGTTTCTTTGTGATGTATGTCGCGTTACCGCGGTAATTTCACTAGCAGTCAAGTCTCGTTACCGCGGTAATACCACTCGCTGTTACGTCTCGTTACCGCGGTAATTCCGCTAGATGTCGAGTCTTGTTACTGCGGTAATTTCACTAGTGGTCAAGATTCACTATCGCAGTAATTTCACTAGCTGTTAAGTCTCGTTATCGCGGTAATTTCACTAGTTGTCAAGTCTCATTACCGCGGTAATTTCACTATCTGACATGTCTCGTTACCGTGGTAATTTCACTATCTGACATGTCTCGTTACCGTGGTAATTTCACTATCTGACATGTCTCGTTACCGTGGTAATTTCACTATATGTTGAGTCTTGTTACTGCGGTAATTTCACTAGTGGTCAAGTTTCGTTACCACGGTAATTTCACTATCTGAAACGTCTCGTTACCGTGGTAATTTTATTAGCCGCCAAGATTCACTATCGCAGTAATTTCACTAGCGGTCAAGTCTCATTACCGCGGTAATTTCACTAGATGTCGAATCTCGCTTCTACGGTAATTTAACTAGCGGTCAAGTCTCGTTACCGCGGTAATTTCACTATCTGACATGTCTCGTTACCGTGGTAATTTCACTATCTGACATGTCTCGTTACCGTGGTAATTTTATTAGCCGCCAAGATTCACTATCGCAGTAATTTCACTAGCGGTCAAGTCTCGTTACCGCGGTAATTTCACTAGCGGTCAAGTCTCATTACCGCGGTAATTTCACTATCTGACATGTCTCGTTACCGTGGTAATTTCACTAGTTGTTAAGTCTCGTTACCGCGGTAATTTCACTAGTTGTTAAGTCTCGTTACCGCGGTAATTTCACTAGTTGTCAAGTCTCGTTACCACGGTAATTTCACCAGAAGACGAGTCTAGTTACCGCGGTAATTTCACTAGTGGTCAAGTTTCGTTACCACGGTAATTTCACTATCTGACATGTCTCGTTACCGCGGTAATTTCACTAGTGGTCAAGTTTCGTTACCGCGGTAATTTCACCAGAAGACGAGTCTAGTTACTGCGGTAATTTCACTAGTGGTCAAGTTTCGTTACCACGGTAATTTCACCAGAAGACGAGTCTAGTTACTGCGGTAATTTCACTAGTTCTTAAGTCTCGTTGTCGCGGCAGTTTCACTAGTTGTGTTGTTTCGTTACCGCGGTAATTTCACTAGCGGTCAAGTCTCATTACCGCGGTAATTTCACTATCGGACAAGTCGCGTTACCGTGGTAATTTCACTAGCGGTCAAGTCTCGTTACCGCGGTAACTTCACTAGCGGTCAAGTCTCATTACCGCGGTAATTTCACTAGCGGTCAAGTCTCGTTACCGCGGTAATTTCACTAGTTGTGTTGTTTCGTTACCGCGGTAATTTCACTAGCGGTCAAGTCTCGTTACCGCGGTAACTTCACTAGCGGTCAAGTCTCATTACCGCGGTAATTTCACTAGCGGTCAAGTCTCGTTACCGTGGTAATTTTATTAGCCGTCAAGATTCATTATCGCAGTAATTTCACTAGCTGTCACCTCTCGTTACCGCGGTAATTTCACTATCTGACATGTCTCGTTACCGTGGTAATTTCACTAGCGGTCAAGTCTCGTTACCGCGGTAATTTCACTAGCGGTCAAGTCTCGTTACCGCGGTAATTTCACTAGTGGTCAAGTTTCGTTACCACGGTAATTTCACTAGCGGTCAAGTCTCGTTACCGCGGTAACTTCACTAGCGGTCAAGTCTCGTTACCGCGGTAATTTCACTATCTGACATGTCTCGTTACCGCGGTAATTTCACTAGCGGTCAAGTCTCATTACCGCGGTAATTTCACTATCGGACAAGTCGCGTTACCGTGGTAATTTTATTAGCCGTCAAGATTCATTATCGCAGTAATTTCACTAGCTGTCACCTCTCGTTACCGCGGTAATTTCACTATCTGACATGTCTCGTTACCGTGGTAATTTTATTAGTCGTCAAGATTCACTATCGCAGTAATTTCACTAGCGGTCAAGTCTCATTACCGCGGTAATTTCACTAGTTGTCAAGTCGCGTTACCGCGGTAATTTCACTAGCGGTCAAGTCTCATTACCGCGGTAATTTCACTAGCGGTCAAGTCTCGTTACCGCGGTAATTTCACTAGTTGTCAAGTCGCGTTACCGCGGTAATTTCACTAGCGGTCAAGTCTCATTACCGCGGTAATTTCACTAGCGGTTAAGTCTCGTTACCGCGGTAATTTCACTAGTTGTTAAGTCTCGTTACCGCGGTAATTTCACTAGACGTCGAGTCTCGTTACTGCGGTAATTTCACTAGTGGTCAAGTCTTGTTACCGCGGTAATTTCACTAGCAGTCTAGTCGCGTTACCGCGGTAATTTCACTAGTTGTCAAGTCGCGTTACCGCGGTAATTTCACTAGTTGTCAAGTCGCGTTACCGCGGTAATTTCACTAGTTGTCAAGTCGCGTTGCTGCGGTAATTTCACTAGCTGTTAAGTCTCGTTATCGCGGTAATTTCACTAGATGTCGAGTCTTGTTACTGCGGTAATTTCACTATCTGACATGTCTCGTTACCGTGGTAATTTCACTAGCTGTTAAGTCTCGTTATCGCGGTAATTTCACTAGATGTCGAGTCTTGTTACTGCGGTAATTTCACTATATGTTGAGTCTTGTTACCGCGGTAATTTCACTAGCAGTCTAGTCGCGTTACCGCGGTAATTTCACTAGTTGTCAAGTCGCGTTACCGCGGTAATTTCACTAGCGGTCAAGTCTCATTACTGCGGTAACGAGATTTAGCAGCTAGTGAAATTACTGCGGTAACGAAAATTAACAGTTAGTAAAATTACTGCAGTAATGAGACTTGTCAGCTAGTGAAATTACTGCGGTAACGAAAATTAACAGTTAGTAAAATTACTGCAGTAATGAGACTTGTCAGCTAGTGAAATTACTGCGGTAACGAAAATTAACAGCTGGTGACATTACTGCGGTAACGAGATTTAGCAGCAAGTGAAATTACTGTGGTAACGAAAATTAACAGCTGGTGACATTACTGCGGTAACGAAAATTAATAGTTAATAAAATTACTGCAGTAATGAGACTTGTCAGCTAGTGAAATTACTACTGCGGTAACGAAAATTAACAGTTAGTGAAATAATGAGACTTGTCAGCTAGAGAAATTACTGCTGTAACGAAAATTAACAGTTAGTAAAATTACTGCGGTAACTAAATTTAATGGTTAGTAAAATTACTGCAGTAATGAGACTTGTCAGCTAGTGAAATTACTGCGGTAACGAGATTTAGCAGCTGGTGACATTACTGCGGTAACGAGATTTAGCAGCAAGTGAAATTACTGCGGTAACGAAAATTAACAGCTAGTAAAATTACTGCGGTAACGAAAATTAATAGTTAGTAAAATTACTGCGGTAATGAGACTTGTCAGCTAGTGAAATTACTGCGGTAACGAGATTTAGCAGCAAGTGAAATTACTGCGGTAACGAAAATTAACAGCCGGTGACATTACTGCGGTAACGAGACTTGTCATTTAGAGAAATTATTGCGGTAACGAAAATTAACAGCTTGTGACATTACTGCGGTAACGAGATTTAGCAACTAGTAAAATTACTACAGTAACTAGACATAACACCGTACGTCTCATGGCGACGAGTACAACGCGGTGCAGTGTACACCACCTCAACCAGCGGCGCGTTGTCGCGGAAATGCGACGGTGAGGTTGCTGATGGTGAAGCTCCAGAACACTGCGCCTCTTGACAGCAGCAACAGCACAGCTGTGACGTCACATTACTTATCAAAGATCTAAAACTAGATCTAGTAGATCCAACACAACACTTCAGTAATAATGAAATGATTAAAAACGACCACAAAACGACCATAATTATGAACACATGCGGTCGCGCATCAATACATCACCGCGGCCTTCCCCGGTTCAGATTACAATCCAAAACACCGAACCAAATCGGGAATCCCCGTAACACAATTGATAAACCGCCGGCCCCAGGAGCGTGCCCTGGTGAACCCCTCAACGCGGCGCGGGACCAACCCGCATTAATTTATGCTGTTCGATAAACAAAATGGCCGCCGTAAATCTAAACTAAACAGCACCAGACGACGGCACCTGTCCCATAAATTACGATTATAATTTCCGATAAATGCTGTGGTCGAATCAGTCGAAAGCCGTCGACGGTTCAGCCGGCGCGGGCTACAGTTTTTTCTATTCTTACTACTCTTATGCGGTCGATTTGAGCTCGAAAAAATCTTAGAGGAATATCAAACTTAGAAGCATCAAGAAGGAACAAGAACGCTTAAATATAAGCTAAACTTAAAAAAAATTAAGCAGCGCCAAAGTATAAAATTTTTGAATACAAAGACAACTTTACTGGCTGCTAGTTTACTGGTTCTGTTTGTAGCTTGGAAATATTACTGTGTTACGATTTGAAGGGGAATTACTGGAGTAATTAGAATTATCACCAAATATCTTCTTTATATAATCCTTACTTGGAAGTTCCTCATCTTCTTTTTGACATGTCATCATAATCTGATTTTTTTTTTAATCTCGTTCTTCTGAAGATGCTGTCTCTCTTTAACCATTTGTTACTTTGTAAAAATTGCATCCATCCTCTTTCTTATACATTGCACGTAGAGTTCGAGATGTACAGTAATAATAACTTACTACTGCTTTACTGGTGTTAAATTTCATGTCCGAAGAAGACTTGGGTATGTAATCAAAATCTAGATTTTAATTATCTTATCTAAAATCGGAGACAAATGTCTGTTTAAAATTAGTTATAGTTAAATTAATATTTTGAGTCGTCGTCGTATCGTCGTCGTCGCGTCGCCGTACATTTTAAAATTCTCCGCAGCTAATTGCCCGTCCGTCTGTCGGTGCGTCTGCATGATTTACGGGCTTTTAAACGTCCCCGAACAGGGTTATAATTGGGCTGCTCCCATCTCCCTCGCACCGACGTCTCCCTCTCGTTCCGTTTCAGTTGCATGTTTATTTTCAGCTTCAGCAAACATTACTTAGTACAAATTGTAAGAAAACAAACATTGAACTTGGCTTGATGTATCGCTGTACCATCATTTAAATTATCCGATACATATACTTAATATTTCATGATTTTTTTTTTTAAATCAAATAAGTTAGTTGTGTAATATATTATAACACTGAATTTGCCGATGTAGATTTATTCTTTCATAAAAATAAACTTGCGCTCAAGAAGCACATTGCCAGGCTTATACTAGATAAGACTTAATAATGTTCTGGGTCTGTATATATCACTAAACACTAACTATTAAGTGTAAAAATAAATATTATTTAAAACAAAAATCTATCACATTTTCGGCATAAGAATGTATATTGTTAATTTTTATATTTATATCGTTATTTGTAATTTTATTTTATAGGATCTGTACTTATTAGAGTTTATTAGAGTTATGTTGTTATTAGTTTTAGATAGATTTTCCACGTTTTCTCACATTTATAATTAATAAATTAAAAATTTCTTTCTGCGCTTTCCAACGTACTTAGTTAATGTACAATGAAACTCCATTTAGCCTTACATACTGTAATCAATTAGAATTTAATATAAATTGTTAACGCTGTTGGTTTCAATGGATAAATATCTTAACTAATGCCTCAATACTATATAACAAAAACCCTAAAACAATGAACCACTTATTATTTGAACGATAACATCAAAAATATCCAAGTATAATACCCGTACCTAGTACAACACAGTCTGTTAAAATTAGACAGGATGGCGATATTCATCGCTGCGTACATTATGTACGTAGCGAGAAAGGGATGTAAGCATTAACCATATAACACTAGTAAATATTTTAAAACAAATTATTATTATGACAGCAGCTGATAAGAGCCGTGTTGCCAAAAACGAATAGATACAACATTTAAAAAATACAAGTAAAACAAAAAATATTTCATTTTGCAAAGAATACATCAAGTATTTTCATATCGTATGAAATATTGTAATGTAATATTTTTATTTAATGAACAATATTTACATTTCAGACATAAAAATCGCAATTTTTTTTGTAAATTAGTTGTCTATGCCTAATTCGAACAGAAACCCATTTCAGACAAAGTTCTCCGTAAAAATGATTATAACTTTAAATTACTACTGCTAATAAGAAAAATGATTATAACCGCAACAAAAACGTATTTACAACAGAAAGAGAAATAGTATATTTTAATAATTAAAACAAATAAAATCGTTGATCGTATCGCAAGTATCGCTAAATACTATGTAGTATTTATTATACTCACTAAGCGACATGTGTTATTTAGATATAAACATCAAAATAATAAAACAGCTTTGTGATATTTAATACAGGGTATTAGACAGGGATGGAGATATCGATTGCCCCCATACATTAAGTGTGAGGTGTGAAAGGGATGGGAGTATATAACGTGAAGGGGGTATAGATGTGGAGCGCCTGTTGCTCAGGTGTTCGTTTGGTGAGTTCGCGTGTCAAAGGCCACAGGAACTGTCGGCGGTGCTCGTTGTGGCTAACGACACCCTAACGACACCGTAACGACCACACAACGACAACGACAATAACGACCCACTCCAGAGCGCGGCGCTTCCGGCAGCGGATGCTCGAGGCGGTATGCACTTGCCTTGAAACTCATTCAAGCCGCATACAAAAGTGAACTTTATTTGTATATGAAATAAGGTCGAGTTTCGCACGTAACAGTTTCGGTAGAATGGCTGCTATTTAAATGGAGCGCAAGTGGACGGGCGGCGAGTGTTATTGTTTAGTGGTGGCGGTGAGTTAGATTTGAACGGTTCCAAATTTAAACTGTTTTTTTTTTTTTTTAATTGTTACCTCGCGGGCGCAGGTTCGGTTCACGTTCAGCATGACAGCTGTATTAAGACGGAATTTTTTGGATAGACATATAAATGTCTTTTTAAATATGAACTTAGTCCCAGCGGTGGGAATTAGTGGGATGATTTTATTAATGATTTTTGTTTTGTTGATTAAGCTATTCAGATGTTAGATGTTTCTTCTGTGATCAGATCTAGAGTGGGACAGCAGAGGAAAGAAGATCGATTTGAAACATTCATAAATATAATTAATCAAATTCGAATTTTAATTTACGAATTTATAACTTTTTGCATCTACGTATTAGTGTTATAATTACTAGTTTTAGTAGAAATACTTTAGCGTAGATCGTTCCTAATTTCATCAGCTGTTTGCTAATGAAAACAGTTTCGAGATCGGTTCAGCCGTTTCCGAGTTGCGAACGTTTGCACGGAGGCATGTATGTATTACGTCACTACGTTTTCTTTCTCTTTTGATTCAAGTCGCGGTGTATTAACCGGCGCCATTTTGTTTTGTGTTCACCACGAGTCCATACCACGGCGATTACTTTTTTTTCCTCTTTACAATGATTACGTAAACTTAAATACGTAACATCGCTTAGTTTCGGCGCTGTGTTGGAGCGCGACTTAGCGCCTCCCGCCTAAACTAATTAGCGTGTAGTTAGTTCGAAAGCTACAAACGCGACTACAGTTATCTATCACTCGCGTGTGGTGTAGCTTACGCAAATGTATACATCCGTGTGTGCGTGAATGTCCACCCGCATCCGTTTCCGGGGTGTATTTAAATATCTCTTTATTTATCTGCGGGCCCGAGTTGGCGCGTCTTTTGTAGTTCCCGCCGGCGATAACAGATGGCGTTAGGAGACACTGTCAACACTCCCCCCTTCCGCGCGTCGCAGCCCCCGCCGTCGCCTTCCGTCTATTTCAAAATTCTTTTTAAAAGCCCCCAATGGTTCAACTGTTTAATCCCATCGTGCGGTCGCCGGTTCGATTCCGAATGAAATTAATGTTTTATTAATTTTTCCATTAGTTATTAACGTGGTAGCAATTGTTGAACTGTTTTTTGATGTGTTTTTGTTTTTATGTCCCAGCGCTGGGAGTAGTGGGATTAGGTTGCGTTGATAAGTCTCTATAAATATACTATTTGTTTTCGGTTTCGAACCCGCGGTGTTGCGTTCCGGTTAACCGTTGGACCGTCGGGGTCGTTCCGTATTGATCAATGAATAATTGAAGTCTTTAAATTAATGAAACGGGATTCGAATCGCGGCCCCTCCGCACCGGCGCCCCGGGCTCCGGACCCCGGCTCGCAAATAAACGGAGGGGTGTGTACATCAAAACGGGTACACGGGTTCGAATCCCTGATTTTAGTATTGAACGTATTAAAGAGATACGCGCTGGGTAACAGGTTCGAATTCGGTTTTCAAAAAATTTTAAAATTTTATACTTTTACCGTGTAACAGTATAGTTAGGATTGATACATAACTGAACAATCAATGGATGCATTGCGGACCTTACGAGGACCTCTGTGGTCCACTTAATTGGGTCATTGAACCCGCGGCGCCGGGGTGGGAGGGAGAGGGGTGACGGGGGGGAGAGAGACAGTTGCGCGGTGGTACATCGATGCGGGACTATAAGTGTTGATATTTTTGGTGTAGTGTGACTTTACTGGGTGGCAGTAAGATTGTTTACTGGGAGGGACGGAGAGGGTGACGGGGGGGGAGAGAGACAGTTGCGCGGTGGTACATCGGTGCGGGACTATAAGTTTTGTTGTTTTTGGTATAGTATGACTTTACTGGGTGGCAGTAAGATTGTTTACTGTGAGGGAGGGAGAGGGGTGATAGAGGGAAGGCGACAGTTGCTCGGGGCTGCATCGGTGCGGGACTATAAGTGTTGATGTTTTTGGTATAGTTTGATTTTACTGGGTGGCAGTAAGATTGTTTACTGGGAGGGACGGAGAGGGTGACGGGGGGGAGAGAGACAGTTGTGCGGTGGTACATCGATGCGGGACTATAAGTTTTTTTGTTTTTGGTACAGTATGACTTAACTGGGTGGCAGTAAGATTGTTTACTGTGAGGGAGGGAGAGGGTGATAGAGGGAAGGCGACAGTTGCTCGGGGCTGCATCGGTGCGGGACTATAAGTGTTGAAATTTTTGGCACAAGGTGATTTTACTGGGTGTCAGTGAGATTGTTTACTGCGCGCTAGTAAAGTGTCGGTCGCTCCGCGTGTCCGTCGAGCACCCCGAGCTTGGGAGCATCAGTCCAATCAGTCCATCGCTGCTCAAGAAGTGCTCGTGCTCGGCGCAGAGCGCACTGCCCGCGGTCCCGGGTTCGGTGAGGTGCGTTTCATAATGTTATTGTGTGTCTCGGCTGCACTGTAATTGGGTTAAGCAAGTTGATTAACTTGTCAACTCTTATCGAGTCACGTCGCGGCGCGGTGACGTCACTCGGTGACGTTATCCGGCGTGCCACGGAAGTATTTCATCCGTGTGGGTTTCAGGTTCGACGCCGTTCAGTGTGTGGAAGGGGGAAATTCCAGTCTATCTCTCTCTCTTTATATTTCACTCAATATAGCACTCTCGCTCTCTTTGTCTCACACACATTCTCTCTACCTCTTTTGTATTACTCTATCTCTCTATCCCCTCTTTTTTTCTCTCTGCATCCTCTCCCATTCTTCATATCTCCGCTCTCTTTCTCTATCTCCTCTCTTTTTCTCTCTATCTCCGCTCTCTTTCTCTCTATCTCCTCTCTCATTCTTCCTATCTCCGCTCTCTTTCTTTATATCTCCTCTCTCATTCTTCCTATCTCCGCTCCCTTTCTCTCTATCTCCTTTCTCATTCTTCCTATCTTCGCTCTCTTTTTCTCTCTGCGTCCTCTCTGATTCTTCTTATCTCCGCTGCCTTTCTCTTTATTTCCTCTCTTTTTCTCTCTATCTCCTCTCTCATTCTTCCTATCTTCGCTCTCTTTTTCTCTACCTCTGTTTTTCACTCTATCTCCTCTTTCATTCTTACCATCCCCGCTCTCTTTCTTTATATCTCCTGCCTTTTTCTCTCTATCTCCTCTCTCTTTCTTCCTATCTCCTCTCTCTTTCCTGCACTCATTCATTCTTGCATTGTTTCTATCTCACACACCCACCCATTCTCTCTCTCTCTATCTAATGCTCACGCTACTTTGGGACCTGGTGAGGATCACCACGAATAGTTACGCCCCCTATGAGACAGCCGATGTGTTTATTTACCGGTGACGTCACATCACTACACGCTACACGCGCGCGCGCCGCGTCGCAGTGTTAGGTAACGCTACATCATCAGCTGATTGTGTCACAACGCGCCCATTGTATTGTCCCGGCGTAGTAAACAATCAGCTGACTGCCCGTGATCTAATTGATCCGTCAACAGTAAATATTCACGCGGGTGTTGTATAAACAAGAGTACAAATAAATATTCATTGTGCGCCCGCCGCCATGACAGTCGCCGCGGCGAGCGCGGGCGCGGACCTTCCGGAATATATCGATATTATAACGCGAACAGGCACCGCCGCGCCGTCTGCTGGTTAGTAATTCAACTAATAACTACTGTTAACTACAGTGTACTTCGGGCAGTAAGAAAAAATTGCTGCGCTGCAGTAGAATTGAATTTTGAAAAATGTCATCCCGTCCCGGAATAATGGCGTGAGTGTGTGTAACTTTCGTTTGTTATTTGTTACAAATTAAACAGTTATTGAAAGTAGCTTACGTTGTAATTACACGAGCTATTTAGCAGTGGTTCAGCCGTTTCTAAGTGTAGCTGGATTAAACTTAGCAGTGCATGTGTTTGTGAAGGTTTTGTTGTTTACGGCTATTTCTCAAGTCTCCTCGCCGGTGGCTCGGTTCCCGCTCCGGCGCACGTGACGTACGCAACCCCCGCTCCCCCGCCCCGCCCCCTGCTCGCCCTATTGTTCCCTTATCAGCGGCGGGCTGAGCGCTTCATAGCCGACGCTCCTTTTTTTTTTTAAATATTAAGTAGTGCCATTTTTGTCATTACTAGGTAGTATTTTTTTTGAATATACTTTTTTTTGTATTTTTGTGTAGTAATTTTTTCAGTGTTATAATATAGTCGTTTTATTTACTATAACTTAAAGAGTGAACAGGCTTCTTCTAGACTAGTGCGCTTTACCACCTAGATTACATCGCCGCTTACCATCAGGTGGGATCGTAGTCGAGCACTAGTCTATCCTAAATAAAAAAAAAAAAAAACTATCAAATAGTGTTTCTCAGAATACGTTTGCACGTTTCAGAACCAAACTATCAATTGTCAAAAATATCTGAATGTCTGTGAATACTTCATATAGCTACTACTAGTTTAACAACAAAAGCGTAGGCATTTGGCATTTCTTACTATTAGTTAGTAATATTACTATTGGTAGTATTTATTACTATTAGTTAGTATTTATTACTATCTGGTAGTATTTATTACTATTAGTTAGTATTTATTACTATTAGGTAGTATTTATTACTATTAGGTAGTATTTATTACTATTAGGTAGTATTTATTACTATTAGGTAGTATTTATTACTATTAGTTAGTATTTATTACTATTAGTTAGTATTTATTACTATTAGTTAGTATATATTACTATCTGGTAGTATTTATTACTATTAGTTAGTATTTATTACTATCTGGTAGTATTTATTACTATTAGTTAGTATTTATTACTATCTGGTAGTATTTATTACTATTAGTTAGTATTTATTACTATTAGTTAGTATTTATTACTATTAGTTAGTATTTATTACTATTAGTTAGTATTTATTACTATTAGTTAGTATTTATTACTATCTGGTAGTATTTATTACTATTAGTTAGTATTTATTACTATTAGGTAGTATTTATTACTATTAGTTAGTATTTATTACTATTAGTTAGTATTTATTACTATTAGTTAGTATTTATTACTATTAGTTAGTATTTATTACTATTAGTTAGTATTTATTACTATTAGTTAGTATTTATTACTATTAGTTAGTATTTATTACTATCTGGTAGTATTTATTACTATTAGTTAGTATTTATTACTATTAGTTAGTATTTATTACTATTAGGTAGTATTTATTACTATTAGGTAGTATTTATTACTATTAGTTAGTATTTATTACTATTAGTTAGTATTTATTACTATTAGTTAGTATTTATTACTATTAGTTAGTATTTATTACTATTAGTTAGTATTTATTACTGTCAGGTAGTATTTATTACTATTAGTTAGTATTTATTACTATTAGTTAGTATTTATTACTATTAGTTAGTATTTATTACTGTTAGGTAGTATTTATTACTGTTAGGTAGTATTTATTACTGTTAGGTAGTATTTATTACTATTAGTTAGTATTTATACTATTAGTTAGTATTTATTACTATTAGCTAGTATTTATTACTGTTAGGTAGTATTTATTACTGTTAGGTAGTATTTATTACTATTAGCTAGTATTTATTACTATTAGGTAGTATTTATTACTATTAGCTAGTATTTATTACTGTTAGTCAGTATTTATTGCTATTAGTCAGTATTTATTACTATTAGGTAGTATTATTACTATTAGTTAGTATTATTCCTATTAGTTAGTATTATTACTATTAGGTAGTATTTATTACTATTAGTTAGTATTTATTACTATTAGCTAGTATTTATTACTGTTAGTTAGTATTTAGTACTATTAGCTAGTATTATTACTATTAGGTAGTATTATTCCTATTAGTTAGTATTTATTACTATTAGCTAGTATTTATTACTGTTAGGTAGTATTTATTACTGTTAGGTAGTATTTATTACTGTTAGGTAGTATTTATTACTGTTAGGTAGTATTTATTACTGTTAGGTAGTATTTATTACTATTAGTTAGTATTTATTACTATTAGCTAGTATTTATTACTGTTAGCTAGTATTTATTACTGTTAGGTAGTATTTATTACTATTAGGTAGTATTTATTACTATTAGGTAGTATTTATTACTATTAGTTAGTATTTATTACTATTAGTTAGTATTTATTACTATTAGTCAGTATTTATTACTATTAGTTAGTATTTATTACTATTAGTAGTATTTATTACTGTTAGGTAGTATTTATTACTATTATTAGTATTTATTACTATTAGGTAGTATTTATTACTGTTAGTTAGTATTTATTACTATTATTAGTATTTATTACTGTTAGTTAGTATTTATTACTATTAGGTAGTATTTATTACTATCTGGTAGTATTTATTACTGTTAGTTAGTATTTATTACTATTATTAGTATTTATTACTATCTGGTAGTATTTATTACTATTATTAGTATTTATTACTATTAGGTAGTATTTATTACTATTATTAGTATTTATTACTATTAGTTAGTATTTATTACTATTAGTTAGTATTATTACTATTAGGTAGTATTTATTACTATTAGTTAGTATTTATTACTATTAGGTAGTATTTATTACTATCTGGTAGTATTTATTACTATCTGGTAGTATTTATTACTATCTGGTAGTATTTATTACTATCTGGTAGTATTTATTACTGTTAGTTAGTATTTATACTATTAGTTAGTATTTATTACTATCTGGTAGTATTTATTACTGTTAGGTAGTATTTATTACTGTTAGGTAGTATTATTACTATTAGGTAGTATTTATTACTATCTGGTAGTATTTATTACTATCTGGTAGTATTTATTACTGTTAGTTAGTATTTATTACTATCTGGTAGTATTTATTACTATCTGGTAGTATTTATTACTGTTAGTTAGTATTTATTACTATTAGGTAGTATTTATTACTATCTGGTAGTATTTATTACTGTTAGTTAGTATTTATTACTGTTAGTTAGTATTTATTACTATTAGTTAGTATTTATACTATTAGTTAGTATTTATTACTATTAGGTAGTATTTATTACTATTAGTTAGTATTATTACTATTAGTAGTATTTATTACTGTTAGTTAGTATTTATTACTGTTAGTTAGTATTTATACTATTAGTTAGTATTTATACTATTAGTTAGTATTTATACTATTAGTTAGTATTTATTACTATCTGGTAGTATTTATTACTATTAGTTAGTATTATTACTATTAGTTAGTATTTATTACTATTAGTAGTATTTATTACTATCTGGTAGTATTTATTACTATTAGTTAGTATTTATTACTATTATTAGTATTTATTACTGTTAGTTAGTATTTATTACTGTTAGTTAGTATTTATACTATTAGTTAGTATTTATACTATTAGTTAGTATTATTACTATTAGTAGTATTTATTACTATCTGGTAGTATTTATTACTATTAGGTAGTATTTATTACTGTTAGGTAGTATTATTACTATTAGTTAGTATTTATACTATTAGTTAGTATTTATACTATTAGTTAGTATTTATACTATTAGTTAGTATTATTACTATTAGTTAGTATTTATTACTGTTAGTTAGTATTTATTACTATTAGTTAGTATTTATTACTATTATTAGTATTTATTACTATTAGTAGTATTTATTACTATCTGGTAGTATTTATTACTATTAGTTAGTATTTATTACTATTAGTTAGTATTATTACTATTAGTAGTATTTATTACTGTTAGGTAGTATTTATTACTATCTGGTAGTATTTATTACTATCTGGTAGTATTTATTACTATCTGGTAGTATTTATTACTGTTAGTTAGTATTTATTACTATCAGTAAAATTTTAATTACGATCTCTCAGTAATATTTAAACTACTACCCGTCGTTAATATTTATAAATGACGTTCTATCAGTAATACACGCGTACTACCGCCCGCAGTAAACTCGCCGCGCGTGGCGGCTGTCAATCTGCATTACTGCACATACGGTCCCCCCCTCTCCAGCCACCCGCGCACCCCCGCACACGCCCTCGCCGCGTCAATTTGTCCCGTCGCCTCCCCCCCGCCCCCTCGTCACCGCGCGGCTAATTGCGCATATCATTACCAATGGCAGCGCGCGCGTCGCCCGCGGCGCAGCGTCCGGGGTTCGATCCCGTCGCGTGTTCGAACGCTGATTATACTTGTTTATATCGCGAGTGTAACTTGTGGCGCACTTTCACACACCTCCGCAGCGCACTTCACGTGATAACTTAATAACGCTCCGAACAATAAGTTAATAGCTCACATCGCCCGCATGCGCGCAGCTGCCCGAGTGCCGGCACTCCACGCGAACAATGCAACGGGTTCGAACCCGCGACCCCGCGACCCCGCCTGCTGGGGCGCGCGCTACTTAACACTATTAATTGCGCTCCGTCTCACCCTGATAATTATAATTCCAGAGAGAGATAAAAAAAGAAAGAGATAGCAACATACACACCAAGACAGATGAGAGAGACAGATGGATATAAACTTGGATAGGGAGAGAGAGACAAATATAAAATAAGTAAGAGAGAAATTAACTATCAGAAAGAGAGAGAAAAGAGATGGAGAAAGACACGAGAAGGAAAGAGACACAGCTATGCCATTGTTAGTACGTCTTTACGCTCGTCGCATTTTGAAACAATATTCATTTTAGTTACCGCAGTAATTGCACAGCGCAGTAACATTTGGACGATATTATTAAATAATAGTAATAAAAGATCTCCATTAATAAAATAACAACGCACGAATCGAACCCGGCACCTCTTGTTAACGATGACGCGGTGCAGTTCTCGGAAGGTTACTGCAACGCAACCACTCCGCTTCCCGGTACAGCGCCGCAGCTAGCGCCGTCTCGCTCGCAACGTACACAACAGAAAGAGATAGATACAACGACTATACACACCTCCATATTGTTTACCCGCTCCGTGTTATTTAATACTGCGATACGTTTTTCTTTAGCGCCGTCGCCATTCGATAATTCGATGAAACAAAAACCGGCAATAAAGACACAATCATTTTGTCGATACATACATTGCGCGGTTTGTAGCGCGCGTCTGCTCCATATTTTTAACATAACGCGCAATGTACGCAAATGTAGGAGAAACTTCCAGAACGTACGGAAACTAATAATCACATAATACAACTGTAGTAGTTTTGTGTGTACACGACTTTGCTCTTTATTGCATTGGATTTAAAGTTCATTTTTCCAGCTTCGTATTACGTGTATTGAAAAAATCGATGTGTTTTGGTACTTAGTTTCTGGTATTGGTATAAAAAAATACTTAAACAGGACAAATATTTGCTTTACATTTTTTTTTTAAATTTATAATGACAGAGATCACAAAAAATCGGACTGATGTCTTTATTTCTTAATCCAATCAATCGCTCTCTCTCTGTCTGTTTACTATCTCCGCAGTATATCCATCCCGCTCTAACACAAATTGACCATAATAGTTTGGTTTCTACCGTTTGCGACACTCACACCTGTTTTTTTTAATGTTCAAGTAACCTAAGTTGTAGTTTATGACCTAAGCTATTTACCAGTGGTAGTCCCGACAAAATCGGTTCAGCCGTTTCGGAGAAAACACGCGACGAAGAAACGGGTGTTCTAGTGTGAATTGTTCTGTAGGTCGTATCGAGTCCCAGCGGTGGGGTTATAGATTGGGCATTCGTCGTCGTCGACACTTAAGTAGATTAAGTTGACAGGAGTGACCCAGTCAAGCGCGAGTCGGAAATTGTGCAATGGTTCTGTAGTAATATTAACAATGTGTATGGTGAGGTTTATGACCAGCTGTGGGCAACAGTAACGAATGGTTAAGAAATTTTCAATTTTTTTTTTTAATTAATTAAGCCCAATTGTGGGCAACATTAAGAAAGGATACAATTCATTAAACTTATAAAATAAATTATGTCCAGCGGTGGGCAACAGTAACAAAGTTGCAATTTTTGACTCCTGTAGACTAAATTATGTCCAACAGTGAGCAAAAGTAAGAAAGTGTTACAATTTATTCAAACTCTTATAAAATGTATTATGTCCAGCCGTGGGCAACAGTAAGAAAGTTGCAATTTTTGACTCCTGTAGACTAAATTATGTCCAACGGTGGGCAAAAGTAAGAAAGTGTTACAATTTATTCAAACTCGTATAAAATAAATTATGTCCAGCCGTGGGCAACAGTAAGAAAGTTGCAATTTTGGACTCCTGTAGACTAAATTATGTCCAACCATGGGCAAAAGTAAGAAAGCGTTACAATTTATTCACTCTTGTAAAATAAATTATGCCCAGCCGTGGGCAACAGTAAGAAACGGTTATCTAGACCAAATCGTAACTTGTCAGCATTAACAAGTAGATTATTTAAAAAAACATCTAATCCCAACAGCGGGAACATAAAGTGGGCAATAATTGCACCATCGCTTTGCATAAAAACCGTGGGCGTGGTTTCGCACGTTAAAGAAGGACACAGAACGAGATCCATGTCCTTCTTCAATGCGCATCACCATTAGTATATCAAAGGAGTACACATCGGTATCCATACCAGATAACAGGTGGGTCACGCACGCGCGCGACCTCTGCAACTTATCTTTATTACAAGATGGCCGCCGGGTCGCGGCTGCTTTTAATTCAAAGCCATCTGCTGCACTTGAGATGGAACTGTAATGGATACATTCCAATCTTCTGATGAGGGAAAACAAAATGGCTGCTCTGTTAGATGTTCTTGCTGAATCTGCTGCTGAAGAAATTCTTCTAGAATTTTGTCTGCGAGAATGAGACGGATATACGGATGTTATCAGAGAGAGAGCGATTGATTGATAATTTCATTAATGTATTAGCAATTAGATTTGAACGATTCTCGTTCGTATTTCGAATGTGAGTTGAGAAAGCGCGCTCCGTCTCGCTCATACGCAGGCTGAACTGTATGTAGCTGTCTCTTTCCTTTGTAAAATCTACTCCACAGTTCAATTTGAAATAGTACAAAGTTGGTGAGGTCAATAGGCGGACAGATCATTAGATTGATGAGTTTTATTGGATAATTGGCGCGACCAGCTCACTGTTCACTTTTACCGCTGAGCAGTAAGCGATTGTTACTGCGCTGCAGTTGGTAGTCCAGCACATTCCGCTGTTCGCGTGGTGTCGTCACCCGCGTGAGAGACAGCGCCTCCAATTGACCTGCCCGGTGCTGCACCTATAAATCAATCAGCTCAACGCGATTGCTTACTTTACGATTATTGGGTCACTGGTAACACCACGCTCTGATTGGGGAATGGGGCTGGCAGTGTGTGCACTCGACATATACCATGTATTTTCTTTATTCACTTAATGGTAATAGGCCATAACGTGCCGCTAGATACAATGTTATACACTGCGATGTATTACGTCCGTGCGTTTGAGACTTTGTAGTCTCCTTACACACAGTAATACAAATATTAGCTATGTAAATATTTGATAGTATAAAAATATTACGTAGTAAATGAATGTTACGTGGTCAAGAAATATTACCTGGTATATGAATATCAGGTGGTGTACAAATATTACCTAGTATACGAATGTTAATTGAAGTCAAAATATCGCCTAGGATACAAAAATTATTTTATATATAAATATTAGCTAGTATATTCATTTAAATGGAGAAAAATATTACCTAGTATACGTACGTTATATGATGTTCAAATATCACCCAGTATACAAAAATTAGATAATATATAAATATTAGCTAGTATATTCATTTAAGTGGAGAAAAATATTACCTAGTATACAAACATTACCTAGTATGCGTATATTAGGTGGTATACGAATATTACCTAGTAGTATACGTACGTTAGATGATATCAAAATATCACCCAGTATACAAAAATTAGATAATATATAAATATTAGCTAGTATATTCATTTAAATGGAGAAAAATATTACCTAGTATACGTACGTTATATGATGTTCAAATATCACCCATTATACAAAAATTAGATATTTTATAAATATTAGCTAGTATATGAATTTTCGAGAAGAAATATTACCTAGTATAAGAGTATCACATGGTATATGTATACCAGGCGGTTCATAACTACCGGCAGTAAGAAATGTTATAATAGTATATTTGTTTGGTATGAAAGAGATGGGAGTTGCAGTACGTTGAACGCTTCACCATCAACTTTACTGCTGCGTATCACCGTGCGATGTCGGCGGTGCTTGTTCAGTCCGTGACGGTGCTGTCCTGTTCCAGATGAGCTAAGCCCGGCGGCGCGACCGGCGACCTGATGCGACTGGGCGCTGCGCTCGCGCTGGCGCTGGCGGCGCTGGCGCTGGCGGCGCTGGCGCTGGCGGCGCTGGCGCTGGCGGCGCTGGCGCTGGCGGCGCTGGCGCTGGCGGCGCTGGCGCTGGCGGCGCTGGCGCTGGCGGCGCTGGCGCTGGCGGCGCTGGCGCTGGCGGCGCTGGCGCTGGCGGCGCTGGCGCTGGCGGCGCTGGCGCTGGCGGCGCTGGCGCTGGCGGCGCTGGCGCTGGCGGCGCTGGCGCTGGCGGCGCTGGCGCTGGCGGCGCTGGCGCTGGCGGCGCTGGCGCTGGCGGCGCTGGCGCTGGCGGCGCTGGCGCTGGCGGCGCTGGCGCTGGCGGCGCTGGCGCTGGCGGCGCTGGCGCTGGCGGCGCTGGCGCTGGCGGCGCTGGCGCTGGCGGCGCTGGCGCTGGCGGCGCTGGCGCTGGCGGCGCTGGCGCTGGCGGCGCTGGCGCTGGCGGCGCTGGCGCTGGCGGCGCTGGCGCTGGCGGCGCTGGCGCTGGCGGCGCTGGCGCTGGCGGCGCTGGCGCTGGCGGCGCTGGCGCTGGCGGCGCTGGCGCTGGCGGCGCTGGCGCTGGCGGCGCTGGCGCTGGCGGCGCTGGCGCTGGCGGCGCTGGCGCTGGCGGCGCTGGCGCTGGCGGCGCTGGCGCTGGCGGCGCTGGCGCTGGCGGCGCTGGCGCTGGCGGCGCTGGCGCTGGCGGCGCTGGCGCTGGCGGCGCTGGCGCTGGCGGCGCTGGCGCTGGCGGCGCTGGCGCTGGCGGCGCTGGCGCTGGCGGCGCTGGCGCTGGCGGCGCTGGCGCTGGCGGCGCTGGCGCTGGCGGCGCTGGCGCTGGCGGCGCTGGCGCTGGCGGCGCTGGCGCTGGCGGCGCTGGCGCTGGCGGCGCTGGCGCTGGCGGCGCTGGCGCTGGCGGCGCTGGCGCTGGCGGCGCTGGCGCTGGCGGCGCTGGCGCTGGCGGCGCTGGCGCTGGCGGCGCTGGCGCTGGCGGCGCTGGCGCTGGCGGCGCTGGCGCTGGCGGCGCTGGCGCTGGCGGCGCTGGCGCTGGCGGCGCTGGCGCTGGCGGCGCTGGCGCTGGCGGCGCTGGCGCTGGCGGCGCTGGCGCTGGCGGCGCTGGCGCTGGCGGCGCTGGCGCTACGACCACCACCACCACCACCTTCACCACCACCACCATCACCACCTCCACCACCACTACCTCCAACACCACCACCTCCACCTCCACCACCACCACCACCACCACCACCTCCTCCACCTTCACCACCACCACCATCACCACCTCCACCACCACCACCTCCACCACCACCACCACCACCACCACCACCACCACCACCACCACTACCACCACCACAACCACCGCCACCACCGCCACCACCACTGCCACCACCATCACCGCCGCCACCACCACCACCACCGCCACCCCCACCACCACCACCTCCACCACCACCACCTCCACCACCACCACCACCACCACCACCACCACCACCACCACCACCGCCACCACCACCACCACCACCACCACCACCACCACCACCACCACCACCGCCGCCACCACCACCACCACCGCCACCACCATTACAAACTCACGCTAACACACATTGAACAGAACTATTGTTAGATATTGAGAAAAATAATTGCGATTACCAACATTTTGTTAGTAAAACAGTAGGTATAACGACTTTTTTTAAAAGAAAAATGAAAAAAGTGAGGGTATGACATAACGTTTCACAATAAAAGACAGATAACTGTACGTCTCGCGTCATTCGTGTTTAAGCAGTGTGCGAGGTGAGAGCTGTGACTGGTGACGTGTGAATGTGAAAGGTATGGCGGATTTAATTTATATTTGAATTGATGTTTCTAATACTAGTAACACGCGGCAGTGCAGCAATATTCTGGTTAGGTAGTTAGAGGGAGATCGATATACTTTAGAGTTATTAACAGAGAGAGATTGATTCGCAACGGAAAGAACGAAAGAGAGAAGAATAGTTAAATAATATACTACAGACTTTAAAGTTTCACTTTCCCTCGTATTTTCATAGTGCAAAACAGCGTTTAGAATAATCATATAATAAACGGACGACGAGGAAACCGCGGAAACTAGAACCATCTCACTCTCACACGGGCTGATCACTATACAGTTGTCTTATTTCGTTACGTAAAATGCCGTAAAACGCCATCATAAGTTTAAGTGTTTGATTCAAATTTAAGATATTACAAAACGATTATAACCGGTTACACTACAACGGTGACGTGATGGTGGTAGAGGGGGGGATGTTAAGTCCTCACCACCAATCCCACGGGACACGTATCCCGCATGCATTTTCCCGAGCGTCCACCATAACAATGGCGGCGAATGCTCACCGCGCCCGTATCTCTTAATTCCGTAACACGAAACTAAATTGAATCTTACCACTCACAACATAAAGTCTATTACAGCTGGTCGTCAAACTTCATTCAATTATAAACCTGCTCCGTGTACCGTAAAATTTATTTCGCAAACACTATCACGTGCTTCACCACATTCGCCTCTATTTACATGGGAATAAGGATTGATATCGCGCGCATCGGCCTCAGTTCCGCAACCTCCACCGAAATGTACACCCGCCTCCAAACGATTCTCAACTCTATCGCGACGATTTAAAGTAGGTAATCGTGTGGTCGCAGCGGTGACCACTGCGGCAGCTATTACTCCTCATTTCCCACCGGGAGCGTTCCACGTGGATATTACCGCCGGTCCCCGAATTTACCGCATGCCAGTAAACAATGGAGGCGATGAAAAAAATACCATTTGTATTTTATATGAAAAGAATTTCATACAAATAGTACACTATTTTCGTATTGAACTAAAGTATACGTCACAGGTAGTAAGTCTAGCCCTTGTGTTCTATAGGTGTTGGAACCCGTTCCTGCTGCCTAATTACATCGTTTTTTTTTTTTTTTATTTATTTTTAAGAATATATTGCGTGTTTTTATTTTGTTATTTGTATTTTTGTTTTTATTGTTCTGTGTACAATATGTTTTTTGTGTATTAGGCAGTATGAATAAACATTTTTCTTTCTTTCTTTCTTTCTTTCTTTCTTTCTTTCTTTCTTTCTTTCTTTCTTTTTTCTTTCTTTCTTTTTCTTTCTTTTTTCTTTCTTTCTTTCTTCTTTCTTTCTTTCTTTCTTCTTTCTTTCTTTTTCTTTCTTTCTTTCTTTCTTTTTCTTTCTTTCTTTCTTTCTTTCTTTCTATAGAAGCTGTTCTTGGAACATGATGTGATCTGATGATGTATACGGAAGGTTGGCTGTGTGGGAATCGAACCCGGAGCTCTTCCTAACGTATAACTATTTTACACGTTCAACTGCCGCTTGTTAGGGGGAACGTTTTCCTTCAAACGACTGCCTCTAGTGGACTTAGTACTAAAATTACACTAGTAACGGTGATCTTATTAGTGAACTTACTAGTGTACTTTCTGGTAAAATTACTAATGAATTTACTAGGGGAATTACTAGAGAAATTACTAGTGAAATTAATAGTAAACTGATTAGTGAATTTAACCGTGAACTCATTAGCGAAGCTACTTGTAAAATTACTAATTAATTTACTAGGGGAATTACTAGAGAAATTACTAGTGAAATTAATAGTAAACTGATTAGTAAATTTAACCGTGAACACATTAGCGAAATTGCTTGTAAAATTACTAATGAACTTACTAGGGGAATTACTAGAGAAATTCCTAGTAAAATTAATAGTAAACTGATTAGTAAATTTAACTATGAACTCAATAGCGTAATTGCTTGTAAAATTACTAATGAATTTACTAGGGGAATTACTAGAGAAATTACTAGTGAAATTAATAGTAAACTGATTAGTAAATTTAACTATGAACTCAATAGCGTAATTGCTTGTAAAATTACTAATGAATTTACTAGGGGAATTACTAGAGAAATTACTAGTGAAATTAATAGTAAACTGATTAGTAAATTTAACTATGAACTCAATAGCGTAATTGCTTGTAAAATTACTAATGAATTTACTAGGGGAATTACTAGAGAAATTACTAGTGAAATTAATAGTAAACTGATTAGTAAATTTAACTATGAACTCAATAGCGTAATTGCTTGTAAAATTACTAATGAATTTACTAGGGGAATTACTAGAGAAATTACTAGTGAAATTAATAGTAAACTGATTAGTAAATTTAACTATGAACTCAATAGCGTAATTGCTTGTAAAATTACTAATGAATTTACTAGGGGAATTACTAGAGAAATTACTAGTGAAATTAATAGTAAACTGATTAGTAAATTTAACTATGAACTCAATAGCGTAATTGCTTGTAAAATTACTAATGAATTTACTAGGGGAATTACTAGAGAAATTACTAGTGAAATTAATAGTAAACTGATTAGTAAATTTAACTATGAACTCAATAGCGTAATTGCTTGTAAAATTACTAATGAATTTACTAGGGGAATTACTAGAGAAATTACTAGTGAAATTAATAGTAAACTGATTAGTAAATTTAACTATGAACTCAATAGCGTAATTGCTTGTAAAATTACTAATGAACTTACTAGGGGAATTACTAGTGAAATTAATAGTAAACTGATTAGTAAATTTAACCGTGAACTCATTAGCGGAATTACTTGTATAATTACTAATGAACTTATTAGTGGAATTACTAGAGAAATTCCTAGTAAAATTAATAGTAAACTGATTAGTAAATTTAACTATGAACTCAATAGCGTAATTGCTTGTAAAATTACTAATGAATTTACTAGGGGAATTACTAGAGAAATTACTAGTGAAATTAATAGTAAACTGATTAGTAAATTTAACTATGAACTCAATAGCGTAATTGCTTGTAAAATTACTAATGAATTTACTAGGGGAATTACTAGAGAAATTACTAGTGAAATTAATAGTAAACTGATTAGTAAATTTAACTATGAACTCAATAGCGTAATTGCTTGTAAAATTACTAATGAATTTACTAGGGGAATTACTAGAGAAATTACTAGTGAAATTAATAGTAAACTGATTAGTAAATTTAACTATGAACTCAATAGCGTAATTGCTTGTAAAATTACTAATGAATTTACTAGGGGAATTACTAGAGAAATTACTAGTGAAATTAATAGTAAACTGATTAGTAAATTTAACTATGAACTCAATAGCGTAATTGCTTGTAAAATTACTAATGAATTTACTAGGGGAATTACTAGAGAAATTACTAGTGAAATTAATAGTAAACTGATTAGTAAATTTAACTATGAACTCAATAGCGTAATTGCTTGTAAAATTACTAATGAATTTACTAGGGGAATTACTAGAGAAATTACTAGTGAAATTAATAGTAAACTGATTAGTAAATTTAACTATGAACTCAATAGCGTAATTGCTTGTAAAATTACTAATGAATTTACTAGGGGAATTACTAGAGAAATTACTAGTGAAATTAATAGTAAACTGATTAGTAAATTTAACTATGAACTCAATAGCGTAATTGCTTGTAAAATTACTAATGAATTTACTAGGGGAATTACTAGAGAAATTACTAGTGAAATTAATAGTAAACTGATTAGTAAATTTAACTATGAACTCAATAGCGTAATTGCTTGTAAAATTACTAATGAATTTACTAGGGGAATTACTAGAGAAATTACTAGTGAAATTAATAGTAAACTGATTAGTAAATTTAAAAAACATCGTGAATATAAAAAACATCGTGAATATAAAAAAACATCGTGAATATAAAAAACATCGTGAATATAAAAAACATCGTGAATATAAAAAAAACATCGTGAATGAAAAAAACATCGTGAATTTAGAAAACATCGTGAATAAAAAAAACATCGTGAATATAAAAAACATCGTGAATATAAAAAAACATCGTGAATAAAAAAAACATCGTGAATGTAGAAAACATCGTGAATGTAGAAAACATCGTGAATATAAAAAACATCGTGAATATAAAAAACATCGTGAATATAAAAAACATCGTGAATGAAAAAAAACATCGTGAATATAAAAAACATCGTGAATATAAAAAACATCGTGAATGTAAAAAACATCGTGAATATAAAAAACATCGTGAATATAAAAAACATCGTGAATATGAAAAACATCGTGAATGTAGAAAACATCGTGAATGTAGAAAACATCGTGAATTAAAAAACATCGTGATATAAAAAACATCGTGATATAAAAAACATCGTGAATATAAAAAACATCGTGAATGAAAAACACATCGTGAATGTAGAAAACATCGTGAATTAAAAAACATCGTGAATTTGAAAAACATCGTGAATATAAAAAACATCGTTGAATGTAGAAAACATCGTGAATGTAGAAAACATCGTGAATGTAGAAAACATCGTGAATTTGAAAAACATCGTGAATAAAAAAAACATCGTGAATTTGAAAAACATCGTGAATTAAAAAACATCGTGAATTTGAAAAACATCGTGAATTTGAAAAACATCGTGAATTAAAAAACATCGTGATATAAAAAACATCGTGTATATAAAAAACATCGTGTATATAAAAAACATCGTGATATAAAAAACATCGTGAATTTGAAAAACATCGTGAATTTGAAAAACATCGTGAATGAAAAACACATCGTGAATGTAGAAGACATCGTGAATGTAGAAAACATCGTGAATGTAGAAAACATCGTGAATGTAGAAAACATCGTGAATGTAGAAAACATCGTGATGTAGAAAACATCGTGATGTAGAAAACATCGTGAATGAAAAAAACATCGTGAATTTAGAAAACATCGTGAATAAAAAAAACATCGTGAATGAAAAAAACATCGTGAATTTAGAAAACATCGTGAATGAAAAAAACATCGTGAATTTAGAAAACATCGTGAATGAAAAAAACATCGTGAATTTAAAAAACATCGTGAATGTAGAAAACATCGTGAATATAAAAAACATCGTGAATGTAGAAAACATCGTGAATATAAAAAACATCGTGAATGAAAAAAACATCGTGAATATAAAAAAACATCGTGAATATAAAAAACATCGTGAATGTAGAAAACATCGTGAATGTAGAAGACATCGTGAATGTAGAAGACATCGTGAATGTAGAAGACATCGTGAATGTAGAAAACATCGTGAATATAAAAACATCGTGAATATAAAAACATCGTGAATATAAAAACATCGTGAATGTAGAAAACATCGTGAATGTAGAAAACATCGTGAATGTAGAAAACATCGTGAATGTAGAAGACATCGTGAATGTAGAAAACATCGTGAATATAAAAAAACATCGTGAATGTAGAAAACATCGTGAATGTAGAAAACATCGTGAATATAAAAAACATCGTGAATATAAAAAAACATCGTGAATATAAAAACATCGTGAATATAAAAACATCGTGAATATAAAAAAACATCGTGAATGTAGAAAACATCGTGAATGTAGAAAACATCGTGAATGTAGAAAACATCGTGAATGTAGAAAACATCGTGAATATAAAAACATCGTGAATATAAAAACATCGTGAATGTAGAAAACATCGTGAATATAAAAACATCGTGAATATAAAAACATCGTGAATGTAGAAGACATCGTGAATGTAGAAGACATCGTGAATGTAGAAAACATCGTGAATATAAAAACATCGTGAATGTAGAAAACATCGTGAATATAAAAACATCGTGAATGTAGAAAACATCGTGAATATAAAAAAAACATCGTGAATGAAAAAAACATCGTGAATTTAGAAAACATCGTGAATGAAAAAAACATCGTGAATTTAGAAAACATCGTGAATGTAGAAGACATCGTGAATATAAAAAACATCGTGAATGTAGAAAACATCGTGAATAAAAAAAAACATCGTGAATATAAAAAACATCGTGAATATAAAAACATCGTGAATATAAAAAAACATCGTGAATAAAAAAAACATCGTGAATGTAGAAAACATCGTGAATGTAGAAAACATCGTGAATATAAAAAACATCGTGAATATAAAAAACATCGTGAATATAAAAAACATCGTGAATATAAAAACATCGTGAATGTAGAAAACATCGTGAATATAAAAACATCGTGAATAGAAAAAACATCGTGAATAAAAAAACATCGTGAATAAAAAAACATCGTGAATATAAAAAACATCGTGAATATAAAAAAACATCGTGAATATAAAAAACATCGTGAATATAAAAAACATCGTGAATGTAGAAAATATCGTGAATATAAAAAACATCGTGAATATAAAAAAACATCGTAAATATAAAAAACATCGTGAATATAAAAAACATCGTGAATATAAAAAACATCGTGAATAAAAAAAACATCGTGAATGTAGAAAACATCGTGAATTAATAAAATATCGTGAATGTAGAAAACATCGTGAATGTAGAAAACATCCCGAATTAAAAAAATATCGTGAATGTAGAAAACATCGTGAATGTAGAAGACATCGTGAATGTAGAAAACATCGTGAATATAGAAAACATCGTGAATGTAGAAAACATCGTGAATGTAGAAAACATCGTGAATGTAGAAAACATCGTGAATGTAGAAAACATCGTGAATGTAGAAAACATCGTGAATGTAGAAAACATCGTGAATGTAGAAAACATCGTGAATGTAGAAAACATCGTGAATGTAGAAAACATCGTGAATGTAGAAAACATCGTGAATGTAGAAAACATCGTGAATGTAGAAAACATCGTGAATGTAGAAAACATCGTGAATGTAGAAAACATCGTGAATGTAGAAAACATCGTGAATGTAGAAAACATCGTGAATGTAGAAAACATCGTGAATGTAGAAAACATCGTGAATGTAGAAAACATCGTGAATGTAGAAAACATCGTGAATGTAGAAAACATCGTGAATGTAGAAAACATCGTGAATGTAGAAAACATCGTGAATGTAGAAAACATCGTGAATGTAGAAAACATCGTGAATGTAGAAAACATCGTGAATGTAGAAAACATCGTGAATGTAGAAAACATCGTGAATGTAGAAAACATCGTGAATGTAGAAAACATCGTGAATGTAGAAAACATCGTGAATGTAGAAAACATCGTGAATGTAGAAAACATCGTGAATGTAGAAAACATCGTGAATGTAGAAAACATCGTGAATGTAGAAAACATCGTGAATGTAGAAAACATCGTGAATAAAAAAACAAAAAAATCCCTGCGGAACCCAAATGATGATATCCGACTCCAACTTGAGTAGGTTTGCTTTAATTTTATTTCTTGTCTTGATACTGCACTTGATATTGAGTGTTGCCTTTGAGAGGTGAGACGGCTCAGTGGTTAGTGTTCGAAGGCGCGGGTTCGATCCCGGATTTATAATTTGCAACGAACCTCACATGACTGGCTTATCCTTGGTGGGGCAATGCCCGATCCCAGCAGTGGGATGTCACTGGGCATAATTTTCTCAAATTATCTCCGAATCGAACTATCAAAAGCGATAATTTTTTTATTTATTTATATGCTAAGTTATGAACACGGGATTCGAACCCGGAACGATCAGTCAGCTAACCACTGAGCCCAAGCGGCGTGATCTCTAATGACTGCAGTTGGGAACTGTATCGACGTATATGTACAGTCGTTAACAAAAGTGTTAATAATATTAGGTATAAATATTACATGTTACCTACCTTACCAATTGGTGGTAACGGGTGGTGAAGTGCTGATCTCACTCGTGAACAGAACCACTTCATACTGGTGGTGAAGTTAAGAAAAAATTTCACGAGGCGAATTAAAAAAAAACTTTCGCGTGATGTCAAACTGGCTTAAAACTGGCCATAGAATAAAAAAAGATGCCGTACAAAAAAATTATGCCAAATAAAAAAAGATGCCTAACAAAATAAAGATGCAAATTGAAAAAAGATGCCAAATAAAAAAAGGTGCCAAATCAACAAAGACGCCAAGTAAAAAAGATGCCAAACAAAAAAAGATGCCAAATAAAAAAAAATTGCTCAACAAAAAAATTATGCCAAATTAAAAAAGATGCCAAACAAAAAATTATGCCAATTGAAAAAAGATGCCAAATAAAAAAAGATGCCAATTAAAAAAAGTATGCCAATAAAAAAAGGTACCAAATCAACAAAGATGCCAAATAAAAAAAGATGCCAAACAATAAAAATGATGCCATACAAAAAAAGATGCCAATTAAAAAAATTATGCCAATAAAAAAAAAATCCAATTCGCATAATACCGAACGACGTTCCAATTCGTAATTCAAATATAGTTAATCAAAGTATTCTAATTAATCACTAAAGAGAGCGAGAGAGATAGCAATTGATGTAGGAAAGTGGGAAAGGGATAGAGGAGTAAAATATTTTATTATAATCACGTGTGATGGTATCTGTAGATGTATTGCATTGCGAGATGCGCACAACGAACACAATTAATTTGCGCGCCCGAAATAAACGCAATAACCCACACCCGCGCGTGGGCCGCGCCGTGGGAACTGTTCGCAGTCGCGGGGCTTGACCACACTACATGTATTAACAGCTTTAATGCCCACCGCTGGGATCTAAAGATCTAAAGCTATTTATTCATCAAAGTAGTCTAGTGTGTGTTGACACACATTACATCTTTCGATATTTTAAATACACTTAGTGGGAATTTAATACATGTTGAAATACACAGCTTCCTTTACTTGCCCACTAGTGGGATTTGGGCTTCGTTTCACAGAGAGACGACCGTGTGGTCTCATACGTAAATAACATGTTGAAGCAAAATATTTTAATATGTTTATGTGTCTGTTTAACTTAACAACAACTTGTTTATAACTTAACTTGACGGGCTCGCGAAGTTATCGCCGGCGTGTGCGTGCGAATACTTAACGTTTACTTGATAACTTTACGGCTTACTCGCCCACTTTCACTCTGTATCTACTAACGGCAAATCGTGAAACCGTCCCGAGTTCCCGCTGGTGGTGGGTCACCAACTGATGACGTGGCTCCGAACCTGTACACCTTGGAATCTGATGACCTTGACATCTCGAGGAATCCAACTCCTGTCTCAATCACGTCGCTGTGATCCGAGATATGGGCAATGACGTCATTGCAAGAGGAACGAGTTATAAGTTTTTGCAGTAGCCGGGGTTCACCAGGGACCGGTTCTCGGCCCGCTACTATTTAACGCTATTGACTTTAGACCATTAAATATCAGGTCGCCATGGCGACGTCCTATGCCCCGTCGTTCTAGAAGAGAACGGTTTGGTGATGAAGAGGAAGCTACCGAACACAGTCAAATAGTCTCCGATGAGATTACGAAGTAAGAGGTGATTGTGATGTCCCACTCCCAACGGTACCATTCGCTAGTTTTTGGAAGGAGAGGAGAGTTAATGGAGACCAACGATTGATCAGCTGCCAGAATGCTGGTCTACCACCTAAGGACTGTCTCCATCAACCTTACTATAAATATGACAGATGACTTACCCTTAAGACCATGTCAAAAGATTACCAGAAGACTTTAGACAACCTTAAACCCAATTTTCTTATTTTATGCCTCTTCGCTAATAAGTCGATAAAGACTTAAAAGAGAAGACTCACAAAACTGCTCTTTAGAGACCGATGACTGTAAAGACCTATGAGCCAACGAATGGAAATGAAAACCACTACAAAAGTCTTAGTAAGTGGTCTTTGGAAACCGAAGACTGTAAAGACCGAGAGCGAATTAATGGAAATGAAGACGACCACAAACGTCTCAACAAGTGCTTTTTAAAGACCGAAGATTGTAAAGACCAATGAGCGAATGAATGGAAATGAAAACCACTACAAAAGTCTTAGTAAGTGGTCTTTGGAAACCGAAGACTGTAAAGACCGAGAGCGAATTAATGGAAATGAAGACGACCACAAACGTCTCAACAAGTGCTTTTTAAAGACCGAAGACTGTAAGGACCGGTGAGCCAATGAATGGAAATGAAAACCACTACAAAAGTCTTAGTAAGTGGTCTTTGGAAACCGAAGACTGTAAAAGACTAATGAGCGAATGAATGGAAATGAAGACGACTACAAAAGTCTCAGCAAGTGCTTTTTAAAGACCAATGATTGTAAAGACCTAAGAGCAAATGAATGGAAATGAAGACGATCATAAAAGTCTCAGCAAGTGGTCTTTGGACATCGGAGATTGTAAAGACCGATGAGCGAATGAATGGATGAAGACGACGACAAAAATCTCAGCAAGTGGTCTTTGGAAACCGAAGACTGTAAAGACGAATGAGCGAATTAATGGAAATGAAGACGACCATAAAAGTCTCAGCAAGTGGTCTTTGGAAACCGAAGACTGTAAAAGACTAATGAGCAAATGAATGGAAATGAAGACGACTACAAAAATCTCAGCAAGTGCGTTTTAAAGACCGAAGACTGTAAGGACCGAAACACGAATGAACGCAAATGAAGACGATCATAAAAGTCTCAACAAGTGGTCTTTGGACATCGGAGATTGTAAAGACCGATGAGCGAATGAATGTAAATGAAGACGATCATAAAAGTCTCAGCAAGTGGTCTTTGTTAACCGAAATACGAATGAATGTAAATGAATTCATTGGAAGCCGTCTGATGTGAGTAGTGGTGCGCGGCTGCACTCCCCGGTGACGTCACCGCAATGAGACGCATTGAGCGCCGGCCCCGGTGGTTCAGAGGTTAACGTCTCGAGCGGGACGACTGATGATAACAGATACGATATTCATAGGATCATCTATAAGATATTAAGTGTTTACTTAATTTGTCTGCTCGTCCTTCGGGCCGGATCGCAGTAAATTTTGGAAAAGCTGTGCTGGTCCGACTCGCAATTAACCGACGTGAACATACTGATTTATTTACAAGAGTCCCACGCGTGGGAATAAAAAGTGGGCAATTTTTTTTTTCTCCGAATTCAAAGAACGTTCACCTAGTAAGTGATTCGTCCGTAACAATGTCGCATTAGTTAGTTATATCAGACATATTGTTACCGCGGTAATAACACTAGTTACTGGGAACATACAAAATAAAATAATCAAGTCATAATTTGTGTAAATGAGAAATTTGCATAAAACGCGGGAAAATTCTAAACTGTCCGATTCGTTTGCGTGAGAACGAGATGGATATATAGCGGCGGTTGTAAACAGAGAGGGAGCGGTTCATCGACATTATTATCGATGATTAAATTTCAAACTTTCTCTCTCTCTTTATATGAATAAGAGAGAGAGATTAATAAAAATGTATAAGGCGCGTTGTTGGCGCGGAACCGCGGCGCTGGAACTGCATATAGACGCGCCCCGTCCCACTCACACGCAGCCCGAACCGCATAAAGCCATCTCTTTCTGTTAAAAGAAGAAGTTCCACAACAACAAATGAGTGTTCATATCGTTTACAGTATCCAGCAGCTCGACTGCTGGTGACGTCACGCGGTCAAGTGTCCGCACGATCGACTCACAATTAATGGCGGGAACGCGCGCTTCCAGAACATTCCCACGTGTTACATACGAACGAATATCAATTTATCAAAATAACATCTCGAAAAGACGTTTAGATAGATAGATAGATAAATTCTTTATTGCACACATAACAAAACAAGGAAAATTTACTAAAACTAGGCTTAAGATCTATATGTGGGCAAGGGCGGCCTTATCGCTATGAGCCCTACCAGGCAACCCTGTAGGACAGGAGAGAAAAAAAATATATAAAGAAACAGTAGGGTAATGTGAAAGTCAGAATAAATAAATATGAGTAAGAAATGTATATACTAAAGTAAAGATTATTGGACAGAAGTCTCAATTTAGATTAGAAGAAAAAAGGTAATAAATACAAGAATATAAACTTAATTAAGAATATAGTTATACACATATACAATCATAATATATATTATTACAATATATACATAAGAATATAATTAAATACACATTTAAATAAGGAAAATAAACAATTTAGCAAGCGGCTTTGTATAGTTTATGCAGCTTGGATTTAAATATGGCCAACGACTTCGACTCTCGAATGTCACGTGGTAGATTATTTCACAAGTGCGTAGCCTTCACAGCAAAAGAACCTCTAAAGTAACCAGACGTTTAATTATTTTTGTTTTAATTAAAAGAATTACCAATGATGTTAATTGTTATATTAATTATCTATAGCTAACTATGAACGCATCACTTAATATCAAATTAGTATAAATACTACCTTAATATGTATTACATTTTTCAAAATGGCGGACGTATACTAATAGAATAACAGTTAATTAAACTAGTATTTACCACATCGCAATTCCACCATTTTGATTTACTTATTTAATTACTTATATTAATGCATGTGAATATTGGAATGGAAACCGTGACTCTTTTGTAAGATATCTAATATACTTTTATATATTTCTAAACATAAGTTGAGTCTTTAAGTTTATGAACTGTATGTCGCAGTAAAAAGTTTACTTAGTCTAAGGTCCAGTAAACATTTGAATGTTGCCAGGTAGATCGTTTTGTTATTGTATAAACTTGACTATTACATAGTAATGATATTAAAATGTCTGTTCGTTTTTACTGTTACCTCGCGGCGGTAGTGAAATTAGTTTGGTAATAGACAAACTTAAACTGGATTTACTGTTATCTTTATATATAACTAATTAAACAAAGGATTAAAAGAATAAAGAAGAGAGAGAATAATAGTTTAAACGTTCATTATGAAATAATAGTAACGATAATTAGATTTTTTTATTTCATTCAAAAGTATAAGCGTTTTAATTGCAAAGATGGCGTCTGCTATCATCTCTCTCACTCAGCGCTCTCCGTCTCTCTCTAACGGTTTCGTTCAGAAACGCTAATTTATTTTATAATAAACATTTAATTTTTGTTTTTAATTAATTTAATAAAAAAAAATTACGAATAAATTTTATATTCTGTTGTAATTATATCGTCACTTAAACGAGACTTAGAAAAAAACATTTTGATGTAAGTAAACACTGCTGCGCTTTCAAGATCCAACAGTCGAATATAAAATGATAGTTTTGTCTAAGTTAAGTATATAGTGATGAAGTTAAGTAGCTTTACTTAGCGTATTTAAAGTGATACGTCAAATGGTGAAATGGGTCACCGGGTGCGAGCGTCGCCTGGCTAATTCAAGTTACCCGCAACCTCTCAGAGCTAAGTGACGGTTAAGTGAGCGCGCAAATTGAACTCACGCGCACTTTACTTACAATCTAATCAATTACACACACACCTTGGAAACTTGTATATGCGACAGCCCACTGCTGGGATTGGGAACGTTATCCCATGACACGGTGGTCAAGTTTGAGTTGGCACACGACATACACGAAAGCTTTATTTATTGAAGTGAAACTTCTTTATCGGGGTTGGAAAAAAATTTTGTGTAACATTTTTTCGTTACGCGTCACATATTAACGTTACGTAACGTGATTCGAAGTATACTTTCTCCAGCGGAGTAGGGATTGGTAAATATCTCCAATGTATTTTGCGGCCCGTTTTGAGTAGTTACATTTTTGAAATGCAGGTGGCGATTGCATCGACTTCCATAAGAGCCCATGACCCGCTTTGAGTAGTGATGACTTTGCCCACTAGGTGGTGTCGTGCAATTGCCATTTACCAATAGCATATCGTTTTAACGGACTTACTCCTACCACTATACTTGACCGTTTTTCTATTGCACGCTTATTTATTCCCAACGCTCTATAGTGACGTGATACATATATATATATATATATATATGTTATATTGAAGTGATCAGCAAAATCAAAGGGTTTATTTTAATTCTAATTCCAGTGAATTTCTAAAAAAAGTAAGTAATTACATCTCTTTTTCTAATACTTAGGTGTAATTATGGTATCAATTTTTTCTAATACTTGAATGTTTATTGTGGTATTTATTTATTTTTCTAAATATTCAAAGTCAACCTCAGTTTTTGATTGCATTTTTCAAAACACCAACACGTGGGCGTGATCATGTTATTTATTTTGTCAAGTTTTCAAGTTATTTAAGCTTAACCTTTGTCATATATATAAATACATATATATATGTATATATATATTTTTTGTAAATTGATAAATTATTTTTTTTTTTGAAAAATAACGTCATAAAGAAGTTTCACTACTTACGAGTGTACGCTAGTACACGCACACATTTTTTTATTATTTATTCCTGACAGCCGTCCTTTTTATGTTAACTTAATTAAGTTAACAATTCGTAACCATTTAATTAATTACTTCACTTAACTATCACTTGGAGCGAATGAGTTGAGTCTGCGAATAACTTAACCGGTGACTTGAGGAGGCGCTTCTATAAACAACTTACTTTTGTATTTATTTGAGATTATTAAGCGAGTGAGCGATCCGATGATGATGGTAATGATGGTGGTGGTGATGGCGATGATTCTACTCCAATAGTTTTGGATCATCGAGCCCATAAAGCCAATAGTGATGATGTATGTGATGGTGATGATGATTTTAATGAAGTCGGTGCGATAAATGATAATGATGTGAAAATACCGTTTGATAATCCAGACGCTTCCAACTTAAACTACAATTACTTGGTATCTAATCAAAGTGACGGTGACCGTTGAGGGTAATCTTCCGGAAACCTCATCACCAACGGAGAGACGAAGAACATAAGAGTTCTTGTTTTATGATGGGTTACAATCACGAAACCCATCCAGATGTAAGCGTATTCTTTTGTTGCAGCGACCTGCAGGGAAACAACCTGACCATCATATTCCAGAGCGACTTTCAGAACCTGCACGAATTGAAAATTCTGTAAGTTGAACTGTAAATTGTTTTAGCAATCATGATATCCTTTTGGTGGTAACGTATACACCTGATATATTTACAACAGGATCACTTCGAATTGAAATTAAGTTTATACTGTCTGATGGTATACTAAAAAGGTTGTGGTGGTGACTTACTGAATAAATTCCAATTAATCACCAAGTGGAATATCACCACTGTTAAATGAATTCTCAAAAATCTAATTTCGTAGTTTATCTCAGATTTTGTTTGTATAAGTTTCGTTAAACTTTCGCCCAACAGATGGCGTTGCACGTTTCGTGTTGTGAGCTTACATATTAAATGTGTTTACTTTTTAAATATAATATCGGTTTAACGGCACTGGTTTTATTTGGACACCAGAGGGCGCCGGTTAGTTCATAGTTCAACGTTGAATTGAAAATTGGTTTTATTGTTATCGTAGTCTCTCTTCCTCAGACAACTTTCGGAGAACCAGATACACACAATCGAGAGGGACGCGTTCGGTTCGCTGAACTTCTTGGAGAGGCTGTGAGTACCATTCTAGAATATGCTAGTCGTTAAGTTGATATATCAGCTCCGGATGAAGTGGAGCTGAGTTTGGAAGGAACGGCTCTGCGCTGAGGGCGCGTGTTGACGACTGTTTCAGTTTTTGTGTTCCCTTGCAGGAAACTGAACAATAACCGACTCGGGCACATGCCGGAGGGTCTTTTTGTGAGACTGAGGCATCTACAGCGTTTGTGAGTAGTCGGCGGGGGGTGTGGGACCAACCCATCCCCCCATCCATCCCCCCTCGCCCCGGTGTGGTACCCTCTTGCCCCTGTACTGTGGTTTGGACTTTTGATGTTTCCCGCCTCACACTTTCCGTTCTTCGCAAACGCCTGGCTCTCGTTTCCGATCCTACTCGCTTAAGCTGCATAAGACAGAGACGGCGATACTATCGTTATAGCTCGTCTCTTTCCATCAATCTTTCTAATTTTCCCCGCGACGTTATTAATAATTATTTTATTCTGTAACGGTGAACAGCGAAACAACAATCCATTGTATATCAAAGCGATCGAATTCCATATCGTTAACTGTAACGTCAAATCTATTTTATAATCTGTCTCACCAACAAACTAAAAAACACAGATGACAAATAAATTTGTTATCTGTACAGATTTTATATAATTTTGGATACAAATGCGTAACCAATTTTGCGTATTAATATCATTAAAATATTTTTTTTTATTAATAGTCGGTAATAATGAAACAATGACAGCTGTCATAAATTCCCGCTCAAATTAAAAATTACAACAAATAAAAATTATTTATTAATTTTGTCATAAAAAAAAGGTGAAATAATTAGTTTTTTTTTTAATTGTTTAACCTTTGACTACAACTCCACCTGGTGTTAAATGGTGAAGTACTCTACTAACAACAGATTATAAATGTAGATTAAAAATAGCAACATCGATGGCTCACATTAACGTTATGGGATTGGATTGTCTCCCGCCGCTGGTGCCCGGTGCTTGAGTCTCATTAATACCCACCCCCCCCCCAAAAAAAAAGCTTGGCCCCACCACCCCGAACCAGCCCCAGACTGCTTCTAAAGCCGCAGCGGGTTCTCTCTACCCCCTCCAAGGGCTGCCGTATTAAACTTGGCAACACCGAAACTAAAAATCATGAAAGGCTCCTTGTGGATAAAAGTTAAAACTGTGAAACTGGCATAAAATTAAAATTATTGCCATTAAAAAAACGTTCACTGCCGTCTCATGACACCAAAACATTTTATGCGCCTTTTATGTACATCGGATATTTTGTCGTTGCCATAAATATAACCTTTTAATTTATATCCACAAATATTGTAATCGCATCTAACACTTGTACCCCATTGTCCGTTAGACGTCTACCTATTTTTAGGGCTTTGAGGTGTAAGGTAACCTAAGCTAATTCAGCCTGGTATCGAAACATTGCTTTTTATGTGGCAACACAGCCGCGGACTCGCTACAACGTTAACTCTTCTTAAACTGGATATAGATTTATTGGATTATTTAAATTTACTTACTGTTTACTAAAAAAATTTTAGTCTGATATTTAATTTATTTAAACTTATAACTTTGTGATGATGGTGAAGCGTTATATTTAAAAATAATCCGAAACTAACGGGACGAACACAAAAAACAATATGGCGTCGGGATGACATGCGTTGTAACATAAAAATACTAGGCGTTAGTACTAAGTACAGTTTTTTTTTTTTTTTTTGACGACTTTCTGTAGACTATAACATATATTATTTATAACATATTATTTAATTCAATTTCTTGTTACCAGTATCAAAAAAAATTCTGTGTTATATGTGCAGGGCACTTATGTATTTTAACGTGACAACGTCTATTAATTATATCACAAAAAATGTTGATAATAAATTTTATTATTCTTGTTTGACATGTTTATCGGGTTACAAATCAAGTTATACTACTCTCAATTATATTGTTAGGGATTTATTTCTAATTATTATTGAGCAATAGAATACATCTTTTACTTTCAACCAATTCGGGCAAACGCATACCGACTTAGCGGTCGGCGTAAGCCACGCCCACTTATGTGCGGGACATTTCTCAGCACGCGCGTCCTATCTTATACCAATTTAATAGACGTTGTCACGTCAAAATATACAAAAAAATATTATAACTCACGTTTCTAAAATATATGTAATTAGTGTATTTGGGTGTACAGATTGACCAACGTCTTTCATGGTACACTCATATCGATTATGTAGCTAACAGAATTAGAAAATTAACTTATATCTTCAAAACACTACGAAATGTCGCTTTGACCGAGCTGGTTGCTAAAGTATACATTGCATTAGCGCAGCCGGTTATGATCTACTGTATTTCTGCTTGGGGTGGGGCTTATAAAACTAAATTTATCGAACTAGAAAGGGCTCAACGTTTTTATTAAAAGTTATTCATATGAAACCATTAGATTCCCAACAAACTTATTATATCCCATTAGTAAGGCTTTAACTATAAGACAATTGTATATATTACGTATTATTTTAAGAACTCATAAAAACCTACTCTACGATTCAAGCATCTTTAATAGACGACGTAGAGATAATGTTATTCCATCTTACTTTATCAAAACTAGTTTTGCATGCAAACAGTTCGGGAAACAATCAGTCCACTTATACAATAAATAAACAAAATAATTAACATTTACCCATGAACTCCTACACTTTAAAAAGAACACTTTCAGAATGGCTACTAACACTTGGATATGACGACACCGAAGCATTGTTAATAGTCAGCTAGACCTACCACCTTCACATCAAAAGTCGTTATATAATTCCAAATTAATGTACATTGTATTTTCTGTTTTGTTTTCTTTTTCTCATTCTTAAGTTATTTATAAGAAATCTTGTGTCAACCACTTTTCTACTCCATTTATGCTGTTTTTTTTTTTTCTTTGTGATTTGTATTTATTTCAGTAACATTATTATAGAAGAGCGAGATTTTTCTGATACAAGCATACTCTTGCTTAATAGAAAATCTCAACCATCTTTTTTTATCAGACTATTGGATTGAAATAAATATTTTTAATTTTTTTTTTAAAGTAAATAACGCTTAATTTTTTTTATATTTGTAAGCGTCTAGAAGAGATGGATTTTCATTAGTATGTAAGTGATGAGTCCGCTTATAGCTTAGTGTAAATCTTTTAACTGCGGCGTCGCATTGAGAACAAGAAATTACTAATCTAATACCACTAGTTTGACTAGCTTCAGTTCCGTTCTAACCAGAATAATAGTAATGGACTGAAATAAGTTAAATATCAAAGTTAAAATTAAACAAAACTAACTTCGCTGTAAACTCAAATCTGATGTTCCAATAAAATGATGTTCAAATATGCTCAAATCTGATGTTCCAATAAAATGATGTTCAAATATGCTCAAATCTGATGTTCCAATAAAATGATGTTCAAATATGCTCAAATCTGATGTTCAAATAAAATGATGTTCAAATATGCTCAAATCTGATGTTCAAATAAAATGATGTTCAAATATGCTCAAATCTGATGTTCCAATAAAATGATGTTCAAATATGCTCAAATCTGATGTTCCAATAAAATGATGTTCAAATATGCTCAAATCTGATGTTCCAATAAAATGATGTTCAATATGCTCAATCTGATGTTCCAATAAAATGATGTTCAAATATGCTCAAATCTGATGTTCAAATAAAATGATGTTCAAATATGCTCAAATCTGATGTTCAAATAAATTACTCCAGTAGTTCACTAATTACAATAACCATCAAATCGGAACACAGGAATATTTATATCTGATGATCGTGATAATCCGGTTTATAAACTTAATATTTTATTATAAAAGATTCGTACCTGCAGAATTTTTTAAATACCAATACTGGAAACTGGGTTATGAATACTTAGTATTTTCATTACTCACGAAATGGAACTGATAAATTGGTTAAGATTAAATTTACCGTCCCTCTTGTGACCGACGGAATGATGTCGATGTAAACCATTAATCATAAAGTAGATACTTTATAACGAGCGATATCAACTTAGTATGACTAAAATACTTCTTAATATTATCATTTTACATTAAAATATATAAATTTAACAAATCGATATATATAAATATATTAATGGGAAAGATTGTACAGATAATAAAAGACAGTGCAATATTTAAAATACTACCACAAATACGTGCCTTAAATGATTAAATAAGTAATTTTGATATGATTGACCTAGTATCCGTACTTGGTAAAACCACTGCTTTACATATTAAAAAAAAATTGATGTGGAAATATCGGAGTTTAGTTATGGCTGGTGTTAGAGCAGGTGATCTTAATGTGTAATATAGGAAATGGTCACGTGTCTTAACTTATTAAATACTAAATTAAATCCCGATAGTTAGTATCCGTACTTGCGAATACAACTGCCGTACATATTAAAAAAATGATGTAGAAACATTAGAGTTGAGTTATAGCTGACGTTGGAGCACATGAACTTGGTGTATAATATTTCAAAGGGTCACGTGTCTTAAATTATTAAGTAATTAAACTCCGATACCAATTATCCGTACTTGATAACACAACTGCTTTACATATTAAAAAAAATTATGTGGAAATATCGGAGTTGAGTTATGGCTGGTGTTAGAGCAGGTGATCTTAAGGTATAATATTGGAAATGGTCACGTGTCTTAAGTTATTAAAAACTTAATTAAATCCCGATACCAATTATCCGTACTTGATAACACAACTACTTTTAATAATGAAAAATTTTGATGTGGAGATATCAGAGTTGAGTTATTGCTGGTGTTAGAGCAGGTGAACTTAATGTACAATATTGGAAATGGTCACGTGTCTAAAGTTATTAAATACTCAATTAAATCCCGATTACTTAGTATCCGTACTTGCGAATACAACTGCCGTACATATTAAAAAAAATTGATGTGAAGATATCGGAGTTTAGTTATGGCTGGTGTTAGAGCAGGTGACCTTAGTGTATAATATAGGAAATGGTCACGTGTCTTAAGTTATTAAAAACTTAATTAAATCCCGATACCTAGTATCCGTACTTGATAACAGAACTACTTTTAATATTGAAAAATGTTGAAGTGGAAATATCAGCGTTGAGTTATTATGGCTGATGTTAGAGCATGTGAACTTAATGCATAATATTTATAATGACCACGTGTCTTAAATTATTAAAAACCTAAATCAATTCAGATACCTGGTATCCGTACTTGCTAACACAACTGCCTTACGTATTAAAAAAAAATGATGTAGAAACATTGGAGTTGAGTTATTGCTGGTGTTAGAGCAGGTGACCTTAGTGTATAATATAGGAAATGGTCTCGTGTCTTAAGTTATTAAAAACTTAATTAAATCCCGATACCTAGTATCCGTACTTGCGAATACAACTGCCGTACATATTAAAAAAAAAATTGATGTGGAGATATCAGAGTTGAGTTATTGCTGGTGTTAGAGCAGGTGAACTTAATGTACAATATTGCAAATGGTCTCGTGTCTTAAATTATTAAGTAATTAAATTCCGATACCTATTATTCGTACTTGATAACACAACTACTTTTAATATTGAAAAATGTTGAAGTGGAAATATCAGCGTTGAGTTATTATGGCTGATGTTAGAGCATGTGAACTTAGTGTATTATATTGGAAATGGTCACGTGTCTAAAGTTATTAAATACTCAATTAAATCCCGATTACTTAGTATCCGTACTTGATAACATAACTACTTTTAATATTGAACAATGTTGATGTGGAAATATTGGAGTTGAGTTATGGCTGATGTTAGAGCATGTGAACTTAGTGTATTATATTGGAAATGGTCACGTGTCTTAAGTTATTAAAAACTTAATTAAATCCCGATACCTAGTATCCGTACTTGCGAATACAACTGCCGTACATATTAAAAAAAAATATGTGGAAATATCGGAGTTGAGTTATGGCTGGTGTTAGAGCAGGTGATCTTAATGTGTAATATAGGAAATGGTCACGTGTCTTAACTTATTAAATACTAAATTAAATCCCGATAGTTAGTATCCGTACTTGCGAATACAACTGCCGTACATATTAAAAAAAAATGATGTGGAAATATCGGAGTTGAGTTATTGCTGGTGTTAGAGCAGGTGATCTTAATGTATAATATTGGAAATGGTCTCGTGTCTTAAATTATTAAGTAATTAAATTCCGATACCTATTATCCGTACTTGATAACACAACTACTTTTAATATTGAAAAATGTTGATGTGGAAATATCGGAGTCGAGTTATGGCTGATGGTAGAGCAGGTGACCTTAGTGTATAATATTTATAATGACCACGTGTCTTAAATACCTAAACCAATACAGATACTTAGTATCCGTACTTGATAACACAACTGCTTTTAATTTTGAAAAAATTTGATGTGTAAATATTGGAGTTGAGTTATGTCTGAGGGTAGAGGTCTTCGGACCATCGCAGTTGGTGGCAGGTGTGGTGGTGGTGGTGGTGGTGGCGTGACGTCACGCCGGAAGCCGCGCGCAACGAGACCAGATTAACTGGCCCACAATGGCGTCTCCGTGCGCGCGCGCTCAGGGACGAGCTTACCGCTCACCATTCATTATCGATATAATAGAATACTCACACTATTACCGCTTTGTGTAACTTAAAGTTGCTTCGGGTGAGATTGAGCTTTAAGTATCACGACTTATGTTATCGCACGTATTGCTATACAATTGACAAAATGTTGTAGCGTATTATTGAATTTATTATCAACATAATCATATGTCCAACAGTAGACGCCCACTGCCGTACAAAATTCCCCATAACTTTGGGAAATTTTGCTCACATTTAAACTAGCAACACTATATTGTTATGAACACTGAACTTAATTAGTAATTTCTTTATTAAATACATTCACTTATATATACGTGTATATTAATATCTGCGTTATGTACAATGTATATTTGTTTGTGGTGCTGCCATCTAGTTTTAAAATGTTTAAACTTAATTAAATTTGTTACCGACAGTTCCGCTTTGTTGTCACATCGTTCAATTTACTAAAATCGATACAATTAAGAACCATTAACGAAGGAAGATTAATAGAGTTTTGTATAAATAGTCTGTAATTTTATGTTGTTCTTGTAATTATAACGTGACGAGTAATTTTACGTTTGTGTTAATAATAAAAAATAGACATGTAATTGAAAAACAACCGAGCGAGGTGTAAAACCTTCTCTCACGTCTCTGTATTCGGAAGTTACATTTTCGCAATGAATCCATGCGAAAGCTATAGCCTTCCGCTGACATATATTACGCCGAATATGTATAAATGAATATTTAACAAAAACTTAAAAGTATATAGCATTTAAACTACAGTCGGTATTATCTTCACTTAAAATCAAATGAAGTTGTTAGATTATCGATGAGTATAAATATTTAATAATATCGATTTATTTTACTTCCGCGAGTGTTACACGTTTATTAAAACTGAATTTTTACTTATATTCTGCTAATTGAGAAACAATATTTAAAGTAAATTTTTTAGTTTTAATTAAAAAAAATATATCTATCGATACAGTTAAAGCGTCACATCACCAGTGCGGACGTGCACCGAATCTTGCCGGTTGACAGCTATGATCTATGCCCATGTGAACAGCACGCCGGTGTCGTCTACCGCCCTGCTGCCCATCCCCATCGCGAAGCGGTTCAAATAAACATCCCGTTTTCGGTTCCTTAATCATATAATATAGAAACAATCGAAAATCGAGAGATTAAAAAAAACACACAAAAAAAGCAAAAAAAAACTAAAATGTGACAAAGAAATACCAAAAATAAAAAAAAAACTGAATGAGACAAAAAATATTTAACACTAAACCTTTTTATAGCCATAAAAGAAAAAAAAATTTAAAATGAAATTCGTTAAACTCCCGCCGTTACCTCAACACAAGATGGCGGCTGTTGCACGCCGCGAAATTCCCACAGCGTACGAGCACTAAGCAATCTTCGAGAGCTTTTTTTTCTTTTACGGCAATAGTTTTGAACTTTATGCCAGTTAACCGAAAATCATCGAGAAGTTCCACTCGCTGCCGCTAGCTAATACCCTCTTTTAAGCTCCGTTTGTTCTTTTCAATAACCACTTCGCACTTCACCGCGTTACAATACCACGTTAATAAATGGCGGTTAAAACAATTGTACAGTTCCATGAGAATTGAATCTTGGGAAAAAGTGATAGGAATATTATTATTATCGTCAAGTCCACTGCTGGGCGTGGACTGCGTGATCAGTAACTTCAGCGAACATTTGAAACTTAATCCTTAACAAGTACATCTTAAGCACGCGGCTGCGATGCGTCGCGGAGAAAAGCTCACGTTAAATAAATAAAGACGCGCTTCCGTTTACAAGATGGCGGCTTCCGGCGCCGTGCCGCCGCATAATGCGCAACCAACAAAGAGGTAGTCGCGAGTTTAACACGGCGTATATTATGTAGTCAATAACCGTACACAACCTGATCTAGACTTTAATATTAAAATACACTCTTGTAATAGCATAACTAATGATCAATGCACCTGTCCCATTTTAAGCAAAGTTAATCAAACAAAATATCTAGGCGTCATGTTTGATCATAGATTGACTTGGTATCCTCAAATTGAGATGATTTCACTGAGAATAAGAAAATTCAACTGGATGTTTTCCACTCTAAGACATGTCGTACCACAGAAAAAATCCAGTGTAAATACTCTCCTAAATAGAATATATATTGCAATAGTTCAATCCATTATTATATATTGTATACCGGTATGGGGTGGAGCCTTAAAAACGCGTTTCCTAGAGGTCGAGAGGGCACAAAGAGCATTGATTAAAATCATGTACTTTAAGAACCGTCTCCATTCTACGGATAACATATATCATATCAGTGACCTAATGTCAGTCCGAAAGTTATACATTTTACAAACTGTACTGAAATTCCATAAGACCCTTACCTTCAATTCTGTAGCTACTTCTAAGAGAAGAAATCACAACGTTGTAGCTGTCCCCAAAATAAAAACTTTTTTCGCGAACATACAATTTCAGAAACGTTCTGCATATCTTTATAATAAAATAAACAAAGATATTAAGTTGTATGCTAAAACTTACCGTGAGTGTAAAAGTGACTTAATCATATGGCTAAAGAGACTAAATTATAAAGAAACCGAGACTGTTTTAAATATTCCTTAATGCACAAACACACACACACACACACAAACCAGCACTACATATTAATTATATATTGTATTAAGCTACGGAAGAGCGTAGTCTCCTAACACAGGCATTTTCTTACCTAAAAGGAGTCTACCACAACTTAATTTTAAGATACTGTGTTAAAAAAAAAAAGCAATAAAGAAAAGAGGCGAAGTTTATAAGAAATTTTCTGTCGGAGGCGACGCCATCTCGCGCCGCCCTCGGGTTACCAACGAATTATTCATAAAAAAACCCCGCGGGACGGGGTGTTAAATTCACTACCCCATTCACTTCCCCCAACACAGAAAGAGCAGCTACGTTGTTAAACTTTTATAAGGTTACGAATTCAAACGGACAATGTTTAGTTTAAGGAGGAAAAAATGCAATGAAAAAGTACTGACAAATGTTAGTTATCCGGGTATCGCGAAGCTGTTACCTCATTAAGGAGCTTCCCCCGCTGAAAGCAATTCGTTTTCATTTCGCCCGCACGGAAAAAAAAAAACAAACTGAATTCACTCCGGCTTAACGATTAAGTTAAATCTTCGTTTAACTGTATACAACACTCAGTGTTGAGTGTTGGACGTGTATGTTTATTAACTTCTACAATGCTAACGTATGAGAATAAAAATGTTTATAAACAATATGGCGGACATATTCTCATTAAGTATCTCGTTTTATGAAAATGATAAATATAGAATAGAATAGAAAACTCTTTATTGCACACCAAAATATACAGAAATTAACCAATCACATTGCTTGTTATATGATAAATGCACAATGGGCGGTCTTATCACTAAGCGCGATTTCTTCCAGACAACCTTTGGATGGAAAATATGTAAATAAGTAAATTTGGTGTGGGTTTTTATTAGGAAATTAAATAAGAATAGATGTAGATATACTTATATACACATACATGAATACTTAAAGTAATTTATTATTACGTTTATAATGAAAGATAGAATTTACTGACGAGGTTCTTAAAAGTTTGCAGTGAGTACCTGTCTAATTGTTTATGGTTAGGCATTCCATAGACGGACAGCTTCTACACAAAATGATTGGTCCATGAATTTGGAGGAAAGTTTTGGAACCTAAATATAATACATACACAAACATGTATATTTGTATTTATACAAATAAATAAAATCGGAATGTCTGTTTGAAATATTAAAATAGCTTTTTTCTAATTACGTTTCGATGTATACACGTTTTATCATCGGAAGTAGAATTTTGAATAAATAAAAATACTACATAGTTCGATAAATGAATAACATTCTTCTTCTTCTAAGTCGTATTTCCTCATGACTGAGGGTCGTGGTCATCATGTGTGATGAAACACGACGACTTATTAGTTATAATGGAGTGGTGTTGCCATTGCCTTCTCCATTTCACATACTAGTCCTGACCACGGATGCTCATCACATAGATATGCAGGTTTCCTCACGATGTTTTCCTTCACCGTCAAAGCACGTGATATTAGTTGGTGTTATACTGCACATAAATTGAAAAATTCATTGGTGCAGGCCGGATTCGAACCCGGTACCATCGCATTGCGTTCCGGCGTTCAAACCACTAGGCTAACACGGCTTTTTTTTTAATAACATTAGGAATATCAAAATGGTTCACATGACCTCAATATACCAGGTGGTAGGCCTCTGTTGCTGGACACCGTCTGGTACCACCGCAGCTCCTATTGCAACCGACAAATAGTAGACAAACATTACTGTGTTGTAGTTTGAAGCGCGCTGTAGCTAGTGTAATTACTGGGGTAACGAGACAACACCTTATGTCTTGCGAGCGCGATGTGATGCAGTGTGTACCATCTTCTTAACTAGTTGCGTTGTTAACAAGCGTATCACTTACCATCAGGTGAACGTCGCGCTCGTCTCGTCGCATAGTAGTATAAAAAAAATAAATAACAACCAGCATTGAATATAACACGACGTCCGTACACTGCGAGCTCTTTCGACCATTTTTTTTGGTATTTCCGTACACCCGCCTTTTATAGTCAATATCATGTCCCTACACTTTCCAAGTACCCGCTTTATAACCGATCGTTAGGCGACAGTTATTTCTAAATACCCACAAATCGCAGGAGTGACCGACGGATTTTTTTTATACTACTATGCGACGAGACGAGCGCGACGTTCACCTGATGGTAAGTGATACGCTTAACAACGCAACTAGTTAAGATGGTACACACTGCACCACATCGCGCTCGTAAGACATAAGGTGTTAAGTCTCGTTGCCCCAGTAATTACACTAGCTACATCTCCTTCAAACTACAACACAGTAATGTTTGTCTACTATTTGTCGGTTGCAATAGGAGCTGCGGTGGTACCAGACGGTCTACAACAGAGACCTACCACCTGGTAAAAAGGATGTTAGATATTGAAGAAAAATAATTGAGAATACAAACATTTTGTTAGTAAAATAGTGGGTGTAGCGACTTTTTAAAAGATTGAAATGAAAAATAGTGAGGGTTAGACAAAATCGTTTCGCTATAAAAGACAGATTACTGTTAATTTGTTTACGAATACTTTTTGTTTCGGTTAAGTTTTGACCGCATTATTTATTGATTTTGAGGAGATACGAAGTGCGATGGGTCAGCTAGTGTTTAATATATGTATTAAGCGAACTAAACATACATATGTTTTTGTCTGTGGCTCAGCTTTCTTACGTCTGAATTTTTAGATCTAACATCTAAAAGCTGAGAATGTAATTGTTTCTTATTGTAATAAAAAAAATCGTTTCAGTTCTCTGTGGGTTATATAAAAAAAAACATAACAATTTGGAACATTTAATTTTTGAAGTGAAACTTCTTTATCGGGGTTGGAAAAAAATTAGTGTAACATTTTTTCGTTACGCGTCACATTTTTGCGTTACGCGCCATCTTTTTCTTATCCCTACCACGCGTGATTCGAAGTATACTTTCTCCAGCGGAGTAGGGATTGGTAAATGTCTCCAATGTATTTTGTTTAATACCACGCTGGGTTATTCATCAATTACGTAACTATTTTATTATTAATACAAATGTAAAATTACTCGACACTTTATAATTACAATAACAATATAAAATTACAAATTGTTTAAAGAAATGTCTAAAAGTGTCTACTTTTATTAATTTGGTTCTTAATCGTATTGATTTTAGCGGATTGAACAATATGCTAGCCAAGCGGAACCGTCGGTAACAAATCTTAATAAGTTATCATGTAACGCGTCAACATAAACACAGAGAAACATGCTGAAATATTAATATAAATTCATCAAAAAGTAATTAATGATTAGCAATTAATAATTAATAATTATTTTGTAATTAACAAGAAACATTATCGTTACATATTTGCTTAAATACTGTTAAAATTAAGTTTAAACAATTTTAAAAATAGATGGCAGCACTACCGTGCGCCCATATGTACAGCCAGAAATTCCATACTCACGGTTTCGTCGAGATAAGTTTGCTTATAAAGAATTTAACCACAAGTTTTTAAACAATATGTTTGTTCACAAGTGCTCCGTTTGTGATCGATTGTGGTTTAAGTTAGATTTAAAATCACCACGTGCTGAAGATGAACAATTATTGAAACTGAAAATATGGAACTTGTGCAATAGATTATGTAACATATGTTAAATAAAATATAAAATATCTTTTTAAATTAATTAAAATACTTTAATTTTTACACAATTAAAATTTGTAATTATCCTGCCCTTGTTATATATATTCATCTCATTCTTTTGTCGATTTAGTGAAGTTTCACTTCTATCGTGTGTGAATCGCACACACACCTTTTTTCTTATACAATTTGACTTTCTTCTATTTACTAAAGATCGTTATAAATTTATTGCTATACGTTTACTTGAAAGTTAAATGTCTTTAGATATTTCATTTCAATCAAATATTTAAACTTTTTTAATTATTGAACAAACAGATTAATATTACAGATTTTAGTAGACTAGTTTCTTAAATTAATTACATGCTGTCTTACATATACAAACCAAGAATTAAATTATAATAAACAAAAAGGTGTACACTAATGATAGATAGTAAGCCGTGATAGCCTAGTGGTTTGAACGCCGGTCTTCCACTGCGAAGGTACCGGGTTCGAATCCGGCCTGCACCAATGAATTTTTCAATTTATGTGCAGTTAGTATAACACCAACTAATATCACGCGCTTTGACGGTGAAGGAAAACATCGCGAGGAAACCTGCATATCTATGTGATGAGCATCCGTGCTCGCACTAGTATGTGAAATGGAGAAGGCAATGGCAACACCACTCCATTATAACTGCCAAGAGAGTCGTCGTGTGTTTCAATAAAAACATGATGACCACGACCCTCAGTCATGAGGAAATACGACTTAGAAGAAGAAGAAGAATGATAGAAAAACTATATCAAAGTTTAAAACTTAACAATACATTGCGAAGTCTCTCTGTAAAAGTAAGATCCTTTGAAGTTTCCTCTCTCTTTTGATTTCGCGACGAAACAATAATTTGAGTTGGCGGTAAAGCTCATTACCCGCGCCGACTTCCGGCTGAAGACGGCGACGGTTCCGGCGGCGCGCACTCGGCGTCTGCCCTCCATCCGGTGCGGACGTGTCGAACGTCGCTCCCGTTTAATGAAGCGCTTTGAAAACAAATTGCACGGGAACTTTTCTGCTAAATTGCAATTTTTTTTTATATGCTACTATGCGACGAGTCGAGCGCGACGTTCACCTGATGGTAAGTGATACGCTTGTTAACGCGGTGCTAGTTAAGATGGTACACACTGCACCACATTGCGCTCGTAAGACATAAGGTGTTAAGTCTCGTTACCCCAGTAATTACACTAGCTACATCTCCCTTCAAACTACAACACAGTAATGTTTGTCTACTATTTGCCGGTTGCAATAGGAGCTGCGGTGGTACCAGACGGTCTACAACAGAGACCTACCACCTGGTAAACTTTTTACTTTTAACTTGTATTATTAATTGTTAGTACTTGCGGACGTTTAGGTATTTAATTAAATGTGTTTATACCATCACCATTGTACGGGTGGTGTTATACACTGCGGTGTGCGTGTCCCATAGTTATACTTTTAATAATTCAGTCGCGAAAAGCTACTTTGTTATTCAGTGAATATTCATTATCAAGCGAGATGCCGCCCGGCTAATGTTACACTGTAACACAGTAATAATTAATTAAATTAATCAGTTCAGAGTGTCGGCGGGGTTGGCTGCCGGCGGAGCGGAAGCGGCGCCATTTTGTGGAGAGCCGCGTAATGGCGGCCGCGCTAATTAACGTACTTTATTGATATTAATTGATTTCGCATCGTAATTTTTGGACTCTTGTCGAACGTGAATTTATATTTAAATTCGGAACAATATAATACTAGTTGGGATGTATATGTCGGCGGATGGTCAGAGCTTTCGCCGGGATTCATTGTTAAAAATAAAACACGAAGTACGGAGATAACTTCTCTTTACTCAAATGACAACAACACACGCCAAAAGCAGAATACAAATCAAACGTGTCCAGTGACGGTTAAGGTTTGCTTTAACACCACGCCGGGTTATTCATCAATTACGTAACTATTTTATTATTAATACAAATGTAAAATTACTCGACACTTTATAATTACAATAACAATATAAAATTACAAACTGTTTAAAGAAATGTCTAAAAGTGTCTACTTTTATTAATTTGGTTCTTAATCGTATTGATTTTAGCGGATTGAACAATATGCTGGCCAAGCGGAACCGTCGGTAACAAATCTTAATAAGTTATCATGTAACGCGTCAACATAAACACAGAGAAACATGCTGAAATATTAATATAAATTCATCAAAAAGTAATTAATGATTAACTATTAATAATTTAATAATTATTTTGTAATTAACAAGAAACATTATCGGTTACATATTTGCTTAAATACTGTTAAAATTAAGTTTAAACAATTTTAAAAATAGATGGCAGCACTACCGTGCGCCCATATATACATTACCGCATTATTTTAAAGCACAAGTTAATAATTTTGCTTAGCAATATTTTAACTGGAACACAAACATTTTCACACTGCTCTTTGTTGGCAATGAGTAAGAGTTTTATTCGAACGCTGTTCATCATTTACAGCTTCATCGTCACTTAAAACCATGTGAAGTTATGGTCTACTTAAACCCATTGAATAGGTCTAAGTTATTCAGCTGGCTCGTTCTGTAAACGTAAGTTTCGTCATTAGCATAACTGAAAATAAAATTCAAAAAACCTCTACGCTCCGCCGCTGTAAAAATTCAACTGGACCTCTAAACGAACCAAAAAACCGTAATACACAGAAGCTGGAACATTTACTAGAAAAATCTAGATTTTTTTAATTAGAAACAGCAAAAAGGAAACGTCTGAAAATAATTAGTTGAAATCGTCATCTGAACGAGTTTCAGCTGATGAAAACTAAACAGTATGTCGTTAGTTGGGATGGTGTACACAGCATTATTGGATAGTAAATATACTAGACTGGATATCTACTACTAGTAAATTTTAGATATATATCATAGCATTAGCCTATAGACGAAATAAGATATAATAAGTATATATAACTTCGGGCAGCTCGTAGTAAGGCTTCCTTTAAGCGAATGTTGTGGCAACACTACTTGTCACTATGATATATGCTCTTCTCCTTTTCTGTACTTATATCAGCCATCATTTATATATATGTGTATGCTTCAGCCAATGTATAACACTAACCTTTCCTATAACATATGTACCAATCATAGTTGTGTCCACCACTATTATTGTGTTTTATATTGTACTATATGTAATTACTCAACTACAAAAATAATGCACCCTTATTTATCCTAACCTACGGTAGACTGGGTGAGAATGTCCTATATATATATATATATAATAAAGTTTTTAAATAAATAATAAATAAATATAAAACCCCAGGGTTCATAATTCCCGTCTCGATACACTTCAAAGATGGCGAGGCCATTTGAAAGCTACATACAGATTAAAAAATATCCGGGCAAAGGTTTTGTTGACGTCCGTCCTAAAAAGGAATGTAATGATTTACAAGATTCTCTAAAGCCGCGTAAAGCGTAAAACCTCTTATTGTTCCGAACTGCTGGAGTGGTATCGATGACTCCATTAGGCGGCATTGTCGGCGCGTCGGCGGCGGCCATCTTGTTGAAGCGATTGAACATTGCAAATGGCGGCCGCGCGAGCAGAACAATATAACGTTTTTGCGCTTTTAAAAATAGTTCAAGTTTTTCATTTTTCAGCACTCGACACAGCGAGAAGGTCAGGAGTTTAATGTGTACCTCTGTGTCTGTTACCAGCATTGGAACGGAACTGTTCAGAACTGAAACAGTAATGTGTAGGGATGCGTTAAAAAAATTTTTACAAAAGCTCCAACGTTTTATAAACTGGAAGACGGTAATGTTGAGATATTACTGTTCAACGGTAATAATACTTTGTGGTTATGAAGACTGCCCACACAAACAGTAGTGTGATGTGGAATTACTGCGGTAACGAGAGCATGCGTATCATTTAAAACTTCACGAAAAGAAAATTGGTTTATTACCAGCGGCAAATGCTCGGGGTCAGATGGTGTATATATTGATTCAGAATTAATTATGTGGGAAGTGGGCCACTCGACCATGACTCACGTTTACATGTGGTCAAGGACACATCACTTAACTTACTTAAAGAGTTTGTACACTACCGCGTCGTTGGGATTTATCAAGCGTGAGTCGGTTCGTGTCGCGTATATGGGAGCTTTCGGGAAAAAATCGCGATTAATAGATAAGTTCGAATTAAAGTTTAAATAACGAAATACGTTTACACAAACGCACCTCTCTTTTCATTCGGTCGGTTAAACCGGTAGCGATGTCTACGAACGTAGCGGCTCGTAGCAGCCGTGCTACGAATAGTCCGGAGCGGTCGCTACGAGCGCGTGACGTGTTCCTAGGGACAGTGTTACTGATGTATAAGCATCATCATCATTAGCGTCAACGACCTCATCATGATTAATAACAAAATTGAAAAATCGCTATGATCTTCATCGTCGTGATGATTGCCATTTCTGTCATCATGATCATTATCATCGTATTCATGTCATCATGATTATTGCCATTCCCATCGTCATCGTCATCATGCTCTCATAATTGTCGTATTCATATCATCATGTTTATAGTCATTACCATCATCGTGATGATCATCATCATAATTGTCATATTCATGTCATCATGATTATAGCCATTTCCATCGCCATCATCATCATCATCATCGTATTCATGTCATCGTGATTATTGCAATTTCCATCGTCATCATCATCATCATCATAATGATCGTATTCATGTCATCATGATTATTGTCATTTCCATCGCCATCATCATCATGGTTTTGTCATCATCGTCGTATTGATATCATCATGATTATAATCATTACCATCATCGTGATCATCTTCACCATCATTATCGTATTCATGTCATCATGATTATTGCAATTTCCGTCGTCATCATCATCATCATCGTATTGATATCATCATGATTATAGCCATTACCATCATCGTGATCATCATTATTGTGGTGATTGCAATTTCCGTCATCATCATCATCATCGTATTCATATCATCATTATTGTCGTTGCCATCGCTGTGATTACCATGATCATCGTCAACGTCCCAAAAGTTGTACATCTTCGAAAGCTATTGTAACTAGAACACAGTAATCTCATTACTCATTACTGATTACCAGTAGATAGACACGGAGGCGGTGCTTCGGTTCCATCACGACCTGCCACCAGTAAACAATAGCTGTTACTGCTGGTAAGTATCTCACCGGAGACCGTTTTTACCACATCCAAATATCATTATAGAAATATTACTGTATTCCAGTTAGACGGGAGTTGTATAAAGATTATTAGGGTAAAGATAATTAATGCGATCAGCACCACCAGCGGTATCACCACCGCCGCTGCACTGAACAACTGAAACGGTAATTATTCAGCCGCAACGAGTAATTTCAGGACGTGCCTCACTAAAGCATAGTGTGGACCTGACGAATAATTTCCTAACCCTAATTAAAAAAAAAAAACTGACTGAAAAAACTTATACAGTAATAAAGCTAAAAGGTTTACGCTTAATTATTTTTTTACTTATCATCCTTTAGACGCCCACAGCTGGACTATGGCCAGTCCTAAAGAAGTTCAAAAAGGTTTACGCTTAATTAACATTTTTATTATACTTATCATTCTTTAGACGCCCACAGCTGGACTATGGCCAGTCCTAAAGAAGTTCAAAAAGGTTTACGCTTAATTATCATTTTTATTATACTTATCATTCTTTGGACGCCCACAGCTGGACTATGGCCAGTCCTAAGAAGTTCAAAAAGGTTTACGCTTAATTATTTTTTTTATTATACTTATCATTCTTTAGACGCCACAGCTGGACTATGGCCAGTCTAAAGAAGTTCAAAAAGGTTTACGCTAATTATTTTTTTTATTATACTTATCATTCTTTGGACGCCCACAGCTGGACTGTGGCCAGTCCTAAAGAAGTTCAAAAAGGTTTACGCTTATTATTTTTTTTATTATCTTATCATTCTTTAGACGCCCACAGCTGGACTGTGGCCAGTCCTAAAGAAGTTCAAAAAGGTTTACGCTTAATTATTTTTTTTATTATACTTATCATTCTTTAGACGCCCACAGCTGGACTATGGCCAGTCCTAAAGAAGTTCAAAAAGGTTTACGCTTAATTATTTTTTTTATTATACTTATCATTCTTTAGACGCCCACAGCTGGACTATGGCCAGTCCTAAAGAAGTTCAAAAAGGTTTACGCTTAATTATTTTTTTTATTATACTTATCATTCTTTAGACGCCCACAGCTGGACTATGGCCAGTCCTAAAGAAGTTCAAAAAGGTTTACGCTTAATTATTTTTTTTATTATACTTATCATTCTTAGACGCCCACAGCTGGACTATGGCCAGTCCTAAAGAAGTTCAAAAAGGTTTACGCTTAATTATTTTTTTTACTTATCATTCTTTAGACGCCCACAGCTGACTATGGCCAGTCCTAAAGAAGTTCAAAAAGGTTACGCTTAATTATTTTTTTTATTATACTTATCATCTTTAGACGCCCACAGCTGGACTATGGCCAGTTCTAAAGAAGTTCAAAAAGGTTTACGCTTAATTATTTTTTTTATTATACTTATCATTCTTTAGACGCCCACAGCTGGACTGTGGCCAGTCCTAAAGAAGTTCAAAAAGGTTTACGCTTAATTATTTTTTTTATTATACTTATCATTCTTTAGACGCCCACAGCTGGACTGTGGCCAGTCCTAAAGAAGTTCAAAAAGGTTTACGCTTAATTATTTTTTTTATTATAACTTATCATTCTTTAGACGCCCACAGCTGGACTATGGCCAGTCTAAAGAAGTTCAAAAAGGTTTTACGCTTAATTATTTTTTTTATTATACTTATCATTCTTTGGACGCCACAGCTGGACTATGGCCGTCCTAAAGAAGTTCAAAAAGTTTACGCTTAATTATTTTTTTTATTATACTTATCATTCTTAGACGCCCACAGCTGGACTATGGCCAGTCCTAAAGAAGTTCAAAAAGGTTTACGCTTATTATTTTTTTTTTATTATACTTATCATTCTTTGGACGCCCACAGCTGGACTATGGCCAGTCCTAAAGAAGTTCAAAAAGGTTTACGCTTAATTATTTTTTTTATTATACTTATCATTCTTTAGACGCCCACAGCTGGACTATGGCCAGTCCTAAAGAAGTTCAAAAAGGTTTACGCTTAATTAACATTTTTATTATACTTATCATTCTTTAGACGCCCACAGCTGGACTAAGGTCAGTCTTAAAAAAGTTCACTCCAAACGCATTTTTTAGTTAATGCGCGTGTAGTAGAGCGGCAACAGGGTGGTACAACTAGCTGGAGTCGGTGCACCTGTCGAAATGGGCGTCATGAAAGAGTGAATAGGCTGCTATTAGGTTAAAGTGTTTTACCACCACGGACCACATCACCACTTACCATCAGAAGGGATCACTGTCAGATATTACCATTAAAAAAACTTTGACCAGTTCGAAGGTCACAAGCGTTCGATCGCAATTAAATTTCCGATGAACACAAACACTAATGATCATCATCGCCATCACTTCATCATACATTAATTGGCGCTGATGATGGAGCGGTAGGTGATGATGGATTAAGGAAATCTGTAACAGCGCTGATTATAACACCATTTTACTCCTGGCCGTCGTAATTGTATCGTGCAGAGTCAAATTTCATTTGCTCGACTCTGTTCCACGGGACCTGTCTTCATTAACACTTACAATTAAGTGTTTAGTAACATCACATCCATACTATACTCTCAGCGGTAATGGCTGTCACTCACCAGCACGTTCAATCGCGTGAGAAACGACACCAGCAGCAGATGGCGCCACCACCTTCCAACTGGCGCCGACCGTTTAACCACCATTCCCATGTTATAAATCAACAGTCATAATTTACTGTGTTCCAGTTGTTAGTTAAACTAGTAAGAACATTCTAAACGCTTCACCATCACCTCCATCAATTAAAATCACGTGAAATTGAGTGTCGTCTCGTCGACTACAGAAAACTACACGCGAATAGCTACAGCATGTAAAACTCGCGCCGCCCGCCTTCCAGGGACCTCAGCAGGAACGAGCTGACCGCGATCAGCCGGCGCACCTTCCGAGGACTGACCGCGCTGAAGAGCCTCCACCTCGACGGGAACCACCTCAAGTGCATCGACGACAAGGCGCTGGAGAACCTGAAGAGCTTGGAGGTTCTGTGAGTGGTTTCACATTACTGTTAATCGAAGACGAGGTCTAACTAGGGTCTACTTCAACTGGAGCGTCTAGGATGAACACAACACAACCACCAACTGTAATATCTAAAATGGCTGATTATTGCCAACGATAGTCCAGCTCCGTGTCTGTTACTGGTAACGGTGTGTTCCAGCACGCTGAACAACAACAACCTGACGTACCTGTCGCTGGAGCCGGCGTCGGTGAGCCGGCTGCACACGCTGCGGCTCAGCGAGAACCCGGTGGTGTGCGACTGCCGCGTCGCGCGGCTGCTCACCGCGCTGCGCACCACCACCATAGTCGGCGTCGGCGCCAGGTACACCACCACACCCCCACGTACGTTACATTAGATAGACGAGACTTAAACTACATTCTTCTTTACTCGTCTAGATGCCAAGCGCCGGCGACGCTCCGCGGAGCCATGCTCACGGAGCTGGAAGTCCATGAGCTGGTGTGCAATGGTAAGTGCATTTGATTCACCAAAACGACGAGGCTTAGCTCTTAGTTTCAATTCCTGAACCACATAAGTGTGGGATTTAGGCGTCGTGATCTAAACCAGCAATCCACGCAATCACCACCACGCTTTTTCTATATCCTCTCGTTCGCGTTGTCGCTCTGACACTCCGTCCTTCCATTGTTTTTCCTTTGCTTTTTAATTCCCTTCCATCCTTCTTGGTTCACGCTATCTCCTTACAACCTGCTTACATTCCATACAGTTCCAATCCCACATAAGTACGATAGAAACAGCAATTGTTATTTAAGTAACTCCCCAACTTAATTGGCTCTATCCAGGCCCAACAACGGCGACCCAGGGCGAGTGTTCAGCGGAGCCCCGGTGCCCGCCGCCGTGCCGCTGCACCGCGGAAGGAACTCTGGACTGTCGCGAGAAGTTGCTCTCCGAACTACCATCCACCATACCGCACCGGACTGTAGAGATGTATGTTTCGATTATATTTGTTATACAAGTGCGGTCCCAGTAAAGATACCTGCGCGACACCTTTTGACATTTTGAAGATAAGTTAAACATGGACTGCAAATAAAAAGCAATTTATTACTTACTTAAGTTGGAAATTAAGTGCTTTATTATTGACACTCTCCAAAAACTGGCAAAAAGAAAATCTATAGATATATGATGATGACATCATAAACAATTTTAATATGAAACTACTTTAAAAATTGTAAATTTTAACTATAAAATTTGTTATTCAGGAAAAATTCTACGTCTGCATAATCCTGGGCAAAGTTATACTCGCCACGCTTGGCTTGCGTATTATAATAAAAAGTATCGGTCCCAAAACAGTTTCTTGTGATACACCAGATGTAAATCGATTTTCTACATCACCAATTTCACATTTCAGTCGCCTGGAACAGAACGAGATAACAGAAGTCGGCGCGGGCGCATTCGTGCCGGTGAAAATCGTCGCCAGAATCGACCTCTCCAATAATAAGATTGTGAAATTGGCCGCGGACGCCTTCAATGGACTAAATCATCTCACCTCACTGTAAGCATCAACATTTCATCACCGCTAGCAATGATCTGATATTCAACAGATCACTCGTCAAGTTTCACAAAAAAAGACAATGAAGAAGAACAAATTCAGAACAGAGAACTCAACGGCAAAATTTTGAATTTCATTCATCATCATCCTTTTCATCGATCATTAGTGTTCCATTTTTGGTATAAGCCTCCTTCAACATTTTCCACCAAATTAGGTCTACAGATTTTAAATGATTACTAAATAAATTATGAATTTGAGATTGCCCATACTAAAACACTTTTTCTCATTTTTACTTTCGGATGAAATTTATTTCCATCATCGATGTCAAGTGAAAAAGCTAACTTAACATTTCACAGAGTCCTCTATGGGAACAAGATAAAGGATCTACCGGCGGGAATATTTCACGGGCTCACTTCGTTGCAACTGCTGTGAGTATTGAGTGTCATCAGACATCGTTTTATGTCTCAAAGCGATGGTAACTATGTGGTACAGTGTGTAGTCACCTAACCAACGCTTCCATTTCATTGGCAAGCGAAACGTCTACCATCAGGTCATTTCTCTAACAAGTAGTAAGCAACATAATGTAAAGTACATGATATAAGCAACTTGAACGAAGCGACGGGTGTTAGGATCATCTGCGAAAAATTTAAAAGACCATGTTTAGAAAAGAGCAACAAAAGAGAAGATAAGATCTATAGTAAGTATACACGAAAGTTAGAAAGTAACACTAACGATAAATAAAGAAGTAATAGAGAAGGAGTGGACGGACGTGTTAGGAAAAGAGATGAGTGATATGATAAGGAAAGTTAGAAGTATTAAAGTAGACGGATGTAAAGATATAGAAAGAATAGAGAGGATTGATTATGTGGATAATAATAAAAAAGAAAAGAGTGTAACCACTGAGATGATGAATAATAGAGATGAATAAAGAAAATATAACTCCAACTTACCTGAAGAGCAGGAAGAAGAAATTAAACTATTTCATTTGATTAAATTGAATCTTTCGCCGCAGGTTGCTGAATTCGAACGAGATCTCCTGCATACGGAAGGACACCTTCAGGGATCTGCAGAATTTGAAGTTGCTGTGAGTACCAAACAATTTTGCGACGGTTTGTTTTTAAAAATTTAAGCATCTACAGCTTCTTTTTAATTCTCAGATCGCTCTACGACAACAACATCCGGTCCGTACCGAACGGCACCTTCGACTCTTTAACCGGTATTCAGACGCTGTGAGTAAAAGTTTTACATAAGTATTAAGTTACAGGCTTAGTTCTTTATGACATCCATGTTGCCCACATGCTTGTCCCGCAGGCACTTAGGGCGGAACCCGTTCACGTGCGACTGCTCGCTGCGCTGGCTGGCCGCGTACCTGCGCAAGAACCCCATCGAGACCTCCGGCGCCAAGTGCGAGGCGCCGAAGCGGCTCAACCGAAAGAGGATCGACGCGCTGCGGGAGGAGAACTTCAAATGCAAACGTATGAGCAAAACCCGGCCGCGGGTACATTAAAATTACAATATATATGCATTAGCTGTGAAGGCGACGCACTTGTGGAATAATCTACCACGTGACATTCGAGAGTCGAAGCCATATTTAAATCCAAGCTGCATAACAATCTTCTGAACAAAGTCGCTTGCTAAATTGTTTATTTTCCTTATTTAAATGTGTATGTATTGTAATAATATATATTATGATTGTATATGCGTATAACTATATACTGTAAAGTATTTTTTTTTTATGTATGTTTATATTCTTGTAATTATTACCTATGTTTTCTTCTAACCTAAATTGAGACTTCTGTCCAATAACCTTATCTTTAGTATATACATTTCTTACTCATATTTATTTATTCTTACTTTTCACTTTACCCTACTATTTATTTATATATTTTTTCTCTCCTGTCCTGCAGGGTTGCCTGGTAGAGATCGCTCATAGCGATAAGGCCGCCCTTGCCCACATTTAGTACTTAAGCCTAGTTTTAGTCAATTTTCCTTATTTTTTTATGTGTGCAATAAAGAATTTTTCTATCTGTCTATATATACCAGGTATTTCTACTATGCATCACTTACCATCAGATAGATAAATTCTTTATTGCACACGTTAAGGAAAATTGACTGAAATTAAGCTTTTGATCTAAATGTGGGCGAGGGCGCCCGAGCGATCTCTGCCAGGCAACCCTGTAGAACAGGAGAGTGAGAATATATGTAGGAATGTAAGCAGGTTGTAAGGAGATAGCGTGAACCAAGAAGGATGGAAGGGAATTAAAAAGCAGAGGGAAAAACAATGGAAGGAGAGAGTGTCGGAGTGACAACGGGTACGATAGGATATAGAAAAAGCGTGGTGTTGGTTGCGTGGATCGCTGGTTTAGATCACTAAGCCCAAATACCACAAATATAAATAAATAGTGAAGAGTAAGAATTGTATACACTACAAATAAGATCCAGCAGCAGCTGGTGGTCCTGCTTGTATATTGTACATAGATATCAAATTCAAAAATTCAAATTCAAAAATATTTATTAACCAAAATTGCATTTTACATACATCAGTGGAATCCCTGCCTTCTGCTTTAGCTTTCGCTGTGTTGCAGAAGGCAGTGTCTTCCCTATAACGATCAAATTAAAAATATACATATGCACAGACAAAAATTAATTATAACCACAAAAAAGAAAACATTGATATTCAAAACAAAACATTTTACGTAAACTTATAAAAAGAGATTATATCACTTTACCATTCAACAATAATTGTATTTTTGTTTTTTTTTTATTTATTTTTGTTTTGGGATTTTTGCCCCGAAGGAGCATATCAATCCCATCGTAACCTTTATATCTTAAGACTATCTACATTCTAAACTACAGACTAAATCACTTAACAGCTAATATCATTCAGATTCGCCAAGGACATCAGGTCTTTGGCGAAATTGGATGTTGGGTCTGCCAGCGCGGTTTGCACCACGCCAACATCCCTGATGTTAATCCTGTGTGATGTCAGCAATGAATTTCTCTTAAAATTATTTTGTTTACATTCCATCAGCAAATGTTGCACATCCTCAATCTGATTACAAATTTTGCACATTGGAGAATCAACTTTTTTCATAAGAAATGCGAACTTCGCTGACGGAATGTGACCACAGCGAAGTCTCGTAGTTTTAGGATGTTCCTTGGCAGGTTACACTTCTCAAACCAGGGCACTCGGTAAGGCACAGATCGTATGGTCCTATACCAAATGCCTTTCTCTTGACATACATTAACAAAATGTTTTGTCCAAGTTTCGTAACAGACATTACTGTAATGCAGTATATGTTCCCAATGATCTGGTAAAAAGATGACAGGATTACCATTTTTAGCTGCTGTCTTAGATAATTGATCTGCCAACAATAATTGTTCTGTGTCGGTGTATCGGTGCAGCGGGCGAGGAGGGCGGCGGGGAGGCGGAGCGCGGCTCGTGCGGTGCGACCGGCAGCTGCCCGGCGGCGTGCGCGTGCGAGTGGGATGCACGCGGTGTGCGCGTCGCCTGCGCGAGAGCGGGACAGCAGGACGTGCCGCGCGACCTGCCCATGGCCACGCACGCGCTGTGAGTCACCGCTCCGCACCGCCATACAATAACTTTACTCCTTATCCCTTTGTTTTGGATTTTTCACTAGAAACTGACAGAAAATTAAAATTATTGCAATAAAAATTAAAAACAATACACACAGATAACAATGTGGTTTGTCAGCAGTAATAACAGAAGTGGTACCATCAGTACAAATAGACGTTTGTGTATGTTTCTTACGCGTACAGCTCCTCGAGATATCATCATAAGGTGCCTTCTTCAAACTGAAGTTTGGCGGTCAGATTGAGAAAACTTTTCCGATCTCGGGCTATTCTTTTTAATTGGTGGTATTTAAGCTCAGTCCATTCTTTTATATCGCCGAACCATTTCTTACGTTGTCTACGAGCACGTTTTCCGGGAATTTTGCCCTCCGGGATCAACCTTGGGAACTCATAAAGGGATCTTTGCAAGTGTCCGAAAAATGCAAACTTTCTCTACATGACGGTTGTCATCAGCTTACGTTTGCAGTTAGCTTTCACGAGATATGCGTCAAATATATTTTTAATAATTTGGTTTGGCTACAGCATGATGCCGGACAACAACCTGCGTCAGATAAAATCTGACGGTCTGTTCGGCCGGCTGCCGGACCTCAGCAAGCTCGACTTCCGTAATAATGGTGAGTTAAACACACACAAACATCACTAGACTCCTTCCTGGCACATCGGAACACATCGTAATCTGAGAGGCATATCCTACAGGTATTACAGAGATCGAGGATAATGCTTTCGACGGCGCAGCCAACATGCAGGAGCTGCTGCTGGACGGCAACCTGCTGGCGACGGTCACCGACAAGATGTTCTTCGGTCTGCACAGCTTGAACACGCTGTAAGACCTCCATTAAACAGCAGTTCAACACCAATTATTATCATCTATCAAACGATCTGCGCTGTGTTATTCTTCGTAGTGCTCAAGTTTCGACATTTCAGGTCGCTCGCGGACAACAAGATCAAGTGCATCACGCCGGGAGCCTTCGACCACCTCAGCGCTTTATCTACACTGTGAGTGAATGTCCATCACCTCATCACTTTAACATTGTAAAACAGAATAAGCGTATTTCTTCTGGATCTGTTCTCTTTTTTCTATGGTAAAGGCTGGTTGTTTCATTTTTTTTATACAACTTTGCGACGAGACGAGCAAGACGTCCACCTGATGATAAGTGATACGCTTGCCCATGACAACGTGGCGCTAGTTAAGATGGTACACACTGCACCACATTGCGCTCGTCGCTAAGACATAAGGTGTTAAGTCTCGTTACCCCAGTAATTACACTAGCTACAGCGCGCTTCAAATCGGAACACAGTAATGTTTGCACACTACTATTTGTCGGTTGCAATAGGAGCTGCGGTGGTACCCAGACGGTCCCCGGCAACAGAGACCTACCACCTGGTGAAACCTGGTTCAGCTGCTGTTTTATTACTAGTGATTTTGTTTTTTACCCCCGCGTAGTACACTGTCGGGGAACCCGCTGCACTGCAGCTGCCACGTGGGCTGGCTGGCGGGCTGGCTGCGCACGCGCCGGCTCGCGTCCGACGCGGCGTGCGCCTCGCCCGCGCCCCTCCGCGGCGCCAACCTGCACCACCTCGAGCAAGTCGACTTCAAATGCGGACGTCAGTTCCACTACCAACTTATTACTCAAAAACGCCACATCTCCACTGGTGGAAGTCTTTCGGAGACTCAAACCAGAGGCTAGAATAATAAAAACGATTACGTCCTAATCAGTGGTACAATGTTATAACCTGGTGTATCACTATGACCTGATGGACTACCACATAAGTGGTAATATATCTCAGAAGTCGTGTGAAGGCCAGGTGTTGTCTATTTCTTTTTTTTTATACTAATGAAGTGGCAAACCGTAAATTTACCGTAGCCTATTGGTACCAGAAGTATCACTGGCGCGTTGCCGAGCCCGTAAAAACCTAATCACGCCCTTTTTAAATGACCCCATTCTGTAGCTTCTTGGGAAAACCGCGGCATTCCATAACTTGATGGTTCTTGATAGAAAGTTCCTCTGAAACCGGACTGTACGCGACCATTGCGGTTTTAATGTATGAGGATGGAGAGGTATGAGGTATGATGATGATTCTAGGATTCTTCATGCTCCAAGCGTTGTAGTGAATAGAAAAGATCCAAGAGACCACGTATAGATATAAGGTTGGACTACCGTCTGCTAGAAACAGTGACGGCATTATAAAAGTTTTATTAATGACAGTAAACAGTAGTAGGCTAGTGATCCCACATTATCCCCATCAGACGTGGTGTTTTTAAGTTCCCTATTACTCAAAGTATGTGCGTGTTTGTACACTGCAGCTGATGACAAGGGCTGCCTGTCGCCGGAGTACTGCCCGGCGGCGTGCACGTGCGCGGGCACGGTGGTGCGGTGTTCGCGCGCGCAGCTCGCCGCGCTGCCCACCAACATACCGCGCCAGACCACCGAACTGTGAGTCACTGTATACATCATTTTAAACATCGTGTAAACACTCGCCCGCTCGGCCGTCTAAATCATCGTCACCACCATCAGGTACCTCGAGTCGAACGAGATCACCAGCGTGGAGCCGGAGCAGATCCGCCACCTGACGCAGCTGACGCGCCTCGACCTCTCCAACAACAAGATCGCGGTGCTTTACAACAACACCTTCGAAGGCCTCACCAAACTGTCCACCCTCATCGTCAGCTACAACCGGCTGAGATGCGTCCAGGTGATTGCTCGTCAAAAGTTTCGCTGAAAAACAGCAAAAAAAATTTAGTTCTCGTTTTCAACAATAGATGGCGTTGTGTCGTCGTTGACCAACGCCATCTATTGCACACAGGAGAATCCTGTTATAGCAGCGGTAATTATGTTTTATATAAATAAAAAAATGTGTGTTATAAAAGCGTAGAAACATTACTGTGTCACAGTATTTACTATATAGCGAGTAAAGTAATTGTGGTAACAAAACTAAAATATAAACGCAATGTGGTGCAGTGTATCTTAACTAGCTCTACGTGGTTATCAACAGACTTATCATTTGCCTATCACCCAGTAAACTTTTTACTATAGCTTTTACGTATTATTGCTCTGTCAACATATGAGTGACAGGTGCTCTGGATGACCACTCGTGACCATAAACCTGATTGCCAAGTTGTGCTGCTTCCAGCGCGACGCCCTCAAAGGTCTGTCGCAGCTCCGGGTCTTATCGCTGCACGGGAACAACATCTCGATGCTGGCCGACGGCGTCTTCCGCGACCTGGAGTCCATCTCGCACGTGTAAGTATTCAGCAACTAAAGAATGATAATATGAAAGAAGAAGTAAAGAGTAAGAAATCAAAAAGAAGGCAAAGAATGACAAAGAGGACCGAAAACTGGCAGGGGAACGATAACAAAAAGTATTTAACACACCTGTATTTAAATGGAGATCTTCTCAAAGACCAAGAAGTAGTTCCGTTCACCACTCAGACTACTTCTGTGTTCTAATCTGGACATGTGACTACCAGGTAACTGTAATTATACCATCTTCTGCTTCACTTTTAATGCAGTGATGGTGGTGTGACATCATCAATGATAGTTAATAGTCTGGACTAGTTAATGACTTAGACCTTCTTTCTTCTCCTAATATCTTGGAATTGCTCCATGTATCATATCAAGAGGTTGTTGTTTCCTTTTTTCATCTTCTTTCATATACATAATGTTACAGGAGTGATCTATTGCTATTTCTTTCGAATGGAGAATCTCAAGGAATTTTTATATTGTTTTTTTGTGTGCTTATAAGCATTATGAAAAAACTTTTTACTTTCTTTCTTTACTCATTTCTTTCTTTCTCTCTCTATCGCTCTCTTTCTTTCGTTTTATCTAAGGATCAAATCTTTGTATGGTTAAATTATAATTGATTTATTTATTTATTAATATGACCAGCCAACGCCTGTTAGTTACACCTAAAACAAACTTAAAATATACACATGTTAAATCCAATTGCATAGACGTAACACTCACTTACAGGCTAGTTCCACATGCACAACAATAAAAAAAAAAGAAAGAAAGTACAACAAAATGCAAGTTAAAAATATTATAAAGCCAAAGGGACGTGCTAAATCCTGAACTGAAATGTTGTACCGCAGGGCTTTGGGTTCGAACCCGCTGTACTGCGACTGCAGCGCCCGCTGGCTCTCCGAGTGGGTGAAGAGCGCGGGGGAGTACGTGGAGGCCGGCATCGCGAAGTGCGCCGAGCCGCCGCGCATGAGGGACAAGCTGGTGCTGAGCACCGTGTCCGGCGCCTTCGTCTGCACGGGTGAGTCCACACGCGACGACAGAGGGAGCTGTTCTATTGTGAACAGGACACACTCATTAGTCGCCTTTTACGATATTAAAAAGAGATCCCAAGCAATGAATACCAACCCATATCCCACATGATTATTTTTATACTACTATGCGACGGGACGAGCGCGGCGTTCACCTGATGGTAAGTGATACGCTTGTTAACAACGCAACTAGTTAAGATGGTACACACTGCACCACATTGCGCTCGTCGTGAGACGTTGTTAAGTCTCGTTACCCCAGTAATTACACTAGCTACAGCGCTTCAAACCGGAACACAGTAATGTTTGTCTACTACACTCCCGGACACATCTATCGGCGCACCTAGTGTTTAAAAGTTTCGACGGTGTCTAGCTAAAAATAAATGTTAGGTGGAGCAATAAGTTTTAATGCAGTTTTGAAGCTGATTTATTGGTCAACCTTTATGTATGTTTTTTTTTAATTTTGAATTTAGGATTATGAAAAAAAAAACGAAAATTCGAGTCTGTTAATTGTTTTCAACGACCCAGGAATGGAGAAAACTTTTTTTTTTTTGCACAAGTTGGATTTTTTTTATGTTTCCGATTATTGGTTCCATAAAAAGGCAAATCTAAACTTAGAGCCAGTTTTGACCATCAAATATGGATACTCTGCGTGAAATTGTCGCCCAAGTTGTAAAACTTCTGCCGGCCAAATCAATTCTAAATTACAAAAAAAATAAACATACATAAGGGTTGACCAATAAATCTGCTTCAAAACTGGATTAAAACTTATTGTTCCACCTAACATTTATTTTTAGCTAGACACCGTTAAAACTTATAAACACTATGTGTCCGGGAGTATATATTAATGGATATTAACTACCTTCTTACCCTAGACAGTCTTCAAGCATGGGATCTTGAACAAGTGTTACGAAAATTCCGGTCTTTGGTATCATCGACGTATACCAGTAACTCGGTGCCCAGCTGCGGACAGCTCATTGATATATAATGTTTACTTTAACACCAGGGTGCATGAAGGAGGCGTGGATCAACCACAAGCGCGTCGACTTCGTGAACGCGGCGCGTAGGGGTTGACCAATAAATCAGCTTCAAAACTGCATTAAAACTTATTGCTCCACCTAACATTTATTTTTAACTAGACACCGTCGAAACTTTAAACACTGGGTGAGGTGGGCCGATAGATGTGTCCGGAAGTATATTTCGCGATTGAAAGGTGTTTCTCATATTTTTTTGTATGAAATGCACCTCTATGGTTTTATTTCGTTTCCTCTCACCATCTCTAACATAGCATTGATGTCGTGTAAGTCACCTGCCCCGGTTTTGTGATGTTGAAGGCGAGCCGCCGGAGGAGGTGCTGTCGAAGTGCGACCGCTGCCTGCGGCGGCCGTGCCTGAACGGCGGCGCGTGCACGCCGACGCGCGGCGGGTTCAGCTGCGCGTGCGCGCGCGGCTACCACGGCGACGCGTGCCAGCACCGCATCGACGCGTGCTACGGCTCGCCCTGCCGGCACGGCACCTGCGAGCTGCTCGAGGAGGGCAGGTTTCAGTGAGTCGCTAATTTTTTTTTTGACGTGACAACGTCTATTAAATTGGTATAAGATAGGACGCGCGTGCTGAGAAATGTCCCGCACATAAGTGGGCGTGGCTTACGCCGACCGCTAAGTCGGTATGCGTTTGCCCGAATTGGTTGAAAGTAAAAGATGTATTCTATTGCTCAATAATAATTAGAAATAAAATCCCTAACAAATATAATTGAGAGTTAGTATAACTTGATTTGTAACCCGATAAACATGTCAAACAAGAATAATAAAATTTATTATCAACATTTTTTGTGATATAATTAATAGACGTTGTCACGTTAAAATACATAAGTGCCCTGCACATATAACACAGAATTTTTTTTATTACCTTAATTAATTAATTAAAAAACTTTGTACAAACATACAAACTAACAACAATGGTTACTCGGAAATGGAATGGTACAGGCGAGCTTAACTCAAAATGAGTTTTCTACCAGCTAACCTTAGCGAAAAAGAAAAGTTGTATAGTGGTAGTTAATGTACAATAAACAGTTTAAATATACTATATTTAATATACATGTGTACTCACAAACATACACAAGAAACAAAATACATTTTTTTTTTTTTTATTTATTATCGTATTTTACAATTTTTTCTTAATTATAATTACACAATACTTGGTGCCAATAAACATTGGATGTTTGTGATGGCAGAGCACAGTCGACTTGTTCGAGGTGCACCACCTCGAACAAGTCGACTTCAAATGCGGACGTCAGTTTCACTACCAACTTATTACTCAAAAACACCACATCTCCACTGGTGGAAGTCTTTTGAAGACCTGAACCAGAGACTAGAATAATAAAAATGATTACGTCCTAATCAGTGGTACAATTTATTTATTTAAAATCTTTATTGTATACGCCAAAACGTTACAATGGGCGGACTTAATGCCTAGTGGCATTCTCTACCAGTCAACCCCGGGAGAATGTTTGACAGTGGAGTAGAGAGGAATGGCGGGTGCTAATTTTAGTTTAAATTAATACTCACAAATATACATACATCATTTCTACATATATACATACATATTACTTACATATTATACATACATAAAACTTACATATACAAACTTACATACATACAATGTTATAATGTTATATCCTGGTGTATCACCACGACCTGATGTACTACCGCATAAGTGGTAATATATCTCTGAAGTCATGTGAAGGTCAGGTGTTGTGTATTCTTTTTTTTTATACTAATGAGGTGGCAAACAAGCATACGGCCCGCCTGATGGTAAGCAGTTACCGTAGCCTATTGACGCCTGAAGTACCAGAAGTATCACTGGCGCGTTGCCGAGCCCGTAAAAACCTGCTTCCCTTACCAGCACTTTCAGCGAAACTAGAACCTGTTATTTATCACCAGAAAGTGATTCAGATGATGATGAGGAACAGGAAACAATTCTTGAGAAACCAACTACCGAATTACTTCTAAAGGAAGCAGAGAAAACTGTTAGGTACTAAGGAATTCCAAACAATAACTACTTCTCTGGATTTCTGTACTGTAAAAATTTATGAATTTAGCGAATGTCTCGAATCATGCACGGAAAAGAAGAAAATCAAAGAAATGGAGAGGAAAAACACATGCTTTAGTAATTGCATCATACATTTAGATACCAAATTGAATTCTGTAGAACATAGAGTGAATGAATTAGACCAGAAACAACATTTTTTTTTTTTATGGAAAAAAGTTAATACTTGACCGCGATCCCACCTGATGTTAAGTGGTGATGCGATCTGTGGTGGTAAAGCGCATTAATGTATTAGCCTATTCACTCTCCTTTTTAAAACACCCACGTCGTAATTGGACGGGAACACTGACGCCGGCAAATTCCACTCTGTTGCTGTTCTTATTAAAAAAGATGGAGCTAAACCTCTTTGTTCGTAAATTGGGGATGTTTACAATGAGGATGGTGCTTTTGCGTCTGGTCGTGGAAAGGGGATGGGGGAATCGTGTCGTGTAATACCAGCGCACACTCTCCGAAATATATCCTGTATAACACCGCGAGCCACTCGGCGCCTGTGTTCAATGCTGTCGAGTCTAACCATGACAAGTTCCTGATCACCAATGGTTGTTGTGCAATTCGGAGAGGGGGACCACAAAATTAAACACTTGTTTATAATTTTCACTACTATATTCAAAATAAAACAGCCGACGCTCTTATGCATCGTAAAAGCGTGTTAACACCGCGAGATAGACGGCCAGTAACGCCCTCTGTCGGCGAGTAGCATAATTTTGCACGCCATCTATTGGTGAACCGGCGATTTCGCCCGCCATCTATTAGTGAGCAAGGGATAACACCATTTATTGGTTATAAACATCGATTCAGCTTCAACAGTTGTGTTTTTTTTTTTTTTTTAATAATTATTTTATTAAATACACATACATCAATACAAATATTTCGCCAAACTGGCAAGCAGTTTGTTGGCGATACGTTAATGCACTCACTTATTTTTTTTTTAATTTTTAGACATTAATTACAATCACAAGAAATTTAGCTTGATACTACCTGGAAACCAGTACGGTTTATCTAAGTGGTACAGTCGTCGTGATTATATTTTAATTAAACATACATCCAGGCTGGTTTTCTATCAGATATCTCTTTAATCTCGCTCGGCATGATCCCGAAGATACAACAATGTCCTGGATTTCAAGAGGAAGATTATTTATAATATTAGGTACTATATATTCAGATATTCTAGAACCATAAACATTGTTGTATTTCGGGATGACAAATTTTTTATTAGCTTCGAGATTTCTGAGATTGGATGGACGTCTGTATTGTTCAAGTGAACCTGAACAATTATCATATATTAACATATTATACATAAATATACATAATATACATAAATACAATTATCATAAATAACATATATTAACAAATACGTGAATCTATAACCAACCACAACATAATAGATATAATAATAACAGTAGCTCATTAGATACAATACACATAGTACATACAGAAAAACACACATATCATATACATACATAGACTATTTACAGTTCTTATTTATTGTATGCATCTATCAGCCACTCCTTCAGCTTCCTTTTGAACATTGCTTCACTGGTACACTTGTCCTCGCTGAATATCTCGTTAAAGATCCGCGGCATCAGATACCTCCTGTCGCGGTGATGACGGCATCGCTGATTATAACGTTAAACAGCTGCTCCTGCCTGGCGGGCTACACGGGCGTGCGCTGCGAGGTGAACATAGACGACTGCCTGGACCACCGCTGCCAGAACAACGCGACCTGCCTCGACCACCTGGAGGGCTACACCTGCAAATGTTCCCCGGGCTACATGGGTCTGTACACAACTTTATCTTCGCAAGTAGGTCTCTGTTTTTTTCTTTACAGTCATACCCACTGCGTGTTGCGGGTCAGGGTCCTATCATTCATTCCATTTTTCTCACATTCATACTATTAGCATTCTTCCTCATTCATACCTCTCGCTGATGGTGACGACATCGTCTTACAATTTGTATACTTAACCTATTTTTAGCATACTTCCTCGTTCTCATATCCCTGAAAGCATAAATAGCTGGAATAGGAAACATCAAAATTAAATAATAAACAACCTTTCTCTTGTTATTGCTTACACTACTATCACAGTTTCAATTTAAAATTTTTCTAAAAACCAATCCAATGATAACAATTTAAAAACCTACAATTACACTATTCTCATTTAGTAGGTCTCTGTTGCTACAGACCGTCTGGTACCACCGCAGCTCCTATTTCAACCGACAAATAGTAGACAAACATTACTGTGTTGTAGTTTGAAGGGAGATGTAGCTAGTGTAATTACTGGGGTGACGAGTCAACACCTTATGTCTTACGAGCGCAATATGATGCAGTGTGTACCATCTTAACTAGTTGCGTTGTTAACAAGCGTATCACTTACCATCAGGTGAACGTCGCGCTAATCTCGTCGCGTAGTAGTATAAAAAAAGGATGACAGCAGTTTCAATTTTATATAGACGGTAGACAATCTTAAATAAGAGAAGTAGAGGCGCATAGTACTGGTCACTTAACGACCATGACCAGACAGCCAAATTGCTTCGATTAAGATGAAGACAATCTTCAGAATCGAAATCAGGCCAAGTAGCTTCTTTAGTTACATTAGAAACTGTCTTCGCGAGACACTGTGGCTTTATTTCTTGACAACAATAAAACCCGTTGACCTTTTTTCTACTTGCTTTTATTACACATCTCGAAGTTTTACGGCTCTAATATGTACATTTGTTCAGAACACATTTTATTGAAAAAGGGACGCTCCACCATCTTTAAGGTTTAACCAAAGTATGCAAATCATTTTTTACAGAGTTGCCAGTACAAAAAAAACTATAATTGATTAATGCTAAAAAATGCCGGATTTTCATTTAGTTTACATTTTCTAATTTACATCAAAAATAATTATAGAAGATAAATATTTATCGAAGAATGATCTTGTCTCCAAAATATTTCTTGTGATGCATCTTGAAAGTATTGTTGATTGCTGTCAGCGTGCGGTGCCGGCGATAGTGAATTTTCAGTTGTGACGCTTTGGCTGGTTTGCTATGTTAAAAGAGCCAGGCGCCGCTACAGAAACAATCAATTCAAAAATAAATTTAATCTGCCATACCTCTCACATTCACGTCACCAGTCAGAGCTCACACCTCGCACACCGCACAAACACGAATGTAGCGAGAATCACAGTCGTCCGCCATTTATAAATAAATAATAAAAATTTCTTTATTGCTTTTTAACACAGTATCTTAAAATTAAGTTGTGGTAGACTCCTTTTAGGCAAGAAAATGCCTGTGTTAGGAGACTACGCTCTTCCATAGCTTAATACAATATATAATTAATATGTTGTGCTGGTGTGTTTCATTTTTTTTGTCGGAGTAGAAATGCCCTTACGCAGTATGTGTCGGACTCAGCAATTGGCCATACCGACTAAAAAACCTCCCAAGGGACCTTCTTGAGCCCCCGCGGAACCACCGTTAGGTATTACTTCGCGAGGGCGGTCTAGCAATCTTGCTGTACCTTATATATGGGCTTTTCGCCTCTTCTGTTCCTCTTGCCTCAATGTGGTCATCACTTCTGCGGTGTAAGCACTCACTTTATCCCACGCTTTTCAGACTCCAGCATACTCTGCACTATATTGTCCACTGTGACTGTGCCGATTGCTGTCGTTAGGTCTTCGCGTTCCTTACTGTGTGTGTGTGTTTGTGCATTAAGGAATATTTAAAACAGTCTCGGTTTCTTTATATTTATAGCGAACCGACGTTACGACATCCCCTCCCCTTTTCACTTTCAATCTTTTACAATCAATACACCTACTATTTTACTAAAAAAATGTCGGTAACCACAATTATTTTTCTCAATATCTAACAGTTATTATTCCATGTGTCCTAGATTAGGCAGATACCATTTACAGATATTCTCCATCGCGATCTCTCCTCATCTATATTTTCGCCTCGTCTGCAACTGTGCGGCGTGAGGTCAGTTTGTAAACGCCAACCACTATCTCCAACAATTAACAACTAACCACAAAGAGATATATAGATAAAATATAATTACTAAGTCTACTATTATTATGTGTATGAATACGTTGTGATGCTGCTGTGTGCAGGTGAGCTGTGCGAGCTGAAGATACCGTACTGCAGCCCCGAGTTCAACCCGTGCGAGAACGGCGCGACGTGCGCGGACCACGGCAGCCACTACACGTGCAGCTGCCCGCGCGGATACTCCGGACAGAACTGCACCCTCAACGCCGACGACTGCATCGACCACATGTGCCAGGTCCGATCTCATCATAACCAACCTGCGAAGCGAGCTGGACTCGCCATCGTCCTCCGATACCTTTTTTTTATACTACTAAGCGACGAGACGAGCGCGACGTCCACCTGATGGTAAGTGATACGCTTGTTAACAACGCAACTAGTTAAGATGGTACACACTGCACCACATCGCGCTCGTAAGACATAAGGTGTTGACTCGTTACCCCAGTAATTACACTAGCTTACATCTCGCTTCAAACTACAACACAGTAATGTTTGTCTACTATTTGCCGGTTGCAATAGGAGCTGCGGTGGTACCCATCCAGACGGTCTCGTTGCCCCAGTAATGACACTAGCTACATCTCCCTTCAAACTACAACACAGTAATGTTTGTCTACTATTTGCCGGTTGCAATAGGAGCTGCGGTGGTACCCATCCAGACGGTCTCGTTGCCCCAGTAATGACACTAGCTACATCTCCCTTCAAACTACAACACAGTAATGTTTGTCTACTATTTGCCGGTTGCAATAGGAGCTGCGGCGGTACCCATCCAGACGGTCTCGTTACCCCAGTAATTACACTAGCTACATCTCCCTTCAAACTACAACACATTAATGTTTGTCTACTATTGCCGGTTGCAATAGGAGCTGCGGCGGTACCCATCCAGACGGTCTCGTTACCCCAGTAATTACACTAGCTACATCTCCCTTCAAACTACAACACAGTAATGTTTGTCTACTATTTGCCGGTTGCAATAGGAGCTGCGGTGGTACCCATCCAGACGGTCTCGTACCCCAGTAATTACACTAGCTACAACATCTCCCTTCAACTACAACACAGTAATGTTTGTCTACTATTTGGCCGGTTGCAATAGAGCTGCGGCGGTACCCATCCAGACGGTCTCGTTACCCCAGTAATGACACTAGCTACATCTCCCTTCAACTACAACACAGTAATGTTTGTCCTACTATTTGCCGGTTGCATAGGAGCTGCGGCGGTACCCATCCAGACGGTCTCGTTACCCCAGTAATGACACTAGCTACAATCTCCCTTCAAACTACAACACAGTAATGTTTGTCTACTATTTGCCGGTTGCAATAGGAGCTGCGGCGGTACCCATCCAGACGGTCTCGTTACCCCAGTAATTACACTAGCTACATCTCCCTTCAAACTACAACACAGTAATGTTTGTCTACTATTTGTCGGTTGCAATAGGAGCTGCGGCGGTACCCATCCAGACGGTCTCGTTACCCCAGTAATGACACTAGCTACATCCCCTTCAAACTACACACAGTAATTACACTAGCTAACATCTCCCTTCAAACTACAACACGTAATGTTTGTCTACTATTGCCGGTTGCAATAGGAGCTGCGGCGGTAACCCATCCAGACGGTCTCGTTACCCCAGTAATGACACTAGCTACATCTCCTTCAAACTACAACACAAGTAATGTTTGTCTACTATTTGCCGGTTGCAATAGAGCTGCGGCGGTACCCATCCAGACGGTCTCGTTACCCCAGTAATGACACTAGCTACTCTCCCTTCAAACTACAACACAGTAATGTTTGTCTACTATTTGCCGGTTGCAATAGGAGCTGCGGTGGTACCCATCCAGACGGTCTCGTTGCCCCAGTAATGACACTAGCTACATCTCCCTTCAAACTACAACACAGTAATGTTTGTCTACTATTTGCCGGTTGCAATAGGAGCTGCGGTGGTACCCATCCAGACGGTCTCGTTGCCCCAGTAATGACACTAGCTACATCTCCCTTCAAACTACAACACAGTAATGTTTGTCTACTATTTGCCGGTTGCAATAGGAGCTGCGGCGGTAACCCATCCAGACGGTCTCGTTACCCCAGTAATGACACTAGCTACAACATCTCCCTTCAAACTACAACACAGTAATTACACTAGCTACATCTCCCTTCAACTACAACCAGTAATGTTTGTCTACTATTTGCCGGTTGCAATAGGAGCTGCGGCGGTACCCATCCAGACGTCTCGTTACCCCAGTAATGACACTAGCTACTCTCCCTTCAAACTACAACAACACAGTAATTTTGTCTACTATTTGCCGGTTGCAATAGGAGCTGCGGCGGTACCCATCCAGACGTCTCGTTACCCCAGTAATTACACTAGCTACATCTCCCTTCAACTACAACACAGTATGTTTGTCTACTATTTGTCGGTTGCAATAGGAGCTGCGGTGGTACCCATCCAGACGGTCTCGTTACCCCAGTAATGACACTAGCTACATCTCCTTCAAACTACAAACACAGTAATGTTTGTCCTACTATTTGCCGTTGCAATAGGAGCTGCGGCGGTACCCATCCAGACGGTCTCGTTACCCCAGTAATACACTAGCTACATCTCCCTTCAAACTACACACAGTAATGTTTGTCTACTATTTGTCGGTTGCAATAGGAGCTGCGGCGGTACCCATCCAGACGGTCCTCGTTACCCCAGTAATTACACTACTACATCTCCCTTCAAACTACAACACAGTAATGTTTGTCTACTATTTGCCGGTTGCAATAGGAGCTGCGGCGGTACCCATCCAACGGTCTCGTTACCCCAGTAATTACACTAGCTTACATCTCCCTTCAAACACAACACAGTAATTACCCTAGCTACATCTCCTTCAAACTACAACAACAGTAATGTTTGTCTACTATTTGCCGTTGCAATAGGAGCTGCGGCGGTACCCATCCAGACGGTCTCGTTACCCCAGTAATTACACTAGCTACATCCCCTTCAAACTACAACACGTAATTACACTAGCTACTCTCCCTTCAAACTACAACACAGTAATGTTTGTCTACTATTTGTCGGTTGCAATAGGAGCTGCGGCGGTACCCATCCAGACGGTCTCGTACCCCAGTAATGACACTAGCTACAACATCTCCCTTCAACTACAACACAGTAATGTTTGTCTACTATTTGCCGGTTGCAATAGGAGCTGCGGCGGTACCCATCCAGACGGTCTCGTTACCCCAGTAATGACACTAGCTACTCTCCCTTCAACTACAACACAGTAATGTTGTCTACTATTGCCGGTTGCAATAGGACTGCGGCGGTACCCATCCAGACGGTCTCGTTACCCCAGTAATTACACTAGCTACATCTCCCTTCAAACTACACACAGTAATGTTTGTCTACTATTTGTCGGTTGCAATAGAGCTGCGGCGGTACCATCCAGACGGTTCGTTACCCCAGTAATGACACTAGCTACAATCTCCCTTCAAACTACAACACAGTATGTTTGTCTACTATTTGCCGGTTGCAATAGGAGCTGCGGCGGTACCCATCCAGACGTCTCGTTACCCCAGTATGACACTAGCTACATCTCCCTTCAAACTACAACCAGTAATGTTTGTCTACTATTTGCCGGTTGCAATAGGAGCTGCGGCGGTACCCATCCAGACGTCTCGTTACCCCAGTAATTACACTAGCTACTCTCCCTTCAAACTACAACACAGTAATGTTTGTCTACTATTTGCCGGTTGCAATAGGAGCTGCGCGGTACCCATCCAGACGGTCTCGTTACCCCAGTAATGACACTAGCTACATCTCCCTTCAAACTACAACACAGTAATGTTTGTCTACTATTTGCCGTTGCAATAGGAGCTGCGGCGGTACCATCCAGACGGTCTCGTTACCCCAGTAATGACACTAGCTACATCTCCTTCAAACTACAACCAGTAATGTTTGTCTACTATTTGCCGGTTGCAATAGGACTGCGGCGGTACCATCCAGACGGTCTCGTTACCCCAGTAATTACACTAGCTACAATCTCCCTTCAAACTACAACACAGTAATGTTGTCTACTATTTGTCGGTGCAATAGGAGCTGCGGCGGTACCCATCCAGACGGTCTCGTTACCCCAGTAATGACACTAGCTACAATCTCCCTTCAAACTACAACACAGTAATGTTTGTCTACTATTTGCCGGTTGCAATAGGAGCTGCGCGGTACCCATCCAGACGGTCTCGTTACCCCAGTAATTACACTAGCTACATCTCCCTTCAAAAAAAAAAAAAAAAAAAAAAAAAAAAAAAAAAACAACTACAGAACACGTATGTTTTTCTACTATTTGCCGGTTGCAATAGGACTGCGGCGGTACCCATCCAGACGGTCTCGTTACCCCAGTAATTACACTAGCTACATCTCCCTTCAAACTACAACACAGTAATGTTTGTCTACTATTTGTCGGTTGCAATAGGAGCTGCGGTGGTACCAGACGGTCTACAACAGAGACCTGCCACCTGGTAGCTACCTTATTCCTTTCTATACACTCCTAGATAATTCCCGCTCTCATATTTTGTCAGCTACAGTATTGGTGTTTTACAGTTACCAGGTGGTAGGTCTCTGTTGCCGGAGACCGTCTGGTACCACCGCAGCTCCTATTTTTTTTCGAGGGGGGAATCTTCGTAAAGATACCCTGTCTTCTGGGGGGAAGACAGGGTTATGTGGAGATTTTTACCCACTAAAACCCTCTCGATGGTCGTCCTCAACGTTTGGAGAGGTGACAGGATCTCTGTTCGGAACACAACTGACACCTCCCTAACGCTATGCTGGGATAGCCCGCCCTGGGGACTGATTTATGCAGCCCCCAACATCCTCACGCTATTACAATCATGGATATGGAGACCACGTCCAGCCATCGTCCTCCTCGGAGTCGTTTAGAAGGCAATGAAGACCCCCATACCACCGCAGCTCCTATTTCAACCGACAAATAGTAGACAAACATTACTGTGTTGTAATTTGAAGCGCGCTGTAGCTAGTGTAATTACTGGGGTAACGAGTCAACACCTTATGTCTTACGAGCGCGATGCGGTGCAGTGTGTACCAGCTTAACTAGTTGCGTTGTTAACAAGCGTGTCACTTACCATCAGGTGAACGTCGCGCTCGTCTCGTCGCATAGTAGTATAAAAAAAAAAATACAAGAACCATCTTTTTTTAACAACGAAAACTGTATTTAGCAGCTAAGTATAATGTATAATATGGAAACCGTTGTAACCGATATTTTTTATTTAATTTATTTTATATCCAATTTTTTTAATATTGTTTTTGAACGTCGCGGGCACTAATCAAACTGGGATCCGCTGAAAACCAGCGCTGTGCAGCATTCCTTGCACAGCATATGCTGAGTCGGCACATCATTCATCTAGTTTTAGTTTTAAGTCTCATTGTTCCACCTTTTTTGATTTTATTTATGTGTTGAGTGTGTTGACTAATAAATAAATGTCTATGTATTATGGCGGCAGATTTACAATATGAGAGCAGTAGTTACACATCAATTAAACTCTAAAACATGTGACATCAGAAACGAAGCAGAGGATGGAAGAAGGACAAGGACGCAGTTAGTAGTTGCTCTTATGTTTTAATGAAGCGGTGTTGTTCAGAACGGCGCGACGTGCATCGACGGGCTGGACGAGTACCGGTGCGCGTGCGCCGCCGGGTACGCGGGCCGCTACTGCGAGGCGGCGCCGCACGCCGCGCTCGGCACCTCGCCCTGCGCGCACCACGACTGCGTGCACGGCGTCTGCTACCTGCCCGCCCTCGCGCTGCAGGTACCCGCCCTCCGCATGCACCACCAGCTATACAAACAAACAAACTCCACCACCTATACAAACAAACAAACCAGAAAGATCTTTTTTAATAACAACAGCAACAGTGGAACAATTTGCCGGCGTCAGTGTTCCCGTCCAATCACGACGCGGGTGTCTTCAAAAGTAGAGTGAATGAATAATACTAAGTTAATGCGCTTCACCACCACAGATCGCATCACCACTTAACATCAGGCGGGATCGCGGTCGAGCATTAACTTATTTCCCATAAAAAAAAAAGAAAAAAGAAAAGATCTACCACCAGTAAAATTTGTTAAGTTTACTTGTATCGATGATAATGAAAAAGTAAAGAACTCGAATGTAATTTGATTTTTACGACTACTCGATCTGGCTAATACGAATTTATGTATCTTTGTATGTAATACAACAAAATATATGTAAATTTTTCAATAGCCGAAAGAAACCAGAAAGAAACGAAGCTATAGAAGTAGCACTCATCATACACAGCACACTGCTCCTACTTTCAGTATCACAGATAAAAAACACACGCTTTACGTTCCCATTGCTGGGACGAGACTGTTTAATTCGTACTGTCGCTATAAAGCATGGATGGTATCACCAGGTGGTAGGTCTCTGTTGTAGACCGTCTGGTACCACCGCAGCTCCTATTGCAACCGGCAAATAGTAGACAAACATTACTGTGTTGTAGTTTGAAGCGCGCTGTAGCTAGTGTAATTACTGCGGTAACGAGACTTAACACTCCTCTCGCATGATTAACATGTTCTCTCCACCAATGTTTCACAATAACTACACATTTAATCATTTCTTTACTAGATGTGTTTATTTTTTATTTTATTTTATTTACGGACCTCCAACGAGGCATACACGACATGTAACAAGTTTAATAATAACAAATAATAGTTTCACTTTGCGACGCGCTCCTCAATTATAGGAGACCACAGCGTGCAAATTTAAACAACAAAATAACAAAAAATAATGGTGAACATAGTTGAGTACCGTATAGTTCACCAGTTATTGTTGATTAACAGTTGCAGAACCCGTTTCCTGTACCTTGAAATGTCCGTGATGTCTAGATCATGAGTTTTTGCCAAAGAGTTACACTGCCTACAGAGCCTTGACACAGCAGCGAAATGAACCAAGTTGGTTCTAAATGGGGGATAATACAGAAGGTTATATACACATTTTCGCGGGATTCTGGATGGAGCATTAATACGTGTTACTAAATACAATAAATTTTTTTATGATATCGATCTGTATAATAACAGTTTGAATGCTTTCAAAACCAAAATCTTACTTTTGATATCTCAATCTGAACCGCTGTAATAGTTAATAATCGATTCTAATTATCTTTTATTCATTTTTTCCTTCTCAAGTGTTGTGCTTTTTGTCTGTCAGGTTTGTGTTATTGTAGTGATGTTGGGCACTACTTGTCCTCTAATTTAGTTAATACTTTTTTTAATATATGTTATTATATTTAATGACTGTTTGTGCCAAAATAAAGAGAGAGAAAAAAAAACCATCTTAACTAGTTGCGTTGTTAACAAGCGTATCACTTACCATCAGGTGAACGTCGCTCGTCTCGTCTCATAGTAGTATAATAAAAAAAAACACTGCTCCTACTTATCACCGATAAAAACACACGCTTTACGTTCCCATTGCTGGGACGAGACTGTTTAATTTGTACTGTTGCTATAAAGCAATGGTGAGTTCTTCGCCGTCCGCCAGCGCCGGTGCGTATTGCTTCTTCTAAAGGTCGTGGTCATCATTTGTGATGAAACACACGACTTACTTGTCAGTTATAATGTAGTTTACCATTGCCTTCTCCATTTCACATACTAGTCTAACCATTAATAGTCATGGCATAGATATGAATACCTCACGACGTTTTCCTTCACTGTCAGCACAACGTAATATTAGTTGGTGTTATACTAACTGATTTGAACCGGGTACTTCCGGAGTGGAAGGAGTTCAAACTACTAGGCTGTGTTGCACAGCTGCGTAATTAAGACCCAGTTGTTTGTTACCAGGACGACATTATGATGGAGAGGCCGATGCTCGGCGCCGCCAACGACTACCTCTGCAAGTGCGCGCCGGGCTACTCCGGTCAGTCGCACCTTTGTATTTTAACGTCTATCTTTATTATACCCCAAAAAATTATATATATATATTACAGAATAAATTACTTTATGTATTCATGTATGTGTATATAAGTATATCTACATCTATTCTTATTTAATTTCCTAATAAAAACCCACACCAAATTTACTTATTTACATATTTTCCATCCAAAGGTTGTCTGGAAGAAATCGCTCATAGTGATAAGACCGCCCATTGTGCATTTATCATGTAACAAGCAATGTGATTGGTAATTTCTGTATCTTTTGGTGTGCAATAAAGAGTTTTCAATTCTATTCTATATTTATCGTTTTCATAAAACGAGATACTTAATAAGAATATGTCAGACATATTGTTTATAAACATTTTTATTCTCATACGTTAGCATTGTAGAAGTTATGTTTATTAACGTCCAACACTCAACACTGAGTGTTGTATACGGTTAAACGAAAAGGGAAAAAGATTTAACTTAATCGTTAAGCCGGAGTGCATTCCGTTGTCGCGGGCGGAATGAAAACGAACTGCTTTCAGCGGGGGAAGCTCTTTAATGAGGTAACAGCTTCGCGATACCCGGATAACTAACATTTGTCAGTTTTTTTTTCATGAAGAGTTTTCTATTCTATTCTATACAGGGCGCCTCTGTGAGTACCTCACTTCCCTCACATTCAACTACAACGACTCGCTGGTGGAGCTGGAGCCGCTGCGGACCTCGCCGCAGGCCAACGTCACCCTCGGTGAGTCAGGAGACGCTTACTGTCTACCTTATTTTTTTATACAATTTAGGCGACTAACAGGCCTGCGGCTAAGATAAGATATTGTATGTAATTCTATTCCAGCTATTCATGCTTACAGGGAAATGAGAACGTGTTGTATGAGTAGATTAAGTATAAGTAAGTATAAGGAATAAACTAGTGACATGTCGTCACCATCAGCGAGAGGTATGGATGAGGAAGAATGCTAAAGTATGAAAGTGAGAAACATAGAATGATAGATAGAACTGGAGTGAAAGAGGACCCTGACCCACAACACGCAGGGGGAATGAATGAAAAAAAAAAAAAAAACAGGCCTGCGGCCCGCCTGGTGTTAAGCGGTGACCGCAGCCTATGACCGCTAGTAACACCAGAGGTATCACCAGCGTGTTGCCGACCCTGTACGAACCTTTTCACGCCCTTTTTGAATAACTTCATATTGTAGCTCCTAGGGAAAGCCTCGGCAGGCAAGTCATTCCACAACCTCAGTGTTCTCGGGAGAAAGCACCTTTGGAACCGGAGCTGATGGTACCCATGTAACAGAACTGTTGCGACTGAACGTAAAACTCTCAACTCCATCAGTGTTCAGCACGACGCAGCACCACGGCGTGCTGATGTACTTCGGCGACAACGAGCACCTCGCCGTGGAGCTGTTCAATGGCAGGATCCGCATCAGCTACGACGTCGGCAACCACCCCACCTCCACCATGTACAGGTGTGGTTTTTTTTTTTATTATTTTTTATCTTCAGCATTCCCCTGCGTGTGAGGGTCATTGTCTATATTCTCTTTCTTTTTTATTTATCCTTTTCAAATCCTTATACAATCTATTCCCCTACTTTTCGACTTTCATTCTTCCAATCTTTCATACTATCCGTTTTTAACAAACTTCGTTTCGCAAACTTCTTTTCACAATTTTATCATCTTCCACGCATCGCCTCTCAAACCGAATTCGCCGCATATCTACTTCTACAATTCTTATCTTACTTCACAATATTTGTTTTCTTCTTTTCCTTCGTCTTCTGTATTTTCTTGCCATTTCCTTTCTAATTTTTACTTTACAATTTTCTTACATTTATTTACAACTATTTACAATTTCCTTCCTTTATCTTTACTACAATTTTGTTCTTACTTATGTAACATACATTTTATTCTTAATTTCTATATATCACAGTTATTTTTCTTTCTCATTTACTTTTACATCATTTTCTTTATTTGTACAGGTCTGTTTGAAACTCCACCTATTACAGGCCACCAGTGAAATTACTGCGGTAACATGTCCGGGCTTGTTACAGTTTCGAGATGGTGTCGGACGGGTCATACCACAAGGCTGAACTGCTGGCTGTCAAGAAGAACTTCACGCTTCGCGTGGACGACGGGCCCGCTCGGTCCATCATCAACGAAGGTCTGATAACCCTGACTTCCTCCAAAGGGAAAGAATACTAATAATTGCTTTCCTTCTTCTGGAGAATTCTCAAGCTTTTGCCGGACCGTAGCCCTAACTCTTTTTCGTGAAATGTAAAACGAATAGGACACAAAATTGTAAAAGAAAGAGTATATTGCGAAGAAAATGTAAAATAGAATCAAGACAATGTAAATAGAGAAAGAAAACAGAAGAAGTTATTCAGAAATAAGAAAAGTTGTAATAAGAAATGTATAAATATGTGGCGGAATGTAATCGTGGGAGGTGATGCCTGAGAGATGATAAAAAAATAAAGGTATGAAAGATGATAAAGTAGGGAAAGAATTGAGTAAAGGTTAAGAAGGGAAAAACGAAAAGAAAGAGAAAGACCCTGCCACTAACATGCAGGGGAACGCGAAAAAAAAACTAATTTTTGCTCATTTTAAGCTTAGCTTAGGTATTTGTTGTCGTCTTCTTTTCTTTATCATCAAACGGTGAACGGATTCCAGGCAGCAAGGAGTACCTGCGGCTGGAGAGGCCGATGTTCCTCGGCGGGGTGCCGGAGGACGTCGCCAGGGACGCCTTCAGCAAATGGCACCTGCGCAACATCACCAGCTTCAAAGGTAACCTGTTCCCGCGGTCCGCACATTCAAAGTTGTATTTGGTTTAGCATTTCCTTTTGTATAACGACGTGATGATGTCATAGTGTTTGAGAAGGTTAAATGATTATCCTCTTGAGTCTTCGGTGAAGGAAAACATGGGGAGGTAGTCGATTTGTTTTAAGATCACCAGCTTCCGTGGACATGCGACATCCACCAACTACACTACACCACACTGGTGGTAGGTCTCTGTTGCTACAGGCCGTCTGGTACCACCGCAGCTCCTATTGCAACCGACAAATAGTAGACAAACATTACTGTGTTGTAGTTTGAAGGGAGATGTAGCTAGTGTAATTACTGCGGTAACGAGACTTAACACCGCATGTCTTACGAGCGCAATGTGGTGCAGTGTGTACCATCTTAACTAGCGCAATGTGGTGCAGTGTGTACCATCTTAACTAGCGCAATGTGGTGCAGTGTGTACCATCTTAACTAGCGCAATGTGGTGCAGTGTGTACCATCTTAACTAGCGCAATGTGGTGCAGTGTGTACCATCTTAACTAGCGCAATGTGGTGCAGTGTGTACCATCTTAACTAGCGCAATGTGGTGCAGTGTGTACCATCTTAACTAGCGCAATGTGGTGCAGTGTGTACCATCTTAACTAGTTGCGTTGTTAACAAGCGTATCACTTACCATCAGGTGAACGTCGCGCTCGTCTCGTCGCGTAGTAGTATAAAAAAAAATAACTACCTTCCTACCCTAGACAGTCTTTTAGCATGGGATCCATAACAAGTGTTACGAAAATTCCTGACTTAAGTATCATCGACGTATACCGGTAACTCGGTGTCCAGCTGCGGACAGCTCATTGATACGAGTATATAATGTTTACTTCAACACCAGGGTGCATGAAGGAGGCGTGGATCAACCACAAGCGCGTCGACTTCGTGAACGCGGCGCGGGCGGTGCGCACGGGCGCGGGGTGCGGCGGGGACGAGCCGCCGCCCGCGCCGCCCGCGCACGCGCTGCAGGAGGACGGCGCGCACCGGCAGGTGAGCGTTACTTCATAAATTAAAAAATAAACGTGTGCGTGTACTAGCGTACACTCGTAAGAAGTGAAACTACAAAAAACTTTATCAATTTACAAAAAATATATATATTTATATATATGACAAAGGTTAAGCTTAAATAACTTGAAAACTTGAAAAATAAATAACATGATCACGCCCACGTGTTGGTGTTTTGAAAAATGCAATCAAAAACTGAGGTTGACTTTGAATATTTTAGAAAAATAAATACCATAATTACACCTAAGTATTAGAAAAAATTGATACCATAATTACAGCCACGTGTTAGTGTATTGAAAAATACAATCAAAAACTGAGGTTCATTTTAAATAACGTGGAAAAATAAATACTATAATTACACCTAAGTATTAGAAAAAGAGATGTGATTACTTACTTTTTTTAGAAAATCACTGGAATTAGAATTAAAATAAACCCTTTGATTTTGCTGATCACTTCAATATAACATATATATATAGTAGTAGATATATATATTATGTATCACGTCACTATAGAGCGTTGGGAATAAATAAGCGTGCAATAGAAAAACGGTCAAGTATAGTGGCAGGAGTAAGTCCGTTAAAACGATATGCTATTGGTAAATGGCAATTGCACGACACCACCTAGTGGGCAAAGTCATCACTACTCAAAGCGGGTCATGGGCTCTTATGGAAGTCGATGCAATCGCCACCTGGATTTCAAAAATGTAACTACTCAAAACGGGCCGCAAAATACATTGGAGACATTTACCAATCCCTACTCCGTTGGAGAAAGTATACTTCGAATCACGTTACGTAACGTTAAAATGTGACGCGTAACGAAAAAATGTTACACTAAATTTTTTTCCAACCCCGATAAAGAAGTTTCACTTCAAAATTAAAATTAAAAATGTTTTGATAAGTAAATCATATTATAGTGTTATCGATTATTTAAATGATAAAGATGTGTGGAAATGAATGGCGCTGATTCTCAAGCAGTATGTGTCAGTACGTGTAAGACATTTAAAAATGAAGAAGACAAAAAAAATTGTATATATATATAGCCCGCTGAGTTTCTTGCCCATTCTTCTCAGGTCCGTGGCATTTGTTTTGCGAGTGGCTGGTAGATTTTGACGTTCAATAAGTGAACTATTGTTCCCATGTTGAATAGAAATTTTGACTTTGACTTTACTATCAATCACAAAGTGATCTATAAAAAACGGTAAAAAAACTTTTAAGTTAAACGCTTTTCTTTATGTGCACTGAAAACTACAAAATAAATAAATAAAAAAAACAATTAATAAACAATAAAAACGTGGGGCCCATTAACTATTTCTGCATTACTTTCTACTAATTGCTGTACTATTGTTTTTTTTATTTTTTAATTTATTTATTTTGTAGTTTTCAGTGCACATAAAGAAAACCGTTTAACTTAAAAGTTTTTTTAACGATTTTTATTTTCTTGTTTTTAGTATTTAGTGAAATTGTCTTTTCCGTTTCTTCGTTTGTAAATTTACTTATCCACTTAATTAAGGTTTGTTTGCATGTAAAACTATTCATCTTGTATATAATGAGGTCTTTATTAATTATATTATAAAGTAAAGTAGAACGGTAAACGAATTGTATTGAAGCAATCTTAGTCTTAGTTTAGGGTAAAATGTAATAATAAGTTACTTTGAGTATTCATGTAAGTGAATATATGTTACTACATCTATTCTTAAATATTATATTTCCTAATAAAAACCCACACCAAATTTACATATTTACATATTTCCCATCCAAAGGTTGTCTGGAAGAAATCGCTCGTAGTGATAAGACCGCCCATTGTGCATTTATCATATAACAAGCAATGTGATCTGTTTGTTAGATATTGAGAAAAATAATTGTGATTACCGACATTTTGTTAGTAAAATAGTAGGTGTGTTGGTTTTAAAAGACTAAAATGAAAAAAGGGAGGGTATAAGACATAACATCGTTTCGCTATAAAAGACAGATGAGTGTAAGTCTCGACACATTCGTGTTTGGGCAGTGTACGAAGTGAGAGCTCTGTGACTGGTGACGTGTGAATGTGAGAGGTATGGCGGATTTAATTTATATTTGAATTGATGTTTTTAATATGTTATTTTCTGTATCTTTTAGTGTGCAATAAAGTATTTTCTATTCTATTCTATTGTATTCTATACAAGCGTTGGTAAATGTAATAAATAAATAAAAAAAACAATTAATAAACAATAAAAACGTGGGGCCCATTAACTATTTCTGCATTACTTTCTACTAATTGCTGTACTATTATTTTTTTTATTTTTTTATTTATTTATTTTGTAGTTTTCTGTGCACAAAGAAAACCGTTTAACTTAAATTTTTTTTTACCGATTTTTATTTTCTTGTTTTTAGTATTTAGTGAAATTGTCTTTTCCGTTTCTTCGTTTGTAAATTTACTTATCCACTTAATTAAGGTTTGTTTGCATGTAAAACTATTCATCTTGTATATAATGAGGTCTTTATTAATTATATTATAAAGTAAAGCAGAACGGTAAAAGAATTGTATTGAAGCAATTTTAGTCTTAGTTTAGGGTAAAATGTAATAATAAGTTACTTTGAGTATTCATGTAAGTGAATATATGTTACTACATCTATTCTTAAATATTATATTTCCTAATAAAAACCCACACCAAATTTACATATTTACATATTTCCCATCCAAAGGTTGTCTGGAAGAAATCGCTCGTAGTGATAAGACCGCCCATTGTGCATTTATCATATAACAAGCAATGTGATCTGTTTGTTAGATATTGAGAAAAATAATTGTGATTACCGACATTTTGTTAGTAAAATAGTAGGTGTGTTGGTTTTAAAAGACTAAAATGAAAAAAGGGAGGGTATAAGACATAACATCGTTTCGCTATAAAAGACAGATGAGTGTAAGTCTCGCCACATTCGTGTTTGGGCAGTGTGCGAAGTGAGAGCTCTGTGACTGGTGACGTGTGAATGTGAGAGGTATGGCGGATTGTATTTATATTTGAATTGATGTTTTTAATATGTTATTTTCTGTATCTTTTGGTGTGCATAAAGTATTTTCTATTCTATTTTAGTCTATAGAAGCGTTGGTAAATGTAATAAATAAATAAAAAACTTCGTTGTGACTGCGCAGGACCCGTGCGTGCCGAACCCGTGCGCGCGCGGCGGGCGCTGCGTGCGCGAGGAGGGCTCCCCGTCCGACTACACGTGCCGCTGCCGCGCCGGCACCGCGGGCGCGCAGTGCGAGCTGCGCACCGGCATCGGTACGCTCACACACACGCACACACAACACGCACAAACACACACAACGCGCACAAACACACAACACGCACAAACACACACACACAACACGCACAAACACACACAACACGCACAAACACACAACACGCACAAACACACACAACACGCACAAACACACACAACACGCACAAACACACAACGCGCACAAACACACACAACACGCACAAACACACACAACACGCACAAACACACAACACGCACACACAACACACACAACACGCACAAACACACACAACATGCACAAACACACACAACACGCACAAACACACACAACACGCACAACACACACAACACTCACAAACACACACACAACACTCACAAACACACAACTCTCACAAACACACAACACGCACAAACACACACACACACAACACTCACAACACTCACAACACTCACAAACACACACAACACTCACAAACACACACAACACGCACAAACACACACACAACACGCACAAACAGACACAACATGCACAAACACACACACAACACGCACAAACACACACAACACGCACAAACACACACAACACGCACAAACACACCAACACGCACAAACACACACAACACGCACAAACACACACAACACGCACAAACACACACAACACGCACAAACACACACACAACACGCATAAACACACAACACGCACAAACACACACACACACAACACGCACAAACACACACACAACAACACGCACAAACACACATCACGCACAAAACACACACACACAACACGCACAAACACACACAACACGCACAAACACACAACACGCACAAACACACACACACAACACGCACAACACACACATAACACGCACAACACGCACAACACGCACAAACACACACAACACGCACAACACACACACACAACACGCACAAACACACACAACACACAACACGCACAACACGCACAAACACACACACAACACACACAACACGCACAAACACACAACACGCACAAACACACACAACACGCACAAACACACAACACGCACAAACACACACAACACGCACAAACACACACAACACGCACAAACACACAACACGCACAAACACGCACAAACACGCACAACACGCACAAACACACACACAACACGCACAAACACACACTATTTACTAAGAATATTTGGAGAGCGCTAAACCTAAAGAACTGTGACAACGAGACTTCTTTATCAACGCGATAAAGATGTCTCGTATTCTTTAACCGGCGTCATCATCACAATCTAATGAATCTGTTACTAGAATTAGTAGTAAACACGATCCTCATTGTATCCTGTCCCGCAACAGGCGGCGCGCACGTCGTCGGGCTGAACAAGCCGCCCGCCCGCAAGCAGCCCCCCGGCAGCGCGCAGCCGGCGCCAGGTACACGAGCTGCTGCTTCACAACCATATAATACAATTCACAAATACGATAAATAGAGTTGCTGTGTGAGACACAACAGCCGATACACGCCCACTGCTGGACATGAACCTTTAACATATATAGACTTGTTATAATATGTATTTCTTAAATATTCTCACTGCTTCACGCTTCCGCGGTCGTTCCACAATGAGGTCCCTCCGACCGGAGGAGGAGCGGCGACAGGAAGTCCGCAGGTACCGTGCTCTACTTGTTCAGCTCGCGTTATGGCAATACAACTGTTCCAGTCTTCTACACGCTATAAAAACCTTATGTATAAAGTAAAAAAATCGGTAAAAAAACTTTTAAGTTAAACGGTTTTCTTTGTGTGCACTGAACTACAAAATAAATAAATAAAAAAATTAAAAAACAATTAATAAATAATAAAAACGTGGGGTCCATTAAATATTTCTGTATTACACGTTTTTATTATTTATTAATGTTTTTTTTTTAATTTTTTAATTTTGTAGTTTTCAGTGCACATAAAGAAAACCGTTTAACTTAAAAGTTTTTTTACCGATTTTTATTTTTTTGTTTTTAGTATTTAGAGAAATTGTCTACCGAATATTCTGACATATATTATATATTCATAATGACAGTATTGTGCTAATGTAGTCCTATTATTTGATACCCATGTTGTGGTGGTTGTGGAAAAATCCGCCATATTGGACGGCGTCCATCTTGAATTTTAAATTTTGACATAATCATCATGTTTTACTAGTGTAGCCCTTTCATTTGATACCCATATTGAAGGGGTTAAGGAAAAATATGTAATCCGCCATTTTATATCGGCGGCCATCTTATTTCTTCTTTCTTGAAATTAAATGTGTGTACCAAATTTCACATCAATCTGATAACGGGAAGGTGCTTAAATTTCAATTTCTAATTTTGACTCAGATAAATAAACAAACAAATTCCGTATGGCTCGAGCTAAAATAAAACCGTTTAATTATTTAAGAACTAATATTGTTGTGCATTCTAATTTTCTTATTGGTTTTCATTATTCAAAATGGCGGATAACAACCGCCATTTTGTAATACTGTCGTCATTAAAGTGTTGAATCTATTTCGCTTTATTTACACAATGACAATGTTGTAAAGCTCAAAATTTTTAAATGAATATGTGTTATTGAGATCGATCTGTTTAATACCAGCGGTGCCTGTTTGTAAATTATTAACATTTCATTACATTTTTCTGCATAAATGTTACTATTTAAATTAGCGTTTAGAATAAATAGGCGTCCTTAAATTTACTTTATTTAAAACTTGTTATGGCTTTGTTTTCTATTTTTAATCTGTGTAATTAACTCTGTTTAGATAAATAATAAATAAGATAAATACTCTTTAAGGCACACAAAGTAAAGTAATAAACATACAAATTTATAAAATGACAATGTACAATGGGCGGCCTTATTGCTTTAAAGCAATCTCTTCCAGACAACCCACTGGAAAATAGGAGATAAATAGTAAGAGAAAAAAGAGAAGACAGTGCTGCATTAGATTAATAAAAACATTTTACAACAAAACTTTTTAAGTTTAAGTATGAACTGTAAGTTCTCTTGTATACAAATAAATAAATGTTTATTGCGTGTTCCAGCGGCGCCGGTCACCAAGCAGCAGCCGCCGGAGCATGCGCCCGCGCAGCCGCCGCAGCCCGCCTCTACAGCCGGCTGTAGGAAGGTATATATCTTTACTTAATTCCAATCAATGATTGTTTTTAATTACATAAACACAAGTCTCCTGATGTTGAGTTTGAGCTGAATGAAGCGTCGGTGTGCGCAGGAGGCGACGCGCGACACGGTGACGGAGGGCGGGTGCCGCAGCCGGCGCGCGGTGCGGGGCGCGCGGTGCGCGGCGCGGCCCGACGCGCGCGTCTGCGGCGCCGGCCTCTGCTGCGTGCCCAAGCGCACCAAGAAGAGGAAGGTGAGCACCCCACCCTCAGATTCTTTCTTCTTAACGTGCCTCCCCGTCTAGCGGGGGTTGGCGCTCAGTTCATCATATTTCGCCCTGTCTTGCGAGGCGGAACAATTGGGCGGCACTCGCAATTTTATCTTTACAATACTATGCGACGAGCGCGACGTTCACCTGATGGTAAGTGATACGCTTAACAACGCAACTAGTTAATATGGTACACACTGCACCACATTGCGCTCGTAAGACATGAGGTGTTAAGTCTCGTTACCGCAGTAATTACACTAGCTACAGCGCGCTTCAAACCGGAACACAGTAATGTTCGCACACTACTGTTTGTCGGTTGCAATAGCAGCTCCGGTGGTAATAGAGACCTACCACCTGGTAAACCAACACCGGACATTCCGGTCATTATTGCGTGATGGGCTGATACCATACTATTCACATGGTGACGGGTGGGTGGTTAGGTTAGAACACTCCGGCTCTTTTTCATCGACAACCAAAACACAACGATAATATTATGGAGTAATATTTACTATGTAAGGGTAGTATATATTAACAAACTTTTAAAATATATGCAGGTGTGTGGTTTTTGAACGAAGAAGAATGTTACATGAATAAGATTGAGATGCATGAACGAATGATTTGATAGAAGGAGATGGATGCATGAGTGCGAAAGGAACGGTTAGGGAAGACGTGTGCGATTGATTTTAAATTAGTTAATAAATAGGTTTTTGCGAAGAATCTTTTATTCTGCCCACCACAACACTAAATATAATATAATTTTATGAGCAACGACCTCCCATGCAACATATTAATTGCCGATACAGAGCCGCTTATATAAAACAATCCTTCAAAAAAATGATTGTAACGTTAAAGATGCGCAGCGCAAAGACAAACCTACGCGGTTCAACGGCTTTGTACCATGAAAAAAAAGTAGGTAATCAGAAGATTACCGCTGTTTAAACTACAACCTGCGCATGCGCATTTGCATCCCCAGATCCGGCTGATCTGCGACGACGGCACGCGCTACACCAAAGAAATAGAGATCGTGCGCAAGTGCGCGTGCGGCAAGAAGTGCCCCAGGACTTCGCCCTTCCTCATGTAACCAGCGGGAGCATCCACCGGGAGCAGACGCCACACACACCCCCCCAACTCCCCAACGTTAACACCAACAGACAATAATAACATCGGTTTCTAAGGAAATCGTCATTTCATTACACATAAAAACCATAACTTATAAATGATGTCATAGACAACAAAATGGCGGTCCGTATCTATAACAAACAACCGTAAGCAAATGTCCAAATGTTCGCGCCATTATACAACTTTAAGTATTAGGGGAAGACATTTAATTGTAACTTAATTATGGAATATATACTCGAAATATAACTTGAAGTAGGTTCGGCCTAAACCCATAGAAACTTAGGAGGTAATTTTTTTTTTTTATTCATTAAACTTAATTGAACCGAATTAACGTAATTTCCACGAGATTATTACTGTCTTATCATTAGGAAGTATTAAATCACCTAGTCTTTATATTCATTATCATATCATAGTATTTTTTTTCAACTTTGCGAAGACAAACAGGTGAACTTTTTGCCAGTTCATATTATTTAGATAATTTCTTAACGTTATATATACACAAATTGAAACTTAACCGCGGGTTTATAAAATACAAAGTAATCAATATGTTACATGAAATAAAATAAAAAAAAGATCCCCACACTATATTATTTATTAATTAACAGCGATGAAGTTTTAACCGTGAGACTAATATGAACTTGGACTCGAAAGTTTTTTTACTATTATTCCCATTTTCGTGTTAAATAATTCAAATTCAAATGATATAACAATTATTAAATTTTCGCTCCATAAATTGCATAGTTACATGTCGAGATATATTAAAAAAGTACAGATTAAATATGAATGCAGTTAATATTTGAAAATACTCCTATACTATTTAAATAATACCTAAATAATGTAAACTGTTTACACTACTTCTTTTCTATAATCTGATGTGACGCAGGAATTAGTGTCATCGATCCAGAAATACAAAGAAATTGAGGTTACTTTATAGATTCTATTTATGAAATGCAACAGTTGAGTCCACATCGCCATCTTGTTTATCTAAAGATTTCAAATATTTATCACGATTCCGTTAATCAGTTCTTAAGGTATGTTTCGCGACCGTCGGCCATTTAGCAAACAAAAATGTGTTCATTTATTATAAAAAACATATTTATTGTCTAGTTAACTATTTTAGTGCTTACTTTAGTATAGATTTGTTGGAAAAAGCATACTTAAGTCCTATTTAATAAAGATTAAATTTGAGATTTTCTTTAATTATTTTTAATCTGTATCTTGCCATCATAAAATAAATGTAAGCGGATAATGGCGGAGTTATTTTTAGGTTATTTTATTTTTTTAGATTAAGTTTTATTTTTTTAAATTGGATTACAACAGACTGAAAATCATTTATGTAATATAAAACATCATGAAACTGAATATTTATTGCCATATAGTTGCTACGTTTCAGGCTCTGCGCTTGCGAATTGTAAATGAGTAGATATTAAGACGAATGTATAGGATATAGTTGTAGTGTTATCGATGTATTTTACAAGTTTTTTATATGCATTCCGTCTTATTTAATATATTAATTTCCCTCCGCTTCGGTAGTGTAACATCGCGAACAACGCATTTAACGACCTAATTATCATATATTTATATTGACAGTATTAAAAAAGTTTAATTAAACGGATGAAGGAGAAACCTGTCGGATATTGATGCGGCTGTAACTGTATCAGTAGAACTCGCATTTAATTATTATCCGACAGTCCAACAATTACCACGACAGGTTTATTCTTTGTTTTTAAGTAAATGTTACGTGTAAGCTTTAAGTTACTTAGGCGCGGCGGCCGCCGGGCACTGCATGCGCTTCGTCTGATAAATAAAAATATAATAATTATTGTCTATGAACTTTATTATTTATTTGATGTAATAAAAGATGTTAGATACTTTTTGCTTTTCATTTCTCAACTATCTCAGACGTGCCGGTGTATCCCCACCACGAGTATAACTACGGCATGTCGTAAAAGTCGACTAAGAGAGACTCCATGGAAAACGCAATTATTCTACTACCGACACCATAAATTATGATCACAATTCCTTTCTAAAAGAATTACAAAAAATTTGAACGCATTGTTTTATACGGTTTCGTTTTAAAAAAAAAATATCAGGTGTCAGTAAGGATGTTTATACTGCACCATACTGCGCTAGGACCCGGAAAGATGTCAAATTTCATTAATTAACTTTTCTGCAGCAATCTTCATACTGGAACACAGTATAGTTACTGCTTTGGTAGTAACATGCGAAGCTATATCAAGACAATAGATTGCCTATGAGTCGGTACCAAGCCCTGGTGCGATGAAGCTTTTGTATAACACAACAAGAGAGGTAGAGAATTAATATTTAATTTGTGATTATTAATAATGTACAGACGTATAAAATTTATATTGATAACTATTACATAAAACTGGATGATAGTTAAAAAAAATTGGAAAGCTGTAGTTTTCAATATTAGAGAACTTTTTTTTTAAATCAATAGTCTATGCCCCTGCTAAAAAGAGCGACACTACACCAATAAACCACAAAAAAAAAACAACCAGAAAATAATTTAAAATATATTTATTTATATCGATAATATTATTCGATGGCAACACAACAAAAGTACTGCCATACATAAATATAAATGATTTATATTTTACATTGTAATACAGAGCCACCGCAGCGGAGTGACGTTTACGGATGAATAGACAAAATCATTACCACCGTCCTGCAACTACATGGTGATCAGTCTGCTGACTGACTGCGGAGCTGATCATCTACTAAACTTCATCCACTGAACATTACACCAGACTTACTCCTTTACATACAATATGAACTACATGAGCAAACAAGCTTAGTAGTTGAGCTTTAGTAATTAAACTAACAGAAACCACTAGCTTCAAATCAGTTGAAAAATAGTGTCCGTTGCTTTAACACCAGTTATCTCTTTACTTATATCACTGATGAAAGATGAAGTTCTCCAGCAGCCGCCCACCAGATAATTCTCCAAAATGATAATTTTGTCTATCTACCCGCTTCCGCTAGGGTGTTATAATACTGGAGGCGCTTTATTGCATTTAGGAAACTTACTAATAACATTCCCGCTTAAGGATAAATAATGATTTACTTAAATAAATAACATATTTTCTTCTCTACAGATCGCTCTCACCTGAGCCTTACTCTCTCTCTTTCTCTCTTTACCAGCTCTGATACAGCAGCTGTTGTGATGTGTTCACCGTTAACTATTACTAACATAGTATATCATAGAAGACATTATTCATCACCAGCATCGGAAAGCTCATAACGATTAAGTATTACAAACAGCTCTCATGTTCTCGCTGGAACTTATTTCTTACGGGGTGATTCAAGGCTTATTGTCCACGAGCCAGGCGAGGGTTGGTGGATGTCACATGACAACTGAAGCTGTTCTTACTACATAGGGCTGAGCTCGAGCCTCATTCATCAACGCTTTAGTGACTACAATAAAACATCCAGCTGTAGTGTAGGCGGAATATCTATAAACAGCTGAACAATGTGAAGTATTCGGATGAATTCAATTAACCCATTCACATACATACGTTGTCTCAATTTTTGAGAATATGGCAACACTACAAAATACAAACATGGATAAACGCTGATAAAATTTTTATAATGAATATATGTAGTGCTGCTTAGAATGTTTACACTGCAACTTTTATGCAAGCGACTCTAGCTAAAGACCCTTTCTTTATACTTAAATTGTGTCAGACAATGATAACAAAATTATTTGATCGTTCCAAATTAAACAATTCTCAAATGATCATATTTGGTGTTGTGTAAACATCTTAACCAGCATACTACAAATGGAACTCCAACTGGTATTGTAACTGACCATTTGGCTGTGAACGGGTTAAAGCTCCAGTCATGACTTAACTTTAAAGTGATGCGATAGTTTACTACCCTACATATAAGCTGACCACACCGTCATCTTAAAAAGCTCAATTACTTGTGATGTCACGGAGACATACCAAATGCAAACTCTCCAGGCAACTTTAATTATACTTAACCTATTCAGGAGTTTAACCGTACCAACGGCACCAGTCCAACTATCCAATGTGATGCATCATCACTAAACTTGATCATTTATAAAACAGCATCTGAATGCTCACTGTCCAAGAAACAAGGAACTGTAGAGCACCGGGATGCAGTTCCAGAGCTCAACGACTACTGTAAATATTTTATATAACTTAAAGCGGACTCCTATTTACAATTTCATTTATTTTAATTGATGGTGATGATTACTTGTTATTATCAAAATGATTATCTGAAAGATACAATAAGTTTCTCCGAGGCGATGATCATATTGATATGATCAGGAGAGTTCTTGTGACCACCGGTGTCTATGTATAAACAGAATCTTAGACAGCACTTACTCGATATAGTCTAAAGCACACAAACGTCACGCGCGACAGCGGCATCTTCTGCCCCTTTTGCAACCGTACCAACACGTACGAGTTGAAAAAGGACAAAGCTATCCAGTGCTTATGTGCAAAAGACTACATAACAATAATACACTTAATAAATAAACGAGATTAAATTATCATTTAAATAACATCTAAAACACTTCCGTCCCAACAGTGCGCAAACGTCCCACGGATGTTCCCTATTGTTTAGCACTTCGTTATAAACACCGCAGTGGCACTTCATCACTTGTTTCTACTTAAAAAAAATCACTTCACTTTCTGTTCACAAATAATTTTGCTGCGGTTCCACTTCTTACAAGTAACATATTAAATAAAAAGGTATTGTGATGTATGTAGTGTAGTGGAATGAGAACGAATGGAAGCAAAGAGTGGGAGGTTGGAATGAGAACGAATGGTATCAAAAAGTGGAAGGGTAGGAGAGAGAATGAATGGAAGAAATGAGTAGGGGGGTCGGAGTTAGACCGAATGGTAGCAAAGAGTAGGAGAGTCAGAGTGAGAATGAATGGGAGCAAAGTGTAGGATGGACGGAGTGAGAACGAATGGGAGCAGTCTAGGAAGGTTGGAGTGAGAACGAAAGGGAGCAAAGAGTAGGAGGGTCGGAGTGAGGATGAATGGGAGCAAAGTGTAGGATGGACGGAGTGAGAACGAATGGGAGCAAAGTGTAGGAAGGTCGGAGTGAAAACGAATGGGAGCAGTGTAGGAAGGTCGGACTGAGAACGAAAGGGAGCAAAGTGTAGGATGGACGGAGTGAAAACGAATGGGAGCAAAGTGTAGGATGGACGGAGTGAGAACGAATGGGAGCAAAGTGTAGGAGAGTCAGAGTGAGGATGAATGGGAGCAAAGTGTAGGATGGACGGAGTGAGAACGAATGGGAGCAAAGTGTAGGAAGGTCGGAGTGAAAACGAATGGGAGCAAAGTGTAGGATGGACGGAGTGAAAACGAATGGGAGCAAAGTGTAGAAGAGTCAGAGTGAGAATGAATGGGAGCAAAGTGTAGGATGGACGGAGTGAAAACGAATGGGAGCAAAGTGTAGGATGGACGGAGTGAGAACGAATGGGAGCAAAGTGTAGAAGAGTCAGAGTGAGGATGAATGGGAGCAAAGTGTAGGATGGACGGAGTGAAAACGAATGGGAGCAAAGTGTAGGATGGACGGAGTGAAAACGAATGGGAGCAAAGTGTAGAAGAGTCAGAGTGAGAATGAATGGGAGCAAAGTGTAGGATGGACGGAGTGAAAACGAATGGGAGCAAAGTGTAGGATGGACGGAGTGAAAACGAATGGGAGCAAAGTGTAGGATGGACGGAGTGAGAACGAATGGTAGCAAAGAGTAGGATGGACGGAGTGAAAACGAATGGGAGCAAAGTGTAGGATGGACGGAGTGAAAACGAATGGGAGCAAAGTGTAGGATGGACGGAGTGAAAACGAATGGGAGCAAAGTGTAGGATGGACGGAGTGAAAACGAATGGGAGCAAAGTGTAGGATGGACGGAGTGAAAACGAATGGGAGCAAAGTGTAGGATGGACGGAGTGAAAACGAATGGGAGCAAAGTGTAGGATGGACGGAGTGAAAACGAATGGGAGCAAAGTGTAGGATGGACGGAGTGAAAACGAATGGGAGCAAAGTGTAGGATGGACGGAGTGAAAACGAATGGGAGCAAAGTGTAGGATGGACGGAGTGAAAACGAATGGGAGCAAAGTGTAGGATGGACGGAGTGAAAACGAATGGGAGCAAAGTGTAGGATGGACGGAGTGAAAACGAATGGGAGCAAAGTGTAGGATGGACGGAGTGAAAACGAATGGGAGCAAAGTGTAGGATGGACGGAGTGAAAACGAATGGGAGCAAAGTGTAGGATGGACGGAGTGAAAACGAATGGGAGCAAAGTGTAGGATGGACGGAGTGAAAACGAATGGGAGCAAAGTGTAGGATGGACGGAGTGAAAACGAATGGGAGCAAAGTGTAGGATGGACGGAGTGAAAACGAATGGGAGCAAAGTGTAGGATGGACGGAGTGAAAACGAATGGGAGCAAAGTGTAGGATGGACGGAGTGAAAACGAATGGGAGCAAAGTGTAGGATGGACGGAGTGAAAACGAATGGGAGCAAAGTGTAGGATGGACGGAGTGAAAACGAATGGGAGCAAAGTGTAGGATGGACGGAGTGAAAACGAATGGGAGCAAAGTGTAGGATGGACGGAGTGAAAACGAATGGGAGCAAAGTGTAGGATGGACGGAGTGAAAACGAATGGGAGCAAAGTGTAGGATGGACGGAGTGAAAACGAATGGGAGCAAAGTGTAGGATGGACGGAGTGAAAACGAATGGGAGCAAAGTGTAGGATGGACGGAGTGAAAACGAATGGGAGCAAAGTGTAGGATGGACGGAGTGAAAACGAATGGGAGCAAAGTGTAGGATGGACGGAGTGAAAACGAATGGGAGCAAAGTGTAGGATGGACGGAGTGAAAACGAATGGGAGCAAAGTGTAGGATGGACGGAGTGAAAACGAATGGGAGCAAAGTGTAGGATGGACGGAGTGAAAACGAATGGGAGCAAAGTGTAGGATGGACGGAGTGAAAACGAATGGGAGCAAAGTGTAGAAGAGTCAGAGTGAGAATGAATGGGAGCAAAGTGTAGAAGAGTCAGAGTGAGAATGAATGGGAGCAAAGTGTAGGATGGACGGAGTGAAAACGAATGGGAGCAAAGTGTAGGATGGACGGAGTGAAAACGAATGGGAGCAAAGTGTAGGATGGACGGAGTGAAAACGAATGGGAGCAAAGTGTAGGATGGACGGAGTGAAAACGAATGGGAGCAAAGTGTAGGATGGACGGAGTGAAAACGAATGGGAGCAAAGTGTAGGATGGACGGAGTGAAAACGAATGGGAGCAAAGTGTAGGATGGACGGAGTGAAAACGAATGGGAGCAAAGTGTAGGATGGACGGAGTGAAAACGAATGGGAGCAAAGTGTAGGATGGTACCATTCATTCATTCATTTAATCCTATTCATCATAATTTCAACCTACCATTCATTCATTCATTTAATCCTATTCATCATAATTTCAACCTACCATTCATTCATTCATTTAATCCTATTCATCATAATTTCAACCTACCATTCATTCATTCATTTAATCCTATTCATCATAATTTCAACCTACCATTCATTCATTCATTTAATCCTATTCATCATAATTTCAACCTACCATTCATTCATTCATTTAATCCTATTCATCATAATTTCAACCTACCATTCATTCATTCATTTAATCCTATTCATCATAATTTCAACCTATCATTCATTTCATCCTATTACCACATTCCTTGTGGTCAACTGTAACAATTACCACCAGGTGAATGATCTTTTTTCTACACACCACCAGCTGGTCTGCTCTGTCGCACGCCTCACCTTGTAATGCTCTATGAGGCCGGTGACGGTGGGCGCCGCGAACACGGCCGGGTCGTGCGAGTCGAAGCTGAACCGGTGCTGGTAGTGCTCGATGCGCGCGTGCAGCGACCGCCCGTACTTGCGGAACGACACGGAGAACAGGTGCTCCTCTTGGGCCGAGTCGCGGAGGAGGAACGTGCCTGGAAAGGAAAGATTGACGTAGATTAGCAAAGACTTGATTTCATTTGCTCGCTACATGGTGACTGAGAAGGAAGATGGTGTATACAGAGATGTTATGGTAGCTAGTCAAGTTCATCAGCTCATGTGCTATAAAATAAAGTCTTTGTTGTCTCCGTTCACAGTCTATTAAAAATTTTAATTTCGAATACAGACAAAAAGAATTATTGCAATTTTATATGGTAACAATTTCTTGTGAAAAATAAAATTACCCTCCGGCTTGTTGTCCAGCAAGCGTTCAGCCTCGTATCGGTCCATCTTGCCCCAGTAAAATGAGCAGGCTGTAATCTCCTGCAGATCCGGCACCAAGCAGTGGATGTAGTCCACCTGGGGATTAACCATTCACCAACTCATTCACGATCACATCTAATTATTGATATCACGGTCAACATCGATGGAGAACTAATTTTCTTTTACAATGATGTAGCATCCATCCGACATGTATAACACATTTCTGATAGTTTTCCAGTTACACCATAAGGTAAGCTCTGTTCTGGAAACGTACCGCTTCTCCTCATTTAGGTTTCAAGATGTACCATAAAATGGTAGCGAAACAGAATGAAAGTGAGGACTGGTGTGAAAGAACTATGCCGTGACCCAAACCACGCAAGACCTTACTTCATAGGATCATTTCTATAGTAAGTTCTTCACAAGACCCAAACCACGCAGAGACGTTTAAATGAAAAAATTATGAAGACGGTACCTGCGTGTGAACTTTGGCCGGGGGCGTGGTCGGCGCGTTCTGCGCATGCGGGAGCGCGGGCGCGCGGAGAAGCAGCGCGCGCAGCTCGCCGCCGCACACCACCTGCGCACACCGGCGACACGTTCAGCAGGAGGGAAACATTTAGTCGGCATACTTATAGTTTTATTAAACCGCACGGAGTTCCATGGTTCAATTCTAGAGGCACACATTAAGGAGTTACTATGAGAATGTTAGACTAATTGTTTTTTAAATTATACCAGGTGAAGTGATGAACGAGACGTTTACCTGATGGTAAGTGACACGCTAGCCGCTAGTTAAGATGGTATACACTGCGCCACATTGCGCTAGTCGCCTTGAGACATGAAGGTGTTAAGCCACGTTACCACAGTATTTTCACTAGCTGTTGACTTGTTACCACAGTATTTTCACTAGCTGTTGTCTCGTTACCACAGTAATTTTACTGGCATACAGTACCCTTCACAACACAAAATTGTTACATACACACTATTGTTTGTCGGTTCAAACAGTCGCTGCGGTGGTACCTACCTAAACGGTCTACAGCAGAGACCTGCCAGCAATAATATAACATAACATCAAATTACCGTATGTGTTCATTGACTTAGTCGTATTATACCAAGTGTGATGTTATTAACTAAAGTTCGCTTAATATTCCGCCACAGCGCGATGCCGTCGCCGCCGGCTACAGTACGCACCTGGAAGTGCGGGTGCAGCCGCAGCGAGCCGTCGTTACTCTGCGTCAACTCGTTCCTGCCCTCTTGCGGCGACTCACCTTCACTGTAAACGTATTACAATTTATATTTCTTTCATTTTTAATTTGTATTTATATTTCTTTCATTTTTAATCTGTATTGATATTTATTTCATTTTTAATCTGTATTTATATTTCTTTCATTTCTAATCTGTATTTATAATTCTTTCTCATTTAATTATTTATTTAATAGGTTAGTCACGAATATATTTATGTAAAATGTATTTTTATTATGGAAACAAAACTTTTGAAGTTTGGTTTTGATTTATGTAAAAAAAAAACAACAAAAAATACATTTTAAAAGGCGCAAAAATATATGTATTTAAATATAACCATTTAAAATATCTTGAAGAGACTCACGTTCTGGGTGCGACCGAAAGCACGTACACCTCAGCAGTTGGCTCACCGTTCTCTCTGCTCGTGTCACTATCTGTTGAATGATGGAATTAATTTATCAGTAGACAACCTACTTTATGTCAAGATGAACTTACTCCTTACAGACCTGGGGCCACCAATGATAGTAGACTCACCGGTAATCAATATATTTATCTACAGCAACGTGTCACCGCCCATTGTACATTTTTGTTTTGACTTATGTATTTCTTTCTTTTGTTAAATTTGTTACTGGTGTACAATAAAGAATATTTATCTTATCTTATCATCATCATCTCAAATGATGGAGATCCACCGCTGGTACAGGTCTCGTGTAATGACTTCCACAATATATAACTGATAATATTGTCAAATAAGACAATGAATAAGAAGATATAAAGTATAAAAAAAATACTTCACCTGTATTTATGACAATGGCGTCCAATTCTCTCCTCAGATCCCTCGCTCCCAAAGTCAGCACCGCAGCGAGTCTGAATACAATACAATCACATTATGATGGTTTTAGATCCTCGGAGTGTAATGTCTGTGATGATGCTCACCTATCATCGCTGACGCGCCGGTAAGCTGTGCACACGCAGGCCGGCCTCCGCCACCGGCGACGCCTGCACGCGCACTCCCTGCCGCTCCACCTGATCATCACATGACCAAACATCTAACTAGGACATGAGTTTGTTTATATGGTACCGACTGAATCTCACAGACTTGGTCCTGCTAGTGCATTAAATCTTTAATGGCTCATCGCCACTGCATGCATGAGGAAGATGGCTACCAGAGAAAAGTTGCGGCTTATTGTAAAGCTTGCCACCAACACCTGAACTGATGACCACATCAACCAAGAGATATCTTTAATCAGATGATCAGTTCATATCAACTTATGCTTCAATGGTATAGAAGATGCAGACAGGTCTATTACAAGTAATAAACTTGATTCAATTTCTGTATATTAGTGTTGTCCTATTCTAATCTGGAGCCACCACTTGTGGTGCAGTTCGGTGATAATAACTCCTAATGTATAACAGGTGGCAGCACCAGCTGATGGCTTATGCAAATCAGAACTTTATGAGGGAACATGCTTTACTCTCTTCAGATCCATAATATTGAATGCTAGTAAATATACTCGGGTGACTATATGGAATTAGTCAATAGTAATATGTGTCCAGACCTGTCGGTCACAGCGCTGACGTAGCGGTGGACGCTGCTCGGCGACTCCGTGTACCTGCGACGCTCCCACGCGCCGCACCCGCATGTGCACTCCCCACCTGAAAACCAAACGCATAAAAACTCATGATTCAACTCTATCCTATTTGGTGCGGTTTTCAAACAACTACAACAATGATGCACAAGCAACGTGATGTCACAGCTCTCTACTACAAATCATCATCATCATGCCTTCAAACTGAAGTTCAGCCACCAGATTGAAAAATTTATTCAATCTCGAGCTATTCTTTTTAACTGGTCAAATTTAAGCCAGGTCCATTCATTAATATCAAGCAGCACATTTTCCAGGAATTTTGCCCTCCAGGATCAACCTTGGTTACTCATGAAGGGATCCTTTTTGTCGTTGACCAAAAAATGCAAACTTTCTCTGCATAACTACAAATGTTTCCTGTTTAAACAATACCATACTGACTTCAGCGTCCAAAATCACAACTGTGAAACCTAGCGCACTATTCATAATTTAACTCAGCAATTAGGTCTATAGAGTCTAAATGTTTACTACAAATATTACTCAAAAACCACTCACTCTTTCTAGAAGTCTGCTGTCCCATATTGCTAGTATTTCAACTATGAGAGGTTCGCCCAGCGAACTACCATCTGCAACAATACAAAATCTAGTTTAACGGTTGATAATTATTAAAGGACCCGAGTGTTTTTTTTTTATTAACTAACATATTTACTAGTGTTAATTAGTAATAGGTCTCTAAATTGTGATATTAGTATAGGATTGTTTTGTTTTAATTGTAATGTGTTTTAAAGTTTTAAATTGTATGTTTTCTATTCCAGCTTTAATGCTTTCAGAGTACGTGTATGTATGACCAAAAATAGGTTAAGTATATAGAAATAAGACAAAGTCGTCACTTACAGGGAGAGGTATGAATAAGGAAGGAAGCTAACTGTATGAATGTGAGAAAAGAAATAAAGATAGAACTAGTATGTAAGAATGGACCCTGACCCACAACACGCAAGCGGAAAGACTGTAAAAAAAAAAACACATCTTTTATTACAAACATTGAACGGGACTCTGGATGTAAATGTAAAGTGTGAAAGTGTTGACTAATTAAGATGCCGAATCACTATCCTCATCATGTCTGACGACATTCATTGTATAATAAGATCTTAGTCTCAAAGTGACACGCTTTAATAAGATGTTAAGAGAACATTCTTATCACAACCTGAATTAGTTAATCTGCGTAATCACCATCAGGTCAACATCCCACTCGTATCAAGGAGGAAAATACAGATGGTGCTTACATACTATATAAAAGACAATAGTCACCTAGAAGAACAAAACAATAGAAACAAAGCATGCGAATAATTGTAATCACTTCCTTAAATGTCCATTTATATTAACAATATATATGACTACTGTTGAAGAAAGTTAAAAGTATTCGAGAAATCGATCAAAATTTTTATGAACGTCTCCATTACATTATTAGGTAATGTACAACGTAAATAAATTAATATTTAACTAAACAAACCACTAGGCTATCATAGCTTTTTAGTAAAACTTCTTCTTCTTAGTAGTATTTCCTCATGACTGAGGGTTGTGGTCATCATGTGTAATGAAACACACGACGACTTACTTGTCAGTTATAATGGAGTGGTTTGCCATTGCGTTCTCCATTTCATATACTAGTGCGACCACAGATGGTCACAACATAGATATGCAGGTTACCTCACAATGTTTTCCTTCAAACTGTGAAATGTGTGTTGAAACTAGTCTATGACAATTATAGCTCCGCTACTAATAATCGTTCTGTGACAATACAATTGTTTTAATGAAGTCAATTGAGGTGATACAGTAATTACTTCGAGTTAATACACAATGTAACGTTGACTCATCTCTACTGTGGACAAAATTGAATTGTTACATACAGACAAATTCAATCCCATACACATTGCTGATTGAAGCATTTGTTTGCATTGTAAATGTTAGCAGCAATTTTTTTGGACATAAACATAGTTATATTTAACACGGCAATTAGTCTAGCTAGTAGTAAATAGTTTATAATTTATCTATTTACTTAAGGACCACCAATGAGGCACACGACATACAACAAGTCCAATCTTGTCGCGACATGCTCCGCAGTTGTAGACAAAAAAAATTAAACATGAATAAATATCCAAAACACCAGAAAATAATGGTGAACATGATTAAGTATTAACTACAATTTACAATTTATTAGTGAATAACAGTTGCAGGATAAGAATAATAAACAAATGACAAATTTGAATTAAAATTCTAGATTTGCTATAACTATCATTTATCTTTGTATTCTTGGAAATTAAAAACTGGCAATTATATAAGAAAAGTTCTTTTTAATGATTTAATTATAGTAGCAATAGATTTGTAAACATCACTTACATATGATTTGAAAGTAATTGTTTCTTAATCCTGTTAAACACAACAATATCTGCTCACAAATGTTTAACTGCAGAGGTAGGAGCGACTTACTTTATCAACCTCCTGCATGTATAAACATCCCCACAATTGTTTTCCCGTCCCAGTGTGCACTTAAAATTCAGATACCGCGATAAACAAGCGGCTCCTATGACGCAAATAATAGTTTATGCATGTAGAAATATGGAACGAATGAAACGATCACAAAATCTCATAAATAATACATAGTCAATGCACAAAACTTTTTTCGTGCCATCATTTAAAAAGAAACGGGTTAAAACATACCGATAAAGAATAAGACAGATTTTTTAAAATAAATTACTCCAGCACAATACAAAGTAGACAAACGTACTAAGTACTTCTTTATGTAGACAAATGACACAGAAATAAACAAATCTGGTATAGAAGTCCGCCATCTTGAAACGAAAAATGCAAAACACTGTGCATGAAAATATTTTATAATAAAATGTAAAAATAACTTACGTCTGCTTTGTGTTTCCTTAAAAATGTTTATATACGGTCATATAAAATTAATATATTTATCTCGTTTTCGTCAATTTATAACACATAGCTAAGTAGATACTTAAAGCTTCACATTAATGTTAACTTTTCACTAAAATTCGTTTCGTTATTTACATGGAACAACTACACGTGAACATTTACACATTTACATAAGTAATATACAATTATTTTCAACAATTAGCACGCAGCTAAAATACGCAGTTCCTATGTCGGTGTGACATTTTGTAGCACAACGTTCCGTTATTAGAATATTACATCCTGACTTCGTGTTTTTACATAACAGATTTTTTTATGTCTGCAATTATAAAATTTTATTTATAAATTAGTACTCTTGTGTTATTGTAATTTTTTTTAAAATACAAAACCATGAAGATTTTTTTGAATTATAATGTTTATACATACACGCACTCTTTAGTGAAGAAAGTATACGTTTTCTAAAACAGTATTCTATTGCAACACGTTTCAATTAATTTTAAAGATTGTTAATTCTAAAGGATAGTATGAAATTTAAAGTTTTATTAAAATCTTATTACTAAAAATGGGAAATTATTATTTTAAGTAAATGTGTGTTGTAGTTTGCGTGTATTGAAACTGATTAAAACTTTATTGTGTCGGTAGACCGAGCAGTCGCCATTTTGTTGGCTATTTCGTTTTATTTAAGAAATTCATAGAATTTCACGTGTTTTATTTTATTTAAGTGTTACATGTGTTCATATAATAATGTCCAAGAGGAGAATTGAAGTAATGGATCCCTTCATTAAGAGAAAGAGGTCTGTATCCACGTGATCATGGCGTGCTCATCGAGCCATGCTTTTTGTTATTTTACGATTATATCTTTTGTTTTTCTTTATATATTTCTTTACCATGGTTAATATTAAATCAGTGGTAATAATGTTTATATGATTCTTCAAAATAACAGGGATCAAGTTGTTACGCATCTTAGTTTGTATTTAATTATTGATAATTGCGCGTTTCATTATTCATACTTTTAATATAATTATAATTAATAATATCCCTACAATGATGAAAAGTAAACAAATAAAACTTTTTATTATAATATAGAGATTTTATAATAAAACATGTATTTCATCATTCTTTCAACATAGGCTGCAGTAGATTGCAGTAATTTAATTTAACTTATATTATTATAAAATCTAGCTTTAGACTAGTTCATTACTTTAAACACCAATGGCATATTTAAAAAGTAATTCCCATACTCAGATTGGAAATAAATCTTAAAAGTATTGTAGTATATGGTACTTAATAATAAAAGGGAGATAATAAAAGAAGTTATGGTAAAGGGAATTCTTGTCTTAATTATTTGAGAAATGTTGCTTGTGCAGTTTAATTCCACAGGATGTTTTGCAATGTCAAAAGACTGCCAGGATCACTTTGAGTGAACCCTTAGTTGATTTCTTACTATTTGTTTAATTATAAAATACTAAACTTGTCGTGTTTTTTGCCATATTGGACACAGGACAATGGTTCAAGATCTCTTCAAGGTAAGAATGCTAAATTTATGGGTGTTTTTCTTTCTGAATATGCTATTGGTAGTCATTAAATATATCTCAGTATCATACTCTAATTTCATATTTAGAGCTGGTTATTTTAGAAGGGGAGCTAGCTATCAAGCTATCAAAGTAAAATCAAATTATAATGATAAACCTGCAGTTAGTTAGCATGGTGCATAAAGTCTTGTCTCTCTCGTTATGAGAAGAGAACATTACATTGCTTTTAATGTAGCATAACTTTAAATTATTATTAAAAACAAAGTTCTTTTTTAAAGTGGCTGTAGGAGCATTACCAAACTATGAAATGCATTTGTAAAATGTGTTATATTTCATAATTCCTTTCTTTAATCTGGACATTATAGTAGCTCTTTGTTCTTCACCAGAATTAGAAATAATGTTTGTAATGTTACGTTTACTGTCATTAGGGAGGAAAAGGCGGCCGCTGCTGCTAAAGCGGCAACCACTGGTGAATCAGCTTCGGATACCACAACTACTTTGGGAACTACCATGCCTCCATCAACAACAAGCACGCCAGGCATGAACCCATACACAGGTGTGTACAGAAACTTTGATCCGTTGGTCTGATAAAATAAAATGAGTGTTTTTATTATAAATGATTTAGGATTGACAACCAGTTGAAGATTGCAGTTTAGACGTGATGATAAAAACTTAAATTTGAAATTTTTTACCCAAAAAGCATATTATCCACAAACACATCCTTTAATATGTAAAATATCTAATTTTGACTTTCAGATTTTTTTTTATCGAAAGCAATGTGTACATAAAAATATAATTAATTTATTTGCAGGTCTGCCACACTCTCAGCGGTATCACGAGCTGTTGCGGCGGCGCCTCGGCCTCCCGGTGTGGGAGTACAAAAACGACTTCATGAGATTACTTAATACGCATCAGTGCGTAGTGTTAGTAGGTGAGACTGGTTCCGGTAAGACGACGCAAATACCCCAATGGTCGGTGGAATTCGCAGCGATCACCGCGGGGAAGTCTACCGGAGTCGCTTGCACACAGCCAAGGAGAGTGGCAGCTATGTCGGTAGCACAGAGAGTTGCCGAGGAAATGGATGTGGCACTGGGCCAGCAGGTGGGTTACAGCATCCGTTTTGAGGACTGCTCCGGACCGCAGACAGTATTAAAGTACATGACGGACGGTATGTTGTTACGAGAAGCGATGTCAGACCCGATGCTGGAACAATACAGAGTTATACTCCTCGATGAGGCCCACGAAAGGACTTTAGCCACGGACATACTTATGGGAGTTTTGAAGGAAGTGATCAAACAACGTTCTGACTTGAAGCTGGTTATCATGTCGGCCACGCTAGACGCGGGCAAGTTCCAACAGTATTTCGATAATGCACCCTTAATGAATGTACCAGGTAGAACACATCCTGTAGAAATCTTCTACACACCACAACCAGAACGAGATTATTTAGAAGCAGCAATACGGACAGTCATTCAAATACATCTGTGCGAAGAAATAGCAGGAGACATACTTCTATTTTTAACTGGACAGGAAGAGATAGAAGATGCGTGTAAGCGGATTAAGAGAGAGATAGACAACCTCGGCCCAGAGGCTGGAGAGTTGAAATGCATTCCACTTTATTCTACTTTACCACCCAATTTACAACAGAGGATCTTTGAGCCGGCACCACCCAACCGTGCCAATGGTGCTATAGGAAGAAAGGTGGTTGTATCCACCAACATCGCCGAGACATCACTCACAATCGACGGCGTGGTGTTTGTAATAGACCCTGGTTTCGCGAAGCAGAAGGTTTACAACCCCCGTATAAGAGTGGAGTCACTGCTGGTGTCCCCGATCAGCAAGGCGTCTGCGCAGCAGCGTGCGGGGCGCGCCGGACGCACGCGCCCCGGGAAATGTTTCCGTTTGTATACCGAGAAGGCGTACAAGAATGAAATGCAAGATAACACTTATCCGGAGATTCTGAGGTGACCTGATGGATCGGTTTTGTATACATTTTTTTTTATTTACTTTTTAATAACACCTTTTTTAACAGAGTTTAGATTGACGACATTTTTAAAGCAGTTGAAATTACCACATTTTAATAAGTCACAGATTTTTATTAGAATATATGGGAATGATTGTTGATGATTCTGATTACATTGGCAAAACTGATGATAAAATGTGATAACTAGTGTTAAAGTACTGTCAAGTAATTTTTTTATGTTTAATGGACATTAATCTTTGTGCAACTCGTGAGTGCTGCGGTGGTATCCTATTACCAGTTACCGCAGACACACAGTGCACACCAAAGCAACATTCACTACTTTTTTTTACGTACATATACATACACTTGTAAACGAGTTCGTAAATGGTGAAGTCAGTTCACCGAATATATTGCTTTGGGTCTATTATATATGACTACTTGAATCGTTGTTATTATGACAGAGGATGCTTATAGCCTAAAAAAATTCTAGATTAATCCAAATTATTGTACTTTGTAGACTTGGAATCTAAACAGGTGCCTCACAACTGGTAAAGACAACAACATAGATCACCAGTCAACTCATTACATATACTATATTCTTCTCTTTGTCTATAATAGTGTGGTATTATATTTCACCACTGGAGATTTTGAGTCCAAACTGCACACTGTTATTGGGGAAGAGTTACCACCGCTTGCTGTTTATGGTGGACCAATTTTTGTTTCTCAATGATCAGTTCACAGCGATATCTGCTGAGTAGTAACTAAACTCAGTGGAATATGTTAATGTAGATAAGATCGAGTAGATACAATATGTATGTCCTCGCTTAACACCAATAAACTGTTAACGAGATAACCTTTGTAATTCCGCACAAGCCGGCTGCACACTCTAATGCCCTGCCCGCATTGCGTTGCAGATCAAACTTAGGATCTGTAGTTTTGCAGTTGAAAAAGCTGGGTATCGACGATCTCGTCCACTTTGACTTCATGGATCCGCCAGCGCCGGAGACGTTGATGAGGGCACTTGAGTTGTTGAACTACCTCGCCGCTCTGGGTAAGTCGAACTTTATTCATTTTAATACCATTCAATTCTGCTGGGTTTTGTGTCTGATGATATATAGAGCAGCTTGAGATGTGGGATCCTGGCCTACTTACTCCGAGCTTCCTTAAAAGGAAAGCTCTGAGTCCCAGCAGTGGGGACATTAAGAATAAACAAAAAACTATACAACGTTAGCGTGTATTAAGAAATACTCTAATGTAACAGACGACGACGGCAACCTGACCGACCTGGGCGCGGTGATGGCGGAGTTCCCGCTGGACCCGCAGCTCGCCAAGATGCTGATCGCCAGTTGCAACCACAACTGCTCCAACGAGATCCTGTCAATCACTGCGATGCTGTCAGGTGAGTTGGTGGTGTAAATAGCAACATGTGATCTTAATTTAGTTGTCTTGAAAACCTGGAGACGAAAGATCCAAATGCTATTAACCAAGGTAACCGACATAGCCCTGCGAGTCACGAGGCTGAAGTGGCAATGGGCAGGGCACATAGCTCGTAGAACCGATGGACGTTGGGGATCCAAAGTGCTGGAATGGCGACCCCGCACAGGAAAGCGTAGCGTTGGCAGACCTCCCACTAGGTGGACAGATGACATAAAAAGAATCGCAGGGAGTCACTGGATTCAAAAAGCACTAGACCGTATTTTGTGGAATACATTACAAGAGACCTATGTCCAGCAGTGGACGTCCATCGGTTGAAATGATGATGATGATGAAATGGTCCAGGGGACTTGCCCAGATAATACAGTAGACCCTTGTTTTATTCCAAGGATATATATCATGGAGTTAGTTCAATGGTTATTAAAAAGCCACGCTGATTATAACCCTCGTATTGTAAATTTACTACTGTAATAACATCACTGTGTTCTGACTGTAACTATCCGCAGTTGAAATCAAATGTTAAGCATATAGATAAAGAAGATTCCATAATGTTGAGCGGTAGGATTTTTTAATTCTTAAAATATATGCTACGGATGTAAGTAATCCATCGCTCCGGTTAACATGTGCTCGTGTGTGCAGTGCCGCAGTGCTTCGTGCGACCGAACGAGGCGCGCAAGGCGGCCGACGAGGCGAAGATGCGGTTCGCGCACATCGACGGTGACCACCTCACCCTGCTGAACGTATACCACGCGTTCAAACAGAGTGAGTACATTTGTAACATACTGTTTTCTTGTGATTATTTTTGCACTGGACAGAACAAGGTAGTTAGGATAATATACACTGCAGCTCATTGTTGCAAGACAAGATTTTTTTTTTTTATACTACTATGCGACGAGACGAGCAAGACGTTCACCTGATGGTAAGTGATACGCTTGTTAACAACGTGGTGCTAGTTACGATGGTACACACTGCACCACATTGCGCTCGTCGTAAGACATAAGGTGTTGTCTTGTTACCCCAGTAATTACACTAGCTACAGCACCCTTCAAACTACAACACAGTAATGTTTGCACACTACTATTTGTCGGTTGCAATAGGAGCTGCGGTGGTACCAGACGGTCTACAACAGAGACCTACCACCTAGTGAAACAATACAAACAAGATGTAAAATATATACATATTGTAGTAATACGAGACCTACCATCAGTAAAGCAGAGTTCTACCACCACCGTGTGTACACTATTATTTAGATGTGTAAATATTGAAACTAAACGGTGTGCCCCCGGCTTTCAGATATGGAAGATCCCCATTGGTGCTACGATAACTTTATCAACTACAGATCACTCAAGTCCGGTGACAACGTGCGCCAGCAGCTCAGCAGGATCATGGACAGGTATTGCATTATTATGTATCTTATATACCGCTACTTCTTCAATGACGTTGCCATGCTCGAATTTTACAAATAAATCTATTTAAATTTATTTCTATTAATCTGAAAAAAGAAAGGAGGATGCTTAATTTTTTTACAAATACCTCTTCCAGGTTTAACTTGAAGCGTACGAGTACGGAGTTCACCAGCAAAGATTACTACATCAACATACGGAAGGCGCTCGTCAACGGCTTCTTCATGCAGGTAATATAATAAAATACTGCATGCTCAACGGTAAATGGTCACCGTTACCAATAGACAAAACTGCCATCACAAATGCAACATATGTTTTGTTCTCTGTCTTGTATTTCTCTCACAGAGACCTTACTAGCTCCTTTTTCATTGTGAGCTTGCCGTCGAAGTGATGGTGAAAGTACCATGTCCCACTCCTACTAAATCTTATTAAATGCGTGCAGGTGGCGCACCTGGAGCGCACGGGCCATTACCTGACGGTGAAGGACAACCAGGTGGTGCAGCTCCATCCGTCTACCTGTCTCGACCATAAACCCGACTGGGTCATCTACAACGAGTTCGTTCTCACCACGAAGAACTACATACGGACCGTGACAGACATCAAACGTGAGTTGTGCTTTTTGTATTAAAATGGAAATGCAGAGTGAGGTTTGCCTGATGATTTCCATCAAGAGTCCATTAATCAGTCAGTTCAAGAGTTCCATTAACCAGGTTCACATTATATTGTTAAGTATATGATCACTTGGTGGTAAGTGATATATATTAACAATACCATGATGTTATATCACTATCCAACTATCAATTATTAAAGTGAATACTTTGCTTGTCTTCCAGCCGAGTGGCTGCTCAAGATCGCGCCGCAGTACTACGAGCTGAACAACTTCCCGCAGTGCGAGGCGCGGCGGCAGCTGGAGCTGCTGCAGGCCCGGCTCGACTCGAAGGCTTACCAAGAAGGCTTCTAGAACCCGGTGCCCTACAAAATCCGGACACTTGTGAAGTGATTATGGACTGTGCTAGTGTGTGTATGTGTTACTTATTCGGATAGCGTCTGTTGGACTTTTATCTCCAGTAGTTAAGAGTTGTACGGTCAAGCGATGCTAAGGAGGGTACGTTGTTCATGAAGTGAGCAACGCTGACTGTCTCGAACCTCTAGGAAGATGGACCTTGTCGGAGAAGTGGAGCAACAAATGGAAACTGCAATACATAATGAATGTAACTTGATAGTTAAGTAACTTAACAGAAAGAAGTGTGACGTATAGTAAGAGTAAAAGAAGTAATGTATTGGTAACTAGCCGCGACGTTGCGTTTATACACATAAATTTTAGTGTACACTCATTTTAGTATTAGCCAATTTTACTTACACCGAGTCGCTGATATACAAAAAGTTTTGCCTCATGTATTTTATATTGTTTCTGTCCGTATAATTATATAATAATACAGAGTACAACTGACTTTTAATGTTCTTTACGGGCTGGTGGTGTGTTTGTATCGGTGGCACGTCTCATGCTACCTGCATTACATTTTACCAAACGGATCAGTAGTGTGGACATGTTACTGTGATGTAGTGTACATGGAAATGTAGCTTTGAAAGTAACGGATGTAGCAATATCAAGTATCATATCTTAAGGTGCGATGTTTTATTTTAGATTGTGTAGCGTTATTTATAATAAAATATTCACAAGAGGTTCATCTCATCGGAGACTAATTGGAAGTACCACCTCAGTGCCTAGTTCCGCCGCCGAGTAGTAGTGTGGACACGTTTCGCTTTGCAGAGTGTTGTAGCTAGTGGAATATCTTAGTCGCTGTAGCTCGACCTTCGCCGAGTAATCCAACATCTTAATTATCTGTGGTCCGAGTAACTCGCATCAGGATTTGCAGGTGATGGTATAAACTGGGGCTCGGCAAACACTGAACTTGACAGCATAAATTGTAACTGTCCTGCGTAATCTTTAATCCGTTTTATCTGTAAATCGTAATGTTAGCTCGCTAGACACAATGGTTGAGTAAATTTTTTTCTTACTTTAATTATGTTATTATTTCTGTCGAAAACCCGAATTTTCTCTAACAATTTTATTCACTTTTCAGCAACGTTGATCTGATGGTGAAAATTGAGTTACATCTCTTTATAAACATTAATGCTCCATCTCATAACCGATGATTCTCTATAAATGGTCATTTCACACAAATGTTATAAAATTTGTGTGAATTAGTTACATTAAAATTACTATTGTTGTTTACGTTTGAACTTAAAAAGTACACTAAAAAGACAACAACGTAAAGACTATGTTTAAGTAAAGAACATGAATTCTGATAAAGCAAATTTTTTCAAAAATTAAAAAGAAGTTTAGTAAAGGAAGAATTTACGAGCAGTCAGTAAGGGAGAGTAATGAGTTAATCTTTATAATCATGAGGTGGCTTATTCAAAGTGAAGTGCGGTGGTTGGGTATGTTAATAAAAGTCAATAAATAACAACAAAACTTATTTATGTTCTAAACAACTAGTTCTCCACATTTACACGCAATGTTCGCACACACATATATATTGGAATTACAAATTTGCTCGACACCAGTTTCAACATGAAGCGTTTGTCACAATCACCAGCACCGGGAAAACAAACCAAAATGTTAACATTTGTGCCCAGTGTATTAATAAAAAAAAACATGAGTCAGTAAATGACAGCAGTAAGTTGGGCTATTTAATGACTCAATGATCGTTTATAATTAAAAAAGAAAATCCCGCCAAATGTTAAATTTGACAGATCACCGCCACAGATAAAATATTAATATTCGTGACGTTTGTTTCCTTGTGAACATTAAAAAAAATATTAAACAAGACTATTATTATTATACCATTAATATCTTCAAGTATTAAAGTTTGTCCGTTACAAATTTAACCATGATCTGAATCTAAACTGTTTAGTATATGAGCTTCGAGTAAAAAAAGTGCTTTTAATTCATAGCAAAAATTTAATAACATCCGAACCGAATTATAAACAACCGAACATGTTCATCAGTTAACGACCGGTGCACAACGAGCTCTGCAGTGTCCTACCCCCCACTCCCACCCTGCCATCCCCTCCTCTAATAGCCCCGTGCCCTTGCGCTACATCTTGGCGACGCCGACGAGCGCCGGCCGCACGCAGCGCTCGTGCAGCTTGTAGCCCACCTTGCTCACCGTCACCACCGTGCCCGGCTCGAACCCCTCCACCTCCTGTTGGTGAATATCAAGCAGTAGCTGTTGAAGTTATTATGATGACAATACTTAAGATCTATATCTCAAAGTAACGAGTACAATGTCTTTTTTAAATTCATTAAAGGAATAGAAGTAAATAAGTTAGTGTCTCCGGATCCGTGTTTTGCAATATTGTGCTTGTCTATGGTTGTCTCCGATTCATAATTTTTATAAACACAAATAAATCACCTGCTGGAACAGAGCCTCGTGCAGGTTGGGGTCGAACTTCTCCCTCAGCGGGGACACGGCGACCAGGCCGTGTCTGCTGAACACCTGTCGAGTTACACCTTTGTTTTATATGAAGCGATAGCGAGCGTTGCTCTGTTGATTGATCACACTCACCGGTGGCCCGGTGCGAGGACCGGAGTCGACGGAGGAGAGTGAACAAATAGGGACAAGGAGAGAGAGAAAAATAAACTTGATGGGAGTCAATAGGTACGTGGAGCTGAACGGAGGCTACTTTAGTGGATGGTCATGGGAGGTTAGTGGGCTCACCGGTAGCCCACGAGAGAACCCTTGGATGACATATTACACATCTGGATTACTCTTCTATATTACCAGCTATTTACAGCGTCTGTATCCTCCAGGTGTTGTGGTTGTAGTGTAGAGGACAGTATGTGGTACCTGCTCGAGTTGCGCGCGCGTCAGCCGCAGCCCGTCGTGCAGCGAGCGCAGGGCTGCGGTCGCGCTCTCCGCGCACGCGTCCGCCCGCTCCGGCACGCTGTCCGCGGCCGCGCTCAGCGTGTCCGCGACCTGCCACCAAGAAACCGTAACCACGACGATTGAACGATAACATAATGTAAATACTGTTTATAGACATCCTGTAAACTTGTTCAAAACATTATTTATAATGTGAAATATATGAACTGGTATTGATAGCAGCTGGAATGCACTCCTGACCATTTCGGTACACAACTTGTTTTACAACAGGGTGAACAGCGCATTTGCACTTATTTTAGTTGATAGAGTTCAGGCTGTGACTGAGCGAGTCAGAATGCAGTCCTATAAAGTAACTAAGCTTTCTTGGATCTAACACTTGGATATGACGACACCGAAGCATTGTTAATAGTCAGCTAGACCTACCGCCTTCATATCAAAAGTCGTTATATAATTTAAAATTAATGTACATTGTATTTTCTGTTTTGTTTTCTTTTTCTCATTCTTAAGTTATTTATAAGAAATCTTGTGTCAACCACTTTTCTACTCCATTTATGCTGTTTTTTTTTCTTCGTGATGTGTATTTATTTCAGTAACATATAGGACATATAGGTTATAAAGATAATTTTGGTCTAGTAATGATATTAGTCGACTGTTATGTTTAGCCTAAATCTCTAAAGCGTTACTCACATCGAGCAGATCCTTGCAGAAGCTCTGTATAGCAAACGACTTGGCGTCCTCCACCTGCTTCATCATGCGCCGGCGCACGTTCTCGCCGTCCGCTAACGACCGCTTGTATTTATCCTGAAACAAAAGATAACTAGCATTTGATTCAAAACAACTAACTGGTCAGTCACAGAGGAAAATAATTTCATAGAATTCATGAAAACTTCAGTTGCAAAAATAGAATAGTTAGAAACATCAAGCAATAAATTATGAGCACTTTATTTTATAATATTTGCTGTAACATCAATTATCCGCTGCTGAAGAATTAATGTCATTATAAAGTCAAGAATTTAAATTCAGTAAACTTGAGGAATGAAAAATAATATTCAAACTCACTTCATAATCCTTTACTTGTTGTTTAAGTGTAGCCACCTCGGCACTTAAGCTCTCAATCTGTTTCTGGCAGTCTTCTAGAGTTGTGGGAATTTGCTTATCATTGGACGAATCCACAGCAGCCTTCTCTTCGGCGCTGTAACCTCGTACTGTAGATCTGCGGAAAGAATATATGCAGTACATCAAAGACTATAATAGTAGTTAAACAAAAATTTCATAATCAAGTTCTTCTTTACAGTTCCATTAAATGATAACAAGTAGACAAGGGCTTAGTCACGGAGTTACAAAACTGACCAGTGGAATAAATATATAATGTGATAGTACTAAATTAAATGCTTCTAACAAAAAGAAAACTATCTCAACTACATATCTACCCAATGGTAATTAATGCACCTGTCTTTAACAATATGGTGTTAAGGATTTTTTGCAGTATAATAATAATAATAGATAGTCAAAGCATTCATACATCATTATACTTCTTTGTAACGAATATGAACTGTGAACACAAAAACAGACAAATGCCTAGAATAATTATAATAGATATTGGAGATGTGTGAATCAAATATTATTAATGATTAAACAAATGAAACTTATGTATAATATTTGTCTATTAAATTCTCACTCTTAATTAAAATGTAGCTACTATTATAAACACCGTCGATAAATTTAACATGAACACCATACAACTGATATTATAAAAGTTATTTATAGCCAATTTTTTTCAAATAAAGCCAAAACTTAGTATAAAATGAGATGATGAAATATACAATACACATTAAATAAGAACAAAATACTAACATTTTTATATATGTACTTGTATTCATAAATCGATACAAGTTTAAGTAAATAAATTATGCGGGGCTTGTTCGTATAACAAAATTGGTATTAAATAAATGTCTATATAAGTATTTATTTTGAGGTTGTATAAGCTGGGTTGCGCAATGGTTTACCTGTATATATTGCTGCGAAACGTTCGCAGGCTCGAATCTGTTACATATTTTACTAGTCTACCCACTGAATACACTTTGAGTGAAGCCATTTCCTTTGGACCAATAAAATTTTAAAAGAAATTTTTAATTGCGCTCTAGAGGTTATATGTCTTATACTCTTATCTTTATCCAATTTATCTGTCAAATATTTTTTTTTAAATTCCTTTGCTGCGACTGGCTGAGACAGTCATTGCGAAAATACTTTTTTATTAAAAAATCTATCTTCATTTAGTTTTCATAATTTGTTCGTAAATTATTTTCAATTATTTAATTCTATAGCACTTTGCTATGTTTTCTTTTTTTCTTTTTTTTTTTATACTACTGAGTGACGAGACGAGCAGGACGTTCACTTGATGGTAAGTGATACGCTTGCCCATGACAACGTGGTGCTAGTTAAGATGGTACACACTGCACCACATCGCGCTCGTCGCCTTGAGACATAAGGTGTTAAGTCTCGTTACCCCAGTAATTACACTAGCTACAGCACCCTTCAAAACCGGAACGCAGTAATGTTCGCACACTACTATTTGTCGGTTGCAATAGGAGCTGCGGTGGTACCACCCAGACGGTCTCCGGCAACAGAGACCTACCACCTGGTTTCTTTGTGATTGTGGGATAAACATAAGATTAGATTATGATTTATAAATTTCTTTATAATGTTTATAGTGAGAAAATAAATAATTATTATATTGCTTTTATATAACATGTATTTATAAGTGAACGTAAATTGATTTAATATTATATTTACGTATTTCTTCTGCTATGTATTTCGTGTAATTTCTTTGGAACCGATAAGTTTTTTTCATTCACTGTCTTTTTCCACTCGAAAGGTTGACTAGTAGAAAATGCTTGTGATATTACATCCGTCTTTTTTATTTTAATTTGGAAATAATTAATTAAAAAAATGTAAGTAAAGAATTCTCTGCGGTATGTTTCTAGACGAAAAGTCGAATGTCAAAATACGTAATAATTAACAAACCTATGAAAAAACCCCGCATTATATATTCGCACGGTATTATCACGCGGTAGTTGTGTGAATCACGAAAACGCTTGAAAATTTTCCTGAATGGTTAACATTGTCTCATGGTGTACGTCATGTTTTCATAAATGACATAACCATTGGACTACAGTCGTCAGTGTTCAGCCGGCTGCGGTGAGTTGCGCGCGCATTTTGAAAAAATGGCGTCTCTGGCTGTGTTTGATTTTGATCGCACGATAGTCGACGGCGATTCAGACGCGACGATCATTAATAGACTTCGTGAAAAGAAACCACCGCCCGAATGGGAAGCGAGCAACCACGATTGGACACCTTATATGAGCAATGTGAGTAAATATTATCCCATCGATTTTATATTATTATTAAACACAATTATATCTAAAATTATGGTGAAATTACTTCTATGGAAGAATCGATTATTATTATAATTTATATTTTTTATTACGTACGGAAAGTTCATCTTCATATGAAAATCCGTACAAAATATATTCGCTTTTATATTATGAATGTGCCTTAATGATATAAAAAAAAAGTATAATTTACACATTATTAAATGAATTAAATATGTATAAAGAATTGTTACGAAAGCGAAATATATTTTTGTTGTAAATGTTGTGTAAACATCCTATGTTCCCGATACATACAGATTTTTTCTAATTAATATTTATATGGTGAAGTATTCAGCTGGAGATTTCGTTTCAAAATTACCTTCATCATCCAGACTGTCCATTACTGCTCTTCGCCAATTTGAGGATAATTTCCTCACTGGCAACTCCATGCTGCATAGCGACGGCAGTGGGCTCAAAAGGACTCGTATCCAGAGCCGTAAAAACATTTAAAAAAAAAAAATAGCGAGGGCAGTGTTGCTAAAGATCAAATAAAAAAAAAACATTTAATTAAAAAAAAACATCAAAGGAAATTTTATGACTTCCCCAGGAGTTGTTCCATCACAGTCGCCATTTACGATGCGATGAGTTTAAAAGTAGTATTAGTAATATTGTATCCCTAGTGGTGTTGTGTAAATATCCTAACAAGCGTCTTAGGTGTTGTCTACGTGATCGTAGTCAGTATTGCTATACCCCTTCGATGACGTCACGCTTATACACGTCGCTTATCTTCCTTCCTCAATCATCGACGTAAAATCCCGTCAATAAAGCTTTAGAACTAAAACCAAGTTTTCGATGATTTCATTTCTTTATAGTTACATCATCTTTGCTGTTCACCTGATGGTAAGTGATACATCACGATCTGTGACGTCATTTAGTATTTGTCTAAACACAACAAGACTTGTTACTTCAGTAATTTCAATAACTTCAGCGTCCTTCATACACTCAGTTTTACGTGAACCAGTAATGTCTTGTAGCTTGAAAGCTGAATGGTGGTTAAAGGTGAAGCTGAAGCAGATTGTCAACGATCGCACAGGATTCGAATCTGATATCATCAGCCCCACGTCTAAACGTCTGGTGGTGTAAATCAAGTCCTTGGTACAAGGTTTCCAGCAGTGTTGACCTTCGAACGACCTCCGCCGCTATCGGAACTCCTAATCAGCTTTATCGATTGCAACACCGATAAGAGAAACCGACGGCGCAGCTTCCGAAGAACTAATTACCAACCCTGGTGGATGATGGCTCATTAATTTTCCATCATCCAAAGTTGATGAATAACATTTAAGTTAGCAATTTGATCGCCACTTTATGATTAATAATTAGCAATTTCATTGAAGTGTAGTAATTTTGTTTGTGGTCTCACAGTTGACCATAATTTTAATTTACATTTTTAGCGTCATATGTATTTAGATAAGTAGATTCCTGGTCTTTTATGTATCCGGCTTGCTTTAACCTTCGTGATCATCTTCGCTGCTTAAGAAGATCTTCAGTAGCAATCACTCCTGCTCACAAACCCTGAGTTTATATCATGGAGGGCTAAAGGCTTTTAGTACCCTGACATACTGACTAATGTTGTGACCTCTTCGTCTCTTGTCTCTCACAGGCTTCTTTTATGGTAATAGACTAATAAGGCCTATAGATTTGAAGATGGTTTCATCAGAGGATAGTTTTAATCACATTATTAGTCTGGAGACTTCAGGATTAAACGTTTACTCCAAAAATTGATGAGGATGAGCCTCCAAGTACACTCCATCTATTGATCGCATCACCATTTCATGAATGATTCCTCTTATACCTTTATTCCTGGTTGTTCATGATCTGCCATATCCTGAGGCTGGATGGTCTTTTTATTTAAGTTTTTTTGGAACTTCATCAAATATGCGGAATATGAATATTAGCAGGTTCAAGGCTTGTGGATAACATGGTCCCGTCCCAGTCGTTTTCAAATTACTTCATCGACAATCGATTCGATTACCATATTCATTTAATATACTAGTTTATGGTAATTCAACTCGGTAGATAAAAAGTGACAAGTAATTTTGGTAATTACATACCGCCGTAGAGCCTATTGGATTTACAATCAGCCTCATTACCTAACTGGTTCTTCAGATAAATGACCGAGAATATAAATTATTTACTGAATGGAAGTTGTTACTTTACTTCAATTTGTTACTTTACTGCTAATCGGTTAAGTTTTTACTTGAGGCGGATAACTATGACGAGCTACACAGGCTTAAGAACTTGGAACAACTTGACGGACAATAATTAGACACTTAAATTGGAGATAAAGGATCTCCATGATCCAAAATGATCAGACGTCGATTTGGTGAAAAGCCGCTCAAGAGTGATAGATGTTGAAATCTTTAAGAAAGACCCAAGTACTTGAGCATCTTCCGTCTGATGATGATCCAAAATCTGATTTTCACAAATAGTAATCCCCGTTCGCTGTAATTGAAAAAGAAATATCTTCATCATTGAAATACTGACTGGCTACCTTCAAACTGGATAGCAGTAACATTTACTCCTCACTAATGAACGGAAGAAGACGAAGGACTCAAGTAATTGACGTTGTATCTCTCTCTCTCTTTTTCATCTTTTGTATACTTCCTTCTCTGTTTCGCGTATGTAAATTATGGAAGTTCATAATTGAAGGTACTTGAGATAGTTCCTCCGTTCAGATCTCCCTCTCGAGGGTCCAGCTGATCATCATCGCCACTACTTATAGACAGAAGTATCAACGTTCAAACTGGATAGCAGTAATATTTATTTTTCACTAATAAATGAAAGAAGACGAAGGACTCAAGTAATTGACGTTGTATCTCTCTCTCTCTTTTTCATCTTTTATATACTTCCTTCTCTGTCTCGCATATGTAAATTATGGAAGTTCATAATTGAAGGTACTTGTGAGAGTTCCTTCGTTCAGATCTCCATCTCGAGGGTCCAGCTGATCATCATCGCCACTACTTATAGACAGAAGTATCATGTTTGTATTCAGACAGCCTTGAAAATATCTACTCTCTCTTTCTCTCTTTCAACGTTTCCATATCACGTATTAATATATATAAACATACGCATTAATTTCAACGAATTCGCTGAAAGGCCACGGCCGCACGAGTTTTGGCTTCGAATCAATACCCGCTGCCGGCCTTGACTCGTGCCACCGCCGAAGGTCGCCGCCTTAATACACGAGCGGAAGCGTTCTCATAATTAATATTTTTTGGCATGCCCAGCAGAGGACTACTATCGCTGACTCAACACGAATTGGTCACTTAACGGCGACATCTGTGCGATTTTCACTATCACTTATCACATGATTGGTACAAAGCCTTCTCCGGTTCACGAGCATTAGCGGTGATCGCCGTCCGCTGCCGTCCGTGACGTATACCGCCGTCAGAACTTTAAATAACCTTCATCAGTATTAATAGGCGATGCGTTAGGTGTTGGGCCGTTTTAGAAACAGCGACGTCACAGCGAAGTGAAAACTGCTGTCTAGTAAATAATTACTGGGTTATAAATTACTAAACCCATCCGTTGTCTTACTGCTCTTATATTTTAAATTTTCTTTTGCTTTCTGATAACGTAGCGCTAGTGGGGATGTTTACACTGCAACACGTCATGTTAATTATTTTAAACATTAGATAAGCAATTTCAGTAGCTACAGCGTCCTTCAGAGCAACAGTAACGTTTTCAAGTATTAATGATATCGTGAAGTATATAATTAGCTGTCTAAACGTTCCCAATGTTGGGACTCGAAATCTTCTCGAGAAAGAATTAGTGTATATATACTCACCTTGATGTTATTCTTGTAACTTGTTAGTATCTTTACGCTGTCCCACTTCACCTGAAATTCATGCAGTGGGAATCGAACCTGCACCTCATGTTAAAGCGAATCCATATATCTCTTTCACCGCTCTCGCTTTGAGAGTGAAGAATTTAAGTGAGTCTAGACGGACCCGCATAAATTCTTCACTGTCATTAATGTCACTTAATATCACGTGTGTAGATTTCCGTTGCCAGCAGCGGTCTAAGTTTCTTTTTTTAATACTATTTTGCGACGAGACGAGCGCGACGTTCACCTGATGTTAAGTGATACGCTTGTTAACAATGTGCTGCTAGTTAAGATGGTACACACTGCAACACATTGCGCTCGTAAGACATAAGTTGTTAAGTCTCGTTACCCCAGTAATTACACTAGCTACAGCGCGCTTCAAACTACAACACAGTAATGTTTGTCTACTATTTGCCGGTTGCAATAGGAGCTGCGGTGGTACCAGACGGTCTACAACAGAGACCTACCACCTGGTAGTAAAGTAAAGTCTACTCCAACAGCAGTAAACAAACACGACTGTATTCCAGTTTGAATGCAACGAGACGGCAAACTCAATGTGTTGCAGTGTAAACATCCTAACTTTAACGAACAAATGAATGTTTTTTTTCTAGATTCGTTATATGGAAGAGAACGATAGATTTTTAAGTTACTAATCAAAAAAAAAGTTCAGCCAGGTGGTAGGTCTCTGTTGTAGACCGTCTGGTACCACCGCAGCTCCTATTGCAACCGACAAATAGTAGACAAACATTACTGTGTGGTAGTTTGAAGGGAGATGTAGCTAGTGTAATTACTGGGGTAACGAGTCAACACCTTATGTCTTACGAGCGCAATGCGGTGCAGTGTGTACCATCTTAACTAGTTGCGTTGTTAACAAGCGTATCACTTACCATCAGGTGAACGTCGCTCGTCTCGTCTCATAGGAGTATAAAAAAAAACACTGCTCCTACTTATCACAGATAAAAACACACGCTTTACGTTCCCATTGCTGGGACGAGACTGTTTAATTCGTACTGTCGCTATAAAGCGTGGATGGTATCACCAGGTGGCAGGTCTCTGTTGTAGACCGTCTGGTACCACCGCAGCTCCTATTGCAACCGACAAATAGTAGACAAACATTACTGTGTTGTAGTTTGAAGGGAGATGTAGCTAGTGTAGTTACTGGGGTAACGAGACAACACCTTATATCTTACGAGCGCAATGTGGTGCAGTGTGTACCATCTTAACTAGTTGCGTTGTTAAGCGTATCACTTACCATCAGGTGAACGTCGCGCTCGTCTCGTCGCATAGTATAAAAAAAAAATGCCAAATACATATTTTAAGAAGAGACGATATTAGAAGGGCTCCAAACAAAAATATCTTTAAGAGAATGGTGAGGAGGTTTTACTTAGATATAGAACATTAATTCTTATGTATTTTATGTATGTATTTATATGTATGTGTATGTATGTATATATTAGTATAGATCTTCATTTTTTTTTTTAATATGATTTTCCTTTTTTAAATAAAACATAACTTCTCTTTTACCCTCACCTCCCGCTGCATTTCCCCACCGCCGAGGTTGACTGGGAGAGAATGCCCTATGGCATTAAGTCCGCCTTTTTGTACAATATTTATTTGTGTGCAAACAAAGTTCTAAATAAATAAATAAATCCTATATCCTCTCTTACCGCATTACCTAAAAAATCAATTTGAATTTATGTCCGACTCCCATAGCCTTACCCTTCACTCATCAATCAATCTCTCTCTGCGTGTTCCCGTGCACTCCTCGTCTTTCTTTCATAACTCCTTCAACACTACGGCGATTCGTTTGTGGAACAACCTACCTGACCACATTCGAACTGCCAAATCATTATTTTCCTTCAAAAGAGCGTTAACAGAATACTATCTTAAAATCTAACCTGTATCTTCCTCTTGCTGTTGCCTATTCTCAAATGTTTTTATTATCTAATGCACCGCTGTCTTCTCTTTTTTCTCTTACTATTTATCTCCTATTTTCCAGTGGGTTGTCTGGAAGAGATTGCTTTAAAGCAATAAGGCCGCCCATTGTACATTGTCATTTTATAAATTTGTATGTTTATTACTTAACTTTGTGTGCAATAAAGAGTATTTATCTTATTTATCTTATCTAAATATTTTTCGTTGTAGCAAATGATTATCGGTGCAGGTGTTCGAGCACGCTTACTCGGCGGGCATGCACCCGGACGACATCCTGGACAGCATCGCGTCGATGCGCCCCACGCCCGGCGTCGAGGAGCTGGTCGCGGCGCTGGCGGCCAGCAGGTGGGACGTGCTGGTGCTGAGCGACGCGAACACGGTCTTCGTGAACCACTGGCTGAAGACGCACGGCCTCCAGGTGAACATTTTATTTATTTATTTATCGAAACGAACAGCGTCAACAATTTATATTAAATTCTAATTGATTACAGTATGTAAGGCTAAATGAAGTTATTTTAGTTATTTTCACAGTATAATGTCTTACGGTATCCTACTGTGGGGTCAGGCTGCGAACATTCAATCTATTTTTATACTTCAGAAAAGGGCAGTTCGCGCAATTTACAATCTTAGAGCTCGGGATTCGCTTCGAAGCGTTTTTAATGAGGCAGGTATACTGACAGTCCCATCACAATATATATATTGTATTATTCTGTATATTCATCAAAATATCAACATGTATAATAAACACAGTGACATACACGGTAGAAATACAAGAAATAAAAATAAGCTCGCGGTGCCTTACTTTCGTCTGCACAAAATTAATGGAAGCTTTGTGGGGCTCGGTATCCGAATGTATAATAAGGTTCCACAATCTGTTTTAGATTTGCCGCTTCATAAATTAAAAAATAAAATTAAAAATGTTTTGATAAGTAAATCATATTATAGTGTTAACGATTATTTAAATGATAAAGATGTGTGGAAATAAATGGCGCTGATTCTCAAGCAGCATGTGTCAGTACGTGTAAGACATTTAAAAATGAAGAAGATAAAAAAAAATGTATATATATATATATATATATAGCCCGCTGAGTTTCTTGCCCATTCTTCTCAGGTCCGTGGCATTTGTTTTGCGAGTGGCTGGTAGATATTGACGTTCAATAAGTGAACTATTGTTCCCATGTTGAATAGAAATTTTGACTTTCATTGTACATTAATTAAGTATGTCGGAAAGCGCTGAAAGAAATTTTTAATTTATTAATTATAAATGTAAGAAAACGTGGAAAATCTATCTAAAACTAATAACAACATAACTCTAATAAACTCTAATAAGTACAGATCCTATAAAATAAAATTACAAATAACAATATAAATATAAAAATTAACAATATACATTCTTATGCCGAAAATGTGGTAGATTTTTGTTTTAAATATTATTTATTTTTACACTTAATAGTTAGTGTTTAGTGATATATACAGACCCAGAACATTATTAAGTCTTATTTAGTATAAGCCTGGTAATGTGCTTCTTGAGCGCAAGTTTATTTTTATGGAAGAATAAATCTACGTCGGCAAATTCAGTGTTATATGCTCGTGGCATTCTTATCAGCGGTGAGTTAGAAGCAAAGTTTGTGGACCGAGCTGGTACGTGTAACAAAGGCGTGTGCCATTTGAACATTTGAATAATAACTTACTCAAGCGCAATGGTAGTCACATTCTAACTAGCGTCATTACAGGCGTATCACTTACTAACAAGTGAACCCAAAAATCCCCTGAGTAACCCCCTTACTTCGCTACCGAAATCTTTAGGAGTTAGATCAAACGTTTAAAATTTATATAAACTATATGGTCATTCCGAACGATTGGTCGCGGAAGTGGATGCGGCACGATCGTACCGAGGTCAGGTGGAGCACCAATTATCGCGGCGTCACTAACGCTACATTACGTCGCTTTACGTTAACGAGCGACGTCACCGCTCGCGGCGTAATTTGGAACTAACTTGGATGTCAAATGGGAGTAGAAGGTAGAAAGAAATTTTTTATAGAAAATAAATTGTTTTAATAATAGTAATTGTAAGAAATTAGGAATTAATCGAGAATAAATATCTCCATACTGTTATATTATATTTCACTTTAATAATTGTATATATTTTTTTTAAATCTAATCCAAATGTTGAGAATATTTAATCTATATTTTTTACATGATTTATAATAATGAAGTTTACGTATGATTATTGTAAAGATGGCGTCGCTGTCAATTTGATGTAACTGTTACTTTCCCGCCATTCCGGTTTGTGCGGGATAAATGCGAACTCGTTGACTAAATAAGCTGCAACAGATTATATATAATTAAAGAGAAGTGTCTTACATATTTCGGACTAGTGGCCGCTGGTAATTATATTGCAGCGCCCTTTAAACTGGAACAGGGTAAGGTTTGCACACTGCTTGAACGAAGTTGTAGGTGATGGAGCTACAGAAACCTGACACCAGTTAAAGAGCTGAGTAGGTTTGTAGACTGGTACCACTTTACCATCTAAAACTAAACCGTCACCGGTTTACCGTTTAGGGTCGTTGAAGTCAGGATATTGGGATGAGAGTGTTGTTGTTGTGCAGGACGCGGTGACGGCGGTGGTGACCAACAGGGCGTTCTGGAAGAACGAGCGGCTGTACATAGAGCCGTGCATGCAGCAGGCGAGCTGCCCGCGCTGCCCCAACAACCTGTGCAAGTCGCTCGCGCTCGCGGAGTGGTGCGCGCGGCGCGGGTACGCCAACTTCATATACTGCGGCGACGGCAGGAACGACTACTGCCCCGCCACCAGCCTGCCGCCGCACGTGAGTACCACCACCACCCACCACCCACCACAACCCAAGCTTCTATACCAGCCCCATCCAAGCACGGGCTTATAAGCAACCGCTTAAATATTTAGAGATGATGATGTAATTTATGAAGTGGGTTAGCGTGGTGAATAAATGACCTTCGCTCTCCCATTGCTAAAGCCCAGTTGTGGGAATTGTATATGGGGTTTTTTTTTATACTACTTCTTTATTTTAACAACTTCATATACTGTATAATATATAACATTGGATATATATAACGACATATATATATCCAAGCAAGGGCTTATAAGCAACCGCAAACAAGGGACTCGACTTCTCTCAACAATAATATTGAGAGATGATGATGTAATTTATGAAGTGGGTTAGCGTGGTCTTCGCTCTCCCATTGATAAAGCCCAGTTGTGGGAATTGTATATGGGGTTTTTTTTTATACTACTTCGCGACGAGACGAGCAAGACGTTCACCTGATGGTAAGTGATACGCTTGCCCTTAACAACGTGGTGCTAGTTAAGATGGTAGTGGTCTTCGCTCTCCCATTGATAAAGCCCAGTTGTGGGCATTGTATATGGGTTTTTTTTTATACTACTTCGCGACGAGACGAGCAAGACGTTCACCTGATGGTAAGTGATACGCTTGCCCATGACAACGTGGCGCTAGTTAAGATGGTAGTGGTCTTCGCTCTCCCATTGATAAAGCCCAGTTGTGGGAATTGTATATGGGGTTTTTTTTTATACTACTTCGCGACGAGACGAGCGAGACGTTCACCTGATGGTAAGTGATACGCTTGTTAACAACGTGGTGCTAGTTAAGATGGTACACACTGCACCACATTGCGCTCGTAAGACATAAGGTGTTGACTCGTTACCCCAGTAATTACACTAGCTACAGCGCGCTTCAAACTACAACACAGTAATGTTTGTCTACTATTTGGCAGTTGCAATAGGAGCTGCGGTGGTACCCAGACGGTCTGTAGCAACAGAGACCTACCACCTGGTGATGTTTTTGTGTCCACGGGTTTTTATTAATGTCTTGATACCTATATATTGTTTACTGATAACCAGGCAACAGTCTTCCCTCGAAGAGGATACCCGTTGGACGACCTCATTAAGAAGACGCTCTCGTCTCCCAACCCTCAAGTGAAGGCGAAAGTGGTGCCGTGGGACGACTGCTACAGAATAATACAAGAAGTGTTCCCGACGCGGACGCAGCCTATATCTAGTTAATTTTAGATATGAATTATTTACGTTGTTTTTATTTAATGAACACGGTTCCATTATTGTTTATTTTAAACAAATTTATTTATAGCACAATAAAACAAAATCAATTATTAATACAAATTATACAATAATCGAGAATTGCTTCATTATTACTTATTGCAACACAGTGTATGCACAAAGATAAAATTAATGCCTGTTACTTATTTACCGTTTAAATAAAGATTGCAATAAAAAAAAAGATCGCGTGATGGTGAAATTATTCATTCAATATGTTAGAAATATAAAAATTGCCACTACTTGTCTTGCACGTTTGACGTACTGTCTTTTAGCCATTACTTTGTTAGCCTGGATCGGAGAACAGAGATTAAACTTATACTTTACATTAAATAGACTTCAAAATAAAACATTTCAGCAGTCGGCGCGAGCGCAAGAGAGCCCGCGTAACGACCCGCGGCCATTTTATCTAATAATTTTAGGAAGAGGCGCTTGGTGTAGCGGTGACGTGTCCGCTCACTAGCGCCACCGAAGTGTTGCCAGTAGTATAAAATACAATATACTTTACTATTCTTTGTGAAAACGCTAACAACTTGCAAAAGTTTTGAATGCCAACGTTTTGAGTTTAAAATATAAATTTTTTATTTAATATTTTTATTTGGAGTGCAATTATTCGACTATAAAAAAATTATTTATTTAGTACTTTTCATATTGTATTGTAAAACGGAGTATTACCAATTTCATTTATATCTGTAACTAATTTATTAAATTGTTTATAAATCAATTAGTAAAAAGAGCATAAGTGGTTGAAAGATTAAATGATTACTAATAAATTTGGTATTTACTGATCAAAAGTTAATAAATTTGTTATAAATAAACGTTAATTTTATTTTGCGCATTATGTTTGAAGCATTATAAAATCATTGCCAATTTTAATGTTGTAGAATAATACGGATATTATTTTTTTGTAATAATATTTAAAAAAAACACGGTTTTTCTTTTTTTTTATACTACTTACGAAAAATTTCACATTTCATGTGATGAGGATGTTGTTTACACAACAAAATATGTAGTTAAATAAACAAAAATCCAACAAGCAACCCCGTGTGTATCGCGCACGTTGTTTTTATACAATTGTTAACTTGGACCGGAGGACAGAGATTAAACTTATACTTTACATTAAATAGACTTCAAAATAAAACATTGTAGCAGCAGTCGGCGCGAGCGCAAGAGAGCCCGCGTAACGACCCGCGGCCATTTTATCTAATAATTTTAGGGAGGGGCGCTCGGTGTAGCGGTGACGTGTCCGCTCACTAGCGCCACCGAAGTGTTGCCAATATTATAAAATACAATATATTTTACTATTCTCTGTGAAAACGCCAACACAATATAACTTATTGATCATTTATCTACTACCCACATTACTTTGTAAATGCCGCAGATGCAATTAAAGCGTTTGGAATTATCTCTCAGCGTAGATTCTGTGAAACAAATATATATGCCGTATGTATTCAATAAATGGATAATAAAGTTATTTATAAAAAAAATTGTGTATCTACAATACACGGGTTAGATAGGCGTGGACTACTGTGATGATGGCCTAAGAATCAAAGAAAATTCAATCAAAAAGAGTATGAAGCGTCGTACTTGGAAACTCAAGGCTGAGGGTACATGTTTTTGTAAATGTCAATAAAATATTTTCTTTCTTTCTTTCTAAATACCGGTGCTAGAAAGCAGATTGCCAAATATTTGAAAGTATTTTGAATGTTCACCAAATAAAACCTTATACAAACACGCCAAAGATCAAAAACAGAAATACGTCTAGAAACTAGTATACCGATTTTCTCCGTTTTAATAAAAATATTATGCAAAGTTAACTTTCACTGCGCAAAGCCGTTTGTAGTAGAGATCTTTAGGGGGAAGGCCTTTGTCCAGCTTCTTCTTCTTAAAGTGCCTCTTCATTACTGGAGGTTGGCTTTCCGTTCTGCGAATTCCTGCCCATCTTGAGCTACACGGAACAGTTGCTCTACGTTGGTGATATCAGTCCACTCCCTTATGTTCCGTAGCCAGGATTTTTTTCGGCGTCCAACACGTCTTTTTCCTTCAACTTTACCCATCATAATAAGTTCAAGCAGGAGATATATATCGTGCCGAAACACGTGGCCAACATATTCAACCTTTCGCTTTTTGATGGTCTGCAATACTATCGTGGTTTGGTCGACACGTTGGAGAAAATTATCGTTCGTGATATTGCGGGTCCAATTTATTCGCAGCATGCGTCTGTAACACCACATCTCGAACGCTTCCAAACGCCTCCTGGTATCCTCTTTAAAGAGTCCAGGCCTCACAACCATACATAAGTACAGGCCAAATAAAACACCTGAGAATACGTGTAGCTTAAGGTTCATTTGCCGACAACACAAAAGTTTTCACATTTTATTTGTCCAGCAGTGCGTGTTAATAGGCTGATGATGACGACAATGAATACGGTATACATTACGTACTATTTTAATTACAAAAAAATTAGGTATGTTGGAAATTACGCAATGTATAAGCACATAAGAAGCAGTGCAGGCAGCGCGCTTGTGGAACGCTCTGCCTCAATCGGTTAGACGTGCACAAACACTGCCACTCTTCAAAAAACTAGTAAAGTCTTACTATTCTTCACTTTAACTATATAATATAGCCCATCTCTTCTAATATTTGTATTTATTTACGTATGCATATTTATGTATAAATTTATGTATAGTTTATCTTAACCCGGCACACCCGCGTGTATACTCTTTTCAGTCATGTCCATTTACTGGTTGTCTGGAAGAGATCGCTTCTGGCGATAAGACCGCCTTTTGCTGCCCATTATATAAAATTGTTTTATTTTCTTTTCCTTGTTGTGGTGTGCAAACAAAGAATATATAAATAAATAAATAAATAAATAAAAAATTCTTCAGAAATGTGTGCGTTTTGTAAACAGTATTAAAAACTTTAAAAGTATTAAATACTTGTGTTCGGGTATCCGGTGTACGTACTCGTTGACAAATACTAGGTTCTAAAACCTGGTCGTTTAAATACATTCGTATTGTGTGAGTAGTAAGGTACATTTTTGCTAGTGAGCGATACGAGGAAGTTTTATATTTATCTAATAATAAACAAAGTTAAGTTAAACCCACAAAATACTTCTGCACGTTTTATAAATGTTTTAAATTTTTTTAACTAATTAAAAAGGAATAATTTAACTGCTTCAGAATGATTATTAAACGGTTATTGTTGATCTGAAAAAGTTGAGAACAGCAAGTGGGTTATGACTAAACGGATATTTACTTGTTTCTGTGAATAAATGTTTATGACGTTCAAATTTTATTTTTATATAAGTGTAATAAAGTAATTGTACTGTACTGACAATAATGGAACTAAAAAGTAAGTAATTAATATGTTCATAATGTTGTTCATGAGTTGTTTTAATGTAAATTAAAATATAAACTAATTTAATGTAACTAAATGATGGTATGGTGGCTATGTGATGGTCTTTTGGTTAGGGTTTTAAAAGAGGTCACTGCATCTTATTTGTCTGTAGACTGTCACATTATCAGCGTTTGTATTGAGTATCTCTTTATCAAAGCAAAGGTGAACTACTGGTGGTAAAAATCAGCTCATAAACCCATTCTTGCTATTACTGAAGTATTGTTTAATACTGGGCTTTCATTTATATGAATATAATTTAACTATTGTGATGTGTATAAGTTAATACAGTGTATGAAAAGGGTACCCTCACCTTATTGTGAGGTATGTAAAAAGGTAGACAACGTTCATCACATATTACAGGAATGTGTCCAGAACGAGCAAATTAGGAATAAGATAATAGAACTTCTCGGCATAAATAGATGTAATATTAGTCCGTTTCACAGTGTTCTGTCTTCTCCGGGCTCGGAGAGGGCCAGAGCACTGTTCATGTTTATTCTAAAAAGTATATTAAAAATTGTTTGAGTATAATGTATATGAATGTGTAATTATGTTATGGTATGATGGGACTGGCATGATTCTATTAAAAGTCCCAAAATTAATAAAGAGAAAAAAAAAAAAAAAAAGTTAATACAGTGTATATCATCCTAATTTCACATTTATGATCTCTCCGTCTTGTCTCTGTGTTTAAGTTTAATATACAGGATTTTTTTCAGGATCGACTATATACAAATTGGGGATTGCTGTGTATGGAGTTGCACTGTTGTGTTTATTCATCGCCGGTGTGAGCCTGCTCAGTAACACTGATGAGGTGAAATCAACAAATTATTTTTAAAAGCAACACATAAGAATTATTATAACAAAGTTGAATCTGTACTTTTATCAAATTGGTATTAAGACCTTACTCTATAACCTCACTTGTATATCCTTTGGAATGAAATACATTATTAAAATCACTCTCCACCGATTCTCTAATCTTGGGCAATTAAAAAAGGTGAACTAAAAAGTAATAACACCCGGATTCTTCTTAACTTTCCTTTTAACTATTTCCTACTTACTACTAATCATGGCGAGTAACAATTTCCTCCATAATTAGAGAGGCTTATATTCATTATTTGATATCGACATCCTAAAATGGTACAGATGACACATGCAGACCTAGTAAATCTTATCATCAGATAGTAATTTCACTAGCTACAGCACATTTTAAACTGGATCCCAGTAATGATCTGCAAGTATTGATGTTTCAATGATTTTATCATTATAAAAACCATATCAAGTTACCCGATTAATGCTCAGGTTAACCATCATTAAAGTGAAACGAAAGATGCGGATCTCAAGTGTTATGATTCCCATTTCAGGAGTTGCGGAACACATATGTAGTGGACTATACGAACTGCATAAAGTTCGACATGGAGGACGAGACGTGCGCGGAGTACCTGCTGCGGCCGGGCAACGCGGGCGCCTCATGCGACTGTAACGTGGAGTTCGAGCTCAAGGAGTCGCTGTGGGGCGTAGTCACGTTGTACTACGAGCTGGACGGATACCGGGAGACTTTCGCTGGACGTTTTAAATCCAAGTACTTATACTTCTTGTCTTTGGACAGCGGTTAAGTTGTTTGTGTGTTCGACAGTATTTTGATGGTGGTACACTCCATATTTTAAATCAGAGTTCCCCAAACTTTTTTGTGTCGTAGACCCCTTGCCATGTTTTTTCTGTGTTGGGTAGACCCCCTACTTACCTGATATTGATTATCTCAGGTTTTTTACAAGTTCAAAATGTATTGCGACCACAAAGCGAATACCATCATCCTACAACTTACACAATTTTATAACATATATAATAAATTTTTTACTTCATAGGTACTTTTATAAATAATGTATATGTTTTGATATTAAAAGATAGTATGATGTAAGTAATGGGTACTATCAGTGTATGTGTTGAGATCCACTATCGTGGACCCCCATTTTCATTTCATGGACCCCCAAATTTTTTTTCGTTGACGTAGACCCCTTGCAGGTTGCCATAGACCCCTAGGGGTCGATATAGACCACTTTGGGAATCACTATTTTAAATCATTACTACATTCTAAGCGAACACACCCTCACAGCTTTATTACTACTATTGAGTGAGACGGAGCTATAATCTAACATGGAACTGCTCACGAGAGTGAACTTAACAATTGTTATAGTTATGTTAATCCTAATCTACGCTTCAGGGATTCGTCTCAGTGGTCCGGTGTGCTGTCATCAACACCATCAGAGGACTGCGAGCCGTATCGGTACACCAACACCAGCGAGGGAGTGAAGCCGATAGTGCCGTGCGGCGCGCTGGCTGATTCCATGTTCAACGGTAAACCTATCCCGCTTATAATCTGAAGATGTTATCTGCCAGCTTCAGTCTATAAAGACCTACTAGAAGATCGATATAAAGATTAATCAGTCTTTCACTTGCTGATAAATGATCCATGCATCTGTAACAACTGCACATTGTGCTCGTGGTTTTGTTACGTATATTAAATCTCGTTACCCCAGTAATTTGATTAGCTACAACGTCGTTTGAACTGGTACACAGTAATATAAGCATCCGTAGCCCAACTGTGTTTGGTTCTATACTATAATCGTAGCTAATGCCAGTAAGTCCGTTTGCAGACACATTCTATCTGTACAACCCTCGTGAGCTGGTGCCGACGGTGGAGACGGGTCTGGTGCCGGACACTATGAAGGAAAAATTCAGAAACCCCGCAACCAGTGATGGTGAGTATTAAAGATTAGCGAAACGGATGAAGTAAGCCAGGATCCAAAGCAGGAGAAAAACATATACATTGTTGTGATTTATTTAATCTTCAGTTCTATTAACACGGAAGTTCCCGGTTCTATTCCGAGACCACGTGTCGCTGTAACATTGAAACTGATCCTGCGACGTCGGCAGCCAAGTCTCTGTGAACACTAAGTAGTGCTTACTAGTACTTGTTACGAAAGGGTAAATCATAATCTACTATCAATAGACTTCAGATTTATACACAACATCATGTTACATTCATCGCTTGAGAGTTAAGATCTCTTTAATCAGAAGACCGACCCAAAAGTGGGTCTGTAACGCTTTTGGAAGTCAGTCTTCTAAGTGTCTATATACCATTTCAGCGGCAGTCAACTTCACCAAACCCGTCAACTGGGCGCAAACCATTTGGGAGCTGGGCGGGCCGGACCGGAACGACAAGGGATTCCGGGTAAGTCCCAGCTGTGGGAATGAAGTGGGATTGATATGATTTATACCAGGTGGTAGGTTATCGTCTGGATGGGTACCACCGCAGCTCCTATTGCAACCGACAAATAGTAGTGTGCGAACATTACTGTGTTCCGGTTTGAAGGGCGCTGTAGCTAGTGTAATTACTGGGGTAACGAGACTTAACTTTAACTTAACAACTTATGTCTTACGACGAGCGCAATGTGGTGCAGTGTGTACCATCTTAACTAGTACCGCGTTGTTATCAAGCGTATCACTTACCATCAGGTGAACGTCGCGCTCGTCTCGTCGCATAGTAGTATAAAAAAAAAGGTAACGAGACTTAACACCTTATGTCTTACGAGCGCAATGTGGTGCAGTGTGTACCATCTTAACTAGCGCCGCGTTGTTATCAAGCGTATCACTTACCATCAGGTGAACGTCGCGCTCGTCTCGTCGCATAGTAGTATAAAAAAAAAATTGACGGTTAACCCGCGGGATTAACTTTCGTTACGTTTGCAGAGCGAACGGTTCATCGCGTGGATGGAGCCGGAGCTGGTGCGGAAGCCGGTGGCGCGCGTCCGCAACGAGACCGGGCTGCCGCCGGACAACTACAAGCTGAAGGTCTACTACCGTGAGTTGGTTCATAACACAAGCGAGCACTGAAGCCAGCTGTCTCAACATTAGGAGTAATGTGTCGCCAGGATACTCGCCCTCGCGGTACAACGGCACCAGGAGTGTGATCTTCGAGTCGGTGCGAGTGCAGCGGCGCGACGCGGCTTCCGGCGCGGTGCTGCTCGCGCTCTCCGCGCTGATGTTGATCGCCGGAGCAGCGTGCTACGTGCTTTGGAGGAAAGGTATGAACTCAACCATCGAAAAGGAAGTATGAATGAGCTTCGCGATAATTAGTAATTTCACTAGCTGATACCACAACCACGTATGGCTGAACCCCATCCTATCCTTTTTCTTCATTTGATTGCCTCATATTTCTTTTTACAGGTAATCTGTTTGGTAAGGAGAAAGTGAGTGAATCCGATCGCGAGGGGAGAAGGTCCTGGAATGGAGAAGACAAGCCTCTGGGAGAGGGTGCAGCGGTTCAGTGAAAACATTCAAAAGAACCTGAAAGATTAGTGTTCAATGCTGTTGACCTCTGACTTCTGTCAACAGTTGTTAAACCTTTTTGGCAAGTGGACCAATATTGTATACAATTATTAATACAACACTTGTTGCCAAATAAAAAAAATTATAATGTTAGTAAGCTTCTACTTTCCCCAGTAAAATCAAAAAATATATGATCTTCCATTAATTTATTCAATAAATACCCTCCCAATTATATACATGACTTTCATTGTACTATCACTATACATACACAACAGACTATACGGATAATACAAAATATACAATTATACACTACAGTACCAATGTACTATGACTGGTGGTTAAACAAATACCATTGGTGTCATCGCACAAATATCAAGCCTCCATGGTGCAATTGCAGCAGAGGTATATTCGACTCCGGGTCCACATGTGGCAGAATTTAGACGATGGTATCTAATAAGAACAGCACTGGTTAGGATCAACATTGAACATCTCAAGTCTTGTTACCGCAGTAGTTACATGACTACTAACCTAGACGGTCACCAGCAAGAGATCTACCACTCAACGGTGTACCGTTACCACATTTTTTATTTAATACATCTAGTAAGATTATAAATTACTAATCTTTACAATTAAAAGGGAAGTGTGCATCAAAGGAAGAGATTTTTATCTCGCTTTCTCACTTCTCTTTCTACAGCTAAACTTGTTCTACAGTTAATTTGGTATACAACTACATTTATATATGCTAACGTAAGGAAACTATTGCCTAGGTTATATATATATTATTATTTGACACATTTTCATTATGTACATGATATTGGTGGTAATGTTGAGTTGGAAACGTCTCCGATGGAGCGGAGGAGGGACTCCAAGTGTAGGAACAATTTGAGCCGTGAATGCTCTTGTAATTGCATTTCGTTATTATGTTACATCTCATATACTCCGCTACTGGCCAGATAGAGATCTGTCAAAGCTGGATAATTTAAACAAACAGACGGAGAGACATCTTTAAAATTATCACAATAGCTGTGAACACGAAAAATTTGTTAACAGCTGCTCAATACACTCTGATTTATTTTGATTTGTTGGTACTCTTCAGGAGATGGAAGATCATGTCCATTAGTGTGAGAATAGTGAGAGGGAGAGAGATGTGTATTCCTTGCACAAATTCTTGAACAACCTTGAGAGGCGATTATAAAAATCGGGAGTGAAGTAGTGAGCGGATTAAACAGAAAAGAAACTGTTGTGAGCATGAGATGGAGAAAGAGACAGACTCTACTGGAGACGTTTCACAACGCGCGCGCTAAAACTCCCTCAGGACGTTAATAAGTACAACGTCACAGAATCACGACAGCTCCACATCCGAGAAGTCCTGCAGAGGATCGGTGCTCCGCCCGTCGTTCGACTTGGAGCTCTCCTCCTGGGATGTAGAGTCCAGTTTCGTCTGCTGGACGCTACCGCTCGAATCCATATGCACTTCGACGCTGCCCACCACCCGCTCCGCGCCCTGCTCCTGCACGACGGTCACCCCTTGCACCACGTCCGGGTACGCCCTGGACGCCTCCAAGTCCGACTCATCGCCGCTGTAGTTCTCTATCTCGTCAAAGTCCCTATCCGTGGGCGTGTCGGCGCGGCACTTGGAAGGGGACAGGTTCTGCACTGCGGTCCTCGAGACAGTCTTGAATATCTCCCCGGCGTCCGCCCCCGTCGCCATCTTGAGGGCGTGCTGCCAGCCCGCGAGGGTCTGCGCGTGCGTGCTCACCTGCCGGTCGGCCAGCTCGAGGAGGAGGGACTTTATTTCGGCGCGGGTCTTAGGGATCCAGTCGGAGAGCTCCGAGCGCAGCGCCTCGGACGCCTGCTCCAGCCTGCAAGAGTGGTTCCTGTTAGAAGCTACAGTAGGAAATATAATGATTTGTCCAATTTTGTGGAACATGGAGATCTCTTTTCAAATCCAGTACCATATAAATGGAATTTGGATGGTAATATTTCCATTATTGTTCCACTCTCGGCTACCTGCCATCATCATATTGTAATTCTGCCACCATTACAGCATCACTGTGTTCTGAATGATAGCTTCTTGTAAATGATTTTTTTTAAGATATTCCTTTAGTATAATTGCTGATAATACAATTAGTATATAGTATGTTACCTGTTGTGCAAGTCCCCCGTGGAGTTGTTACCGGAGACGTACGCAGCTGCGGACCGGAAAGGATGTAAAGTTAAAACACAGCGTCGGCAGAAATTAAAACTTTTTAATTATAATTTTTATAAAAAGAAAACTTTAAAGTTTCGACAGAAATTATCTGGTGTGGAATAAATTTGGCCAGGTTGTGGTTCTGCTGATGCGGACCACACTGCCTGGTGCTGGAGATAACAAAAAGGTCCGTAGCTTTGTGTGCATCAAAAATAGAAGCACAATTAACAAAGACGTCATTCTCTTTTTCATGCTCGTATGAATAAAAAAGAAAGCGAACTAGATGGCGCTACGGAGCTAAATGCCTTTTTGGCAATGAGGTCAAGTTCTATTAAAAAAATTCAGTTTGTAAATTTGATGGTGGTTGTATCCTAAGCGAGAAGGTTAGCCTGTAGAAAGCATAGAAGGTCGCGGGTTGAAGCTGGATGCGGGTAACGCAGGACCGATCGGCGCGGAGATCCTTGACGGAGGCCTATGTCCAGTGGGCGTTATCCAGTTGATAATGATAATGAAGGATATTAGCTGTTATGTACTGACCGTGTAGCGCATTCCTGTTGCGTATTTTGTGCGCATGCGCGCGCGCGTACGCAGCCAGCAGCGGCAGCGCGGCGCGGTGGCGCAGCGGGGCACCAGCTCGCGCCGCCGCAGCTGCGCATGCGCCTCCCGCCAGCGCCGCGCCCGCTGCGCCCCACGCGCCGCACGCGCCCCGCAAACTGCGAACAAAGTACTTTTTGAATATAGTATATACTATAACATAGTAAAAAGAAAATAGTCAATAAGACCAGGAGTCTGCAACCTGTGTCTCACAGATCACCAAGTGACTGTATGTATGTGTGCTATGCATTCTACATATTACCCATTTTACCTGTGAGTAGCAACCTAAACTACACTTGGTGTTAAATCAAAATGAGGCTGCTTATAATGAGAAGCACTCGCTCAGAATACTTTGGCCTTCATACATTGACAACCAGCAGTACATCAATAAACAAAGGCGGCAGAACCTACAACTACACTTCACCACATGTGGCCCAGGAATTGAATCTGAGACCTCCGTGTTAAACAAGAAGAATTACGCAGCGACAGCTTTCATATTTGAAAATTAACATTCACCTCATGTACTCTCCGCTGAGAGCGACGGAACCCTTGTACAGTTTAGTGGTGAGGCTGCAGAGCGCCGTCAGCTTCTGCTCCAGCGACTGCAGGTAGTCAGCCGCGGCCGTGAACTCCGGGTCCTGCACCCTGCGGGACGGGGCGGAGTCACGCTCAGCACAGGCTGTTCCACACAAGACTTCTAGCGAACACAATTACTTCAACTTGGATATGGAACCAAGCACCTTCCGTCCAGGTACAATGTGGAGTCTTCAAGAAAAGATTGAATAGGTTTCTTCTAAACTAGTGCGCTACCACCTGGATTATATCGCTTACCATCAGGCAGGATCGTAGCCATGAACTGGTACAAGTGTAGAATCAACCGACTGAAACATACTGACTCCGTGGGTCACAAAGCGCAGGTGTCATGCACACTACCTGCAGGAAGACTCACCTCGCACCGTTGGGCGTCGGTTTCGACTCCGCGCTGCTGTAGAGGGCGCTGCTGAGCCCCCACAGGTTCAGCGCGCTGTACTCACTCTTGAACACCTGGTAGAAAAAGACAGCAGTGTAATGAAGGTGCTCCTGCACGACGCCTAGTAATTCTTGCATACTGCTTTACAGTAAATAAAGCTGTTCAATATTTTTATACATCTTAATTATCTACAAGTAGGTCGTGATTAATATTTTATTAAAATGACCACACATTCAACGCTCACCTTATCAAACTCCTCGTCCGGTGTGGTCACAAACAGTCTGAAGTCATCGCTGTGAGTCAGGATCGGGTGCTTCGCCACGCGGTCTGGTAGTTGATTATTTAACATATATTCACAATATAATAATTTATGTATTACTTTCTACTACAATGATCTAACGACCATGTGATATATGGTCAAGTGTGCTCGCTCTTGTATTTCCATTTGTTACACAGCAATGTTATCACATCTGTTACCTAAGAACGCGTGCAGCGCGAGCGCACGGATGTGGACGAAGGCGGGCTGGTAGCGGTCGAGCTGCTGGCGCGCGGAGTGGAGCGGCGGCAGCGCGGGCGGCGCGAGCAGCGGCGCGCCTGCGCACAGCCGCCGGTGCAGCAACTGCGGACGGCGAGTTATCAGGCAAGTTAACAAACTTTCAATACTTTTTTTTTTTTTTATTTATGATAGACTAGTGCTCGACTACGATCCCACCTGATGGTAAGCGGCGATGTAATCTAGGCGGTAAAGCGCACTAGTCTAGAAGAAGCATGTTCACTCTTTTCTTGAAGACCCCCACATCATACCTGGACAACACTGACGCCGGTAGACTGTTCCACTCCCTCGCTGTACGCATTATGAAGGACGAAGCGAAACGCTTAGTCCTAATGCGCGGGAGATCGACAACGAAGGGATGGATGCCTGCGGTGTGTCTGTACGTCCGATGATAAAAGGGCGAAGGCGGTATTAGATCATGCAGTTCTTGAGCATGTTCTCCAAAGTGCATTCGATAGAACACCGAGAGACTAGCTACTGTACGACGGTGACCCAAGCTATCGAGTTTTGCATCCAGAAGCTCTTGGATGCAAATCACTATCCACTAATTTCCTAATTCTCTATAAACTATCTTCTCTTCTTTTAAGCCGTATTTCCTCATGACTGAGGGTTGTGTGAAAATGAAACACACAATGGCTTTCATGGTGGTTATAATACGATATATAACAATATTAGAAGGGCTCCAAACAAAAATATTTTTAAGAGAATGGTGAGGAGGTTTTACTTGGATACAGAACGGTAATTCTTATGTATGTTATGTATGTATATATTAGTACATATATCTTCTTTTTTTTTATATAATTTTCTTTTTAAAAACAAAACTTTTCTTTTACCCTCACCTCTCACTGCATTTCCCCACTGCCGAGGTTGACTGGGAGAGAATGCCCTATGGCATTAAGTCCGTCTTTTTGTACATTATTTATTTGTGTGCAAACAAAGTTTTAAATAAATAGAATAATAAATAAATAATGGAGTGGTTTGCCATTGCCCTCTCCATTTCACATACTAGTGCGACCATGGTTGATCATGACATAAATATGTAAGTTTCATGGTCAAAGCGCTACACTTCTTCTAAGTCGTATTTCCTCATGACTGAGGGTCGTGGTCATCATGTTTTTATTGAAACACACGACGACTCTCTTGACAGTTATAATGGAGTGGTGTTGCCATTGCCTTCTCCATTTCACATACTAGTCTGACCACTGATGGTCATGGCATAGATATGCAGGTTTCCTCACGATGTTTTCCTTCACCGTCAAAGCACATGATATTAGTTAGTGTTTTATGCTAACTGCACATAAATTGAAAAATTCATTGGTGCAGGCCGGATTCAAACTCGATACCTCTAGAGTGGAAGGCCAGCGTTCAAACTACTTAGCTACCACGGCTATAATTTATAATCTGTGCAAAATTATATACAGTATACACAGCTCAGGTTACGTATGCCGCACCTTGAAATGGTTGTACCGTCGCCTCACGTACAGCGGTGTGGGCCAGCGTGCGCAGGCGCAGCGCACTCGGTACGTCACGTACGTCTCCAGCGTCGACAGCTGCTTCATCGGCGCGTCCACCTGACAACAACAATTTGCAATAATGATTCATACTTGTATTTTTGAAAAACTGATTCCGATTAATCCGTTCTCTAGTCTATAACCATTTTTTTTTATACTACTAAGCGACGAGACGAGCGCGACGTTCACCTGATGGTAAGTGATACGCTTGCCCGTGACAACGCGGCGCTAGTTAAGATGGTACACACTGCACCACATTGCGCTAGTTAAGATGGTACACACTGCACCACATTGCGCTAGTTAAGATGGTACACACTGCACCACATTGCGCTAGTTAAGATGGTGCACACTGCACCACATTGCGCTAGTTAAGATGGTGCACACTGCACCACATTGCGCTCGTTAAGATGGTGCACACTGCACCACATTGCGCTCGTTAAGATGGTACACACTGCACCACATTGCGCTCGTTAAGATGGTACACACTGCACCACATTGCGCTCGTTAAGATGGTACACACTGCACCACATTGCGCTAGTTAAGATGGTACACACTGCACCACATTGCGCTAGTTAAGATGGTACACACTGCACCACATTGCGCTAGTTAAGATGGTACACACTGCACCACATTGCGCTAGTTAAGATGGTACACACTGCACCACATTGCGCTAGTTAAGATGGTACACACTGCACCACATTGCGCTAGTTAAGATGGTACACACTGCACCACATTGCGCTAGTTAAGATGGTACACACTGCACCACATTGCGCTAGTTAAGATGGTACACACTGCACCACATTGCGCTAGTTAAGATGGTACACACTGCACCACATTGCGCTAGTTAAGATGGTACACACTGCACCACATTGCGCTAGTTAAGATGGTACACACTGCACCACATTGCGCTAGTTAAGATGGTACACACTGCACCACATTGCGCTAGTTAAGATGGTACACACTGCACCACATTGCGCTAGTTAAGATGGTACACACTGCACCACATTGCGCTAGTTAAGATGGTACACACTGCACCACATTGCGCTAGTTAAGATGGTACACACTGCACCACATTGCGCTAGTTAAGATGGTACACACTGCACCACATTGCGCTAGTTAAGATGGTACACACTGCACCACATTGCGCTAGTTAAGATGGTACACACTGCACCACATTGCGCTAGTTAAGATGGTACACACTGCACCACATTGCGCTAGTTAAGATGGTACACACTGCACCACATTGCGCTAGTTAAGATGGTACACACTGCACCACATTGCGCTAGTTAAGATGGTACACACTGCACCACATTGCGCTAGTTAAGATGGTACACACTGCACCACATTGCGCTAGTTAAGATGGTACACACTGCACCACATTGCGCTAGTTAAGATGGTACACACTGCACCACATTGCGCTAGTTAAGATGGTACACACTGCACCACATTGCGCTAGTTAAGATGGTACACACTGCACCACATTGCGCTAGTTAAGATGGTACACACTGCACCACATTGCGCTAGTTAAGATGGTACACACTGCACCACATTGCGCTAGTTAAGATGGTACACACTGCACCACATTGCGCTAGTTAAGATGGTACACACTGCACCACATTGCGCTAGTTAAGATGGTACACACTGCACCACATTGCGCTAGTTAAGATGGTACACACTGCACCACATTGCGCTAGTTAAGATGGTACACACTGCACCACATTGCGCTAGTTAAGATGGTACACACTGCACCACATTGCGCTAGTTAAGATGGTACACACTGCACCACATTGCGCTAGTTAAGATGGTACACACTGCACCACATTGCGCTAGTTAAGATGGTACACACTGCACCACATTGCGCTAGTTAAGATGGTACACACTGCACCACATTGCGCTAGTTAAGATGGTACACACTGCACCACATTGCGCTAGTTAAGATGGTACACACTGCACCACATTGCGCTAGTTAAGATGGTACACACTGCACCACATTGCGCTAGTTAAGATGGTACACACTGCACCACATTGCGCTAGTTAAGATGGTACACACTGCACCACATTGCGCTAGTTAAGATGGTACACACTGCACCACATTGCGCTAGTTAAGATGGTACACACTGCACCACATTGCGCTAGTTAAGATGGTACACACTGCACCACATTGCGCTAGTTAAGATGGTACCCACCCAGACGGTCTTCAGCAACAGAGACCTACCACCTGGTAAAATCCATCATCGTCGTTTCTTGTGTATGTTTGTGAGTACACATGTATATTAAATATAGTATATTTAAACTGTTTATTGTACATTAACTACCACTATACAACTTTTCTTTTCGCTAAGGTTAGCTTGTAGAAAACTGTGAGTTAAGCTCGCCTCTACCATTCCATTTCCGTGTAACCATTGTTGTTAGTTTGTTTGTCTGTACAAAGTTTGAAATAAATAGAATAATAAATAAATAATGGAGTGGTTTGCCATTGCCCTCTCCATTTCACATACTAGTGCGACCATGGTTGATCATGACATAAATATGTAAGTTTCATGGTCAAAGCGCGTGATATTAGTTGGTGATACACTTCTTCTAAGTCGTATTTCCTCATGACTGAGGGTCGTGGTCATCATGTGTGATGAAACACGACGACTTATCAGTTATAATGGAGTGGTGTTGCCATTGCCTTCTCCATTTCACATACTAGTCTGACCACTGATGGTCATGACATAGATATGCAGGTTTCCTCACGATGTTTTCCTTCACCGTCAAAGCACATGATATTAGTTAGTGTTTTATGCTAACTGCACATAAATTGAAAAATTCATTGGTGCAGGCCTGATTCAAACCCGATATCTCCGCCACGTACCAGGAGAACGAGCTGGGCCCCATTCTCAAGGAGTGGTGCCCAACTATGCACCACATCAAGGAGCTCCTTAACAAGACCATACCATCCTTCCAGCTCACACAGGTCCTCACTGGACATGGCTTTCACAAGGCTTATCTCCATCGGTTCCACATAACTGAAAACGACCACTGCCCCTGCGATGACGCAACTTCACAAACTGTGCCGCACCTTATTAAAATATGCCCCAGATTCGCCATCACCAGAACAGATCACGAAATTACCTGCCAGGCACTTAAAATCCAACCCTACAACCTAAACTCAATAGTCACGAAAGAAAGCTCCACCAATAGTTTCATAGTACACATAGAGAACATCGTAAATAATCTGAAACAATTAAACGGCACTTAAACTTATACCATCAATTTTCTACATTCACATATAGATACTATATATTTCCACAACCGTTATCTACAAACTCTTTTACCCCCCCTCCATACTATTTACACTAAATCTTTATCCTAATATATACCGCTTAAAACTATCAGCTCAGTTAAATTGTAAATCTTACATCTTCACAAATCTTAGTATAGCCCTGTATCAAATAGCGGAGCTTTAAACTTCCAAAAAAAAATTCTGTGTTATATGTGCAGGGCACTTATGTATTTTAACGTGACAACGTCTATTAATTATATCACAAAAAATGTTGATAATAAATTTTATTATTCTTGTTTGACATGTTTATCGGTTACAAATCAAGTTATACTAACTCTCAATTATATTTGTTAGGGATTTTATTTCTAATTATTATTGAGCAATAGAATACATCTTTTACTTTCAACCAATTCGGGCAAACGCATACCGACTTAGCGGTCGGCGTAAGCCACGCCCACTTATGTGCGGGACATTTCTCAGCACGCGCGTCCTGTCTTATACCAATTTAATAGACGTTGTCACGTCAAAAAAAAAACTCGATACCTCTAGAGTGGAAGGCCAGCGTTCAAACTACTCGATTATCACCGCTATAATCGGTACAAAATCATATACAGTATACACAGCTCAGGTTACGTATGCCGCACCTTGAAATGGTTGTACCGTCGCCTCACGTACAGCGGTGTGGGCCAGCGTGCGCAGGCGCAGCGCACTCGGTACGTCACGTACGTCTCCAGCGTCGACAGCTGCTTCATCGGCGCGTCCACCTGACAACAACACCTTGCAATAATGATTCATACTTAGATTTTTGAAAAACTGATTCCGATTAATCCATTCTCTAGGCTATAACCATTTTTTTTTATACTACTATGCGACGAGACGAGCAAGACGTTCACCTGATGGTAAGTGATACGCTTGCTCATGACAACGCGGCGCTAGTTAAGATGGTACACACTGCACCACATTGCGCTCGTAAGACATAAGGTGTTAAGTCTCGTTACCCCAGTAATTACACTAGCTACAGCGCTTCAAACCGGAACACAGTAATGTTTGCTTACTATTTGTCGGTTGAAATAGGAGCTGCGGTGGTACCCATCCAGACGGTCTTCAGCAACAGAGACCTACCACCTGGTAAAATCCATCATCGTCGTTTCTTGTGTATGTTTGTGAGTACACATGTATATTAAATATAGTATATTTAAACTCTTTATTGTACATTAACTACCACTATACAACTTTTCTTTTTCGCTAAGGTTAGCTTGTAGAAAACTCATTGTGAGTTAAGCTCGCCTGTACCATTCCATTTTCGTGTAACCATTGTTGTTAGTTTGTTTGTTTGTACAAAGTTTTAAATAAATAAATCATCTGTAATAGTTCTTGTAACTAACATCACACCACATACTGATGATGTACTGACTATTTTAATCTTATTAATAATTTCAAACTTCTTATGATAGTTGTGCTTTTGCTGATTCATAGTTTATATTAATAGTGACAACGATGAGCATGTACCTTGACAGCAATGTCGTATCCGTGCTCCATGATCAGTGGAGCACCTTCAACTGCATCATCCGTGACACTCGGTGCCTCTGTGTCTTCAGTGATATCTCCATCGTTCAGCTCCAGGACAGCGGAGCTGGAGTCACTTGCCATGATGCTGAAATGTATTGGATTTTAATTATCTGTTGCGCCAGTTAATCTTTCAATTGTTTATAAATTAAATTATTTATCTTTCCAATTGCTACTTTTTAAATAGCTACTACGTATAATACTTTTGTTCAAAGATGTTTTTCAGTGATTACCAGAAAGAGATTTTTGTTACATTAAATTTTCTGGGATCAACTATGCATTAACTAATTTTTCAGGAGAGAGCCAGAGCATTGTTCATTTATATCCTTAAAATTATAAAATTGTATGAATGTAATTGTGTTATGGTATGGGTCTGACATGATTTTTTATTAAAAGTCCCAAAATCAATAAAGAAAAAAAAAAATATTTATTTTCACCCACATGTAAAATGCATGCAGACTTAAAGATACAGATAATAAACTGAAAATCTAGGTATTATTAACCTGTACATAATATAATTTCATATGTTATTGAGGTGTTTCTTTCATACTTTACTATTATCACTAGAAACTTTTATGTACAGAATGTATGAATACACATAAATTCGTATAACTCAGTGGATTGAAAGAAATGTTAAGCTACATGCTTAAAAACAGGCACTTGTTGTGTATGATTTACTGAATTTTAAAACAAGAAAAACTATTTATTCGTAAATTTTTTAACAGCAATACATTTAAATTTTCACTGTTCACGAATGTTCAATAGTACGGTTTACATGGTTATCATAAAGCGCGTCAATAGCGCTGAATCACTTTTTACATAAAGATTTCACATATTGATAACACAAAAACAACGATAAAAATATTCAGAAAGCGCTGCCCCAATTCACCATTTACGATCAATACTGCATTTTAATCCATAGATGTACACAAACACTAATTAAAAGAAATACATACTTACTAGCATTAAATTAACAGCGCGTTAACTACCCTATGTACGAGAATTTTGATGTATATAAATATTATTGCAATAAATATTAAAGATTTGGAAGAAACAAAACTAATACATCTCCGTCATGACGCGACAGCGGTGACATTATTGACAACTGAACGAAACTGTATTTTGTGCAGATAATATAAATACGCCTGTAACCACAGATTAATAAAAATGTCCAGGTAATAAATTACTGTTTATAATTTAATTATATTTTTGACAGGAAAAGGAAAGGTAGCTGCGTGGTACCTATATATGTTTATCGCATTATTTACGCATGTACCAACGTGACGTTTTGTGTAGAAACAAGAGACGTTTGGTATAGAAATAGGAGACGTTATAATATCGTCTCGATACTGCGCAGCGCTCGTAGACAATACTCGCTGCACAATGCCGCGCACCTAATGATCGCGCTTCGCACCGAGCGCCATTGTATACACGCCGACAAAGGACGCCGCCGCGCTTTTGTTCGGCGCCGCTCGGACGCCTCGGCCGCACATCTGGCGGCCATATTTCGCCAAACACATACCTGGCGAGAGGCTACGCTCTATAACACTCACCAATCACTATGGACAATTTCGTATAAATAGAGCATACTTTATACAAATAAAAAGAGTTCCACTACAAGCGTTGACTAAGTTACTTCTCTCCAACTCAAGATCTCCTACAAGTTACAATTCTTCAGAAACATAGTTAGAGGCTGTCAAGCACAACACGCTGTTCGACGGACCATCTACAATAGTATAAATTTATTATACAAGTTTTAATTTACATTTCATGGTTATGGGAATTTTTTATTAATTAAAAAAGAGTTTAATACACTTGAAGTGACTATTAATATTGATTGTAATCTTAATAGATTTTTAGTAAAACCTGTTATGAATAGTCGGTATATCCTTTAATTTTAAATGACAAGATTGTTTTTCTTGTTTGATAGTTTTTAATCTACATTTCGTGTGACGTTATTTTTATTTTCTTTTTCATTGACGTTTGGACTTCGTATCGTGTGCATTTAGTACGTGAACAGTTTAAATACAAATAAGAACAAGTGAATATTATAAATTAAGATATTTTACCCTAATTTTTTTTTAAAACTGCCACAATTGCTTCTAAAATGCAAAACGTGAACGCTCCGCGGGAGCCTGCTCCCGTACTGAGCACCAGTTCGACGATTCTCAACATGAGAGAAAAAGAAAAATACATCGAAGACTTCGACTTCCCGTTTTGTGATGAGTCGTCGAAGTACGAGAAAGTCGCGAAGATCGGCCAGGGCACTTTCGGGGAAGTGTTCAAAGCACGCGCTAGGAACAGTAATAAGAAATTCGTGGCCATGAAAAAAGTGCTTATGGACAATGAAAAAGAAGGCTTCCCGATCACGGCGCTTCGCGAAATTAAAATTCTGCAACTGCTGAAACACGATAACGTAGTCAATTTGATAGAGATCTGTCGGACTAAGGCGACGTTGCATAACAAATACCGTTCCACGTTTTACCTTGTTTTCGACTTCTGCGAACACGATTTAGCGGGTTTACTATCTAATGTTAATGTTAAATTTAGTTTGGGCGAGATAAAGAAGGTCATGCAGCAGTTGTTGAACGGTTTATATTACATACACAGCAATAAAATTCTTCATCGCGACATGAAAGCAGCAAATGTCTTAATTACAAAGAATGGTGTGTTGAAGCTGGCGGACTTTGGTCTAGCGCGGGCATTTAGCGTAGCTAAGGCTGGACAAGTGAACAAATACACCAACAGAGTGGTCACACTGTGGTACCGACCTCCTGAATTGCTGTTAGGTAAGAGAATTGTTTGCATGTGTAATGAATTATATAGTTTTTAAAAACATTTACCAGGTGACAAGTTTCGTACATCACCGCGATGCTCTCATAACTTTTGAGAGTCATATTGTTACTTCAGTAGTTTCACTAGTTAGAACATCTTTAAAATTGTAATAATAAATTACTTCAAATAATTTTTATTAAAACTAAATTTTATGGATTTATTATCTTCTATTTACGAAGTTATCCGTAAAATTTAGTTTTAATAAATGTGTAACATTCGCGGAAATATAAGAAATCATTATTCAAATCAATTGTTGTAAGATCTTGATGAAGGTGTATGTCTGGTACAGGAGGTTTATCGGTTGACGATCTCTTTAAAGAGTTCTGTACCTTATTTCTATGTATGTTTTTTTCTAATTTGTCAGTTCAACCATTTCCTGCAAAGAATAGACTTTTGTTCGTAATGTAATGAATTTGTACCTTTTTACATTTAAGGTGATCGTAATTACGGTCCACCAGTTGATATGTGGGGTGCTGGGTGTATCATGGCGGAAATGTGGACGAGGTCTCCCATTATGCAGGTGAGCATTTTTCATTAACAAAAGGCGGTAGTCAAAATTTCCATTGAATGAAATTCTTTGTCTTCAACACGAGCATATGCATTTGGACATAACTAAACTGGAATTTATTCATTTATTAAAACTAAATTTTACGGATTTCAGCGTGTTTATTTAAGTTAGTATATTTATATTTAGTCCCCACATCTGGTTTGCTCTGCAGCAGTTATGGTCACAGGAGAACCCATGACTGCTGGAAAGTGGCAAAATTTAGTTTTAATGATTATTTTGTATGTTTATGGGATTTTTCAGATAATCTCCACACACTAATACATCAAAAGTGATTTTCTAATAAGGTTTTACTGCAATTCATAAATTATGGGTATCCACCTACAACAGCACCAAAACTGTACAACTCCATGCCATGAATTAGCGTGACTTTTGTTTTTATGTAGAAATGTGCGAGAACTTATATTCGGTTAAGTGAGAACACTAAGCAGGCTTTTTGTATAATATTATGGTACTTTAACAGGGTCCTACTGAGCAACAGCAGCTGATACTCATATCGCAGCTGTGTGGCTCCTGCACTCCGGATGTGTGGCCTGGTGTCGAGAACCTGGACCTCTACAACAAGATGGAGCTGCCTAAAGGGCAGAAGAGGAAAGTTAAGGTATTATTTTCAAATTTAAATACGTCTAGACTTCCCAGACTTTAGGACATCACAATATAAGCACTAGGTTGGATTATTGTCGTAGAAGAGTTTCAGTTCTTTGTTGTTAGTGATGATAATATTTGTTGCAGGAAAGGCTAAAACCTTATGTCAAGGATCCATACGGCTGCGACCTGCTTGACAAACTTCTTCAATTGGATCCAGCGAAAAGGTTACCTTAAAATTTGTTTAGAAATATCAATTTTCCATTCTGACTAAATGAAAATTTTGCTTAAACAAAATGTATGTTAATCTGTAATGTGTCTTAACTGTTTTCTTCTTTTTGCTTTCGACTCACAGATACGACGCTGACACGGCTCTGAACCACGACTTCTTCTGGACGGATCCGATGCCGTGCGACCTCGCGAACATGCTCGCGCAGCACACGCAGAGCATGTTCGAGTACCTCGCGCCGCCGCGGAGGCCGGGCCACCTCCGCCACCACCACCACGTTGCCGGCGCACAGGCGAAGCCCACGCAGCCGGTCGCCGACTCCGGTTACCAGGACCGCGTCTTCTGAGCGGCCAGACGCCGTTCCCGGCATAACGTGGGAGCGAGGCCCTGAACACGGGCCAACCGGGCTGTTGGTGGTTTTGAGTGAAGTGACATTTTGTGTTTGTGACGGTGAAGATTGAATCTGTTAGTTTATTTGTATATAGTGTAGTGTTGATGCAAACTGAAGAGTCTACGTTGGGATAACTTGTTGTACTTGCTTATGAATGGGAAATGGTACAAAACTAGAAGACAGATAAGAGTAACTTCAATATGGATATTGACCTTAAGATATTATTACAGCTGTAAGCCATGAGCAGTTGTTTTATCCATTTCAGTCGGAGACTTGAATGGCGATATGATTTATAAAGACCAGTTTTAAGATCTTAAATGAATCCTAGCCTTAGTAAACCGTATTAACATTACACATAGAATACACACAGAATTAATTCCACAATATAATTTTATGTATATAGTAGTTAGAAACAGGACTGGGTAGTTAATTAAAAAATTACTACTATTAAGCAATGTAGTTAGCCAAAATGTGTTATTGCATTTTTGTAAAGAATTTATAAGCAGTATTTTATTCAGAATAATTCGAGAAAATTGTAAATATGTTAAATGTGTTGATTATATTAACATTTGATTTTTTTTATTTGTCAATTTACAAACAATATAAAGATGTTTCGAATATGTCATTTATAATCTGTTCATATCTGATAGTTATGTCTTAATGTGTATAAAAATTTTTTTATACATCTTTTAACAGTTCTAGACTTTGTTATGACATGTAGGTTTTATATCATAGACAACATAGACTAATGCATAGTTGATTTTGTTAAGATCAACTTATTGTCAGCCTGAAGCGGTTTTTCATAAAACTAAATGTATATATAAGAAGTAAATCATTGTGATGTTTCTATAAAAAAACTATGAAAGTTTTTGAGAAACTTATCAATAGTTATTTTTGGCTAATGCCACAAAGGTTTGCCATACACAACACACTTAGTGTGAGTGTTGACATTTGTTAATAATTATGATAATGTTTTAGAAAATCTGCTTACCTTCTTTTTAGTTGTTCTTGAATGCTGCTTACAGTGACAGTGAAGACATTCATCCACATAGTGTCTGAAAAATTTCTTGATGTGCTGTGTTCCCAATGTGTTTATATTAACAGTTACATAAGGGTTCATGTAAAGACTGTATATAACCAACACTGTTTGATACATGTTAACAAAGTACATCAAATAAAATATTTTTTCTAACTTATTTGCTTTCTTTGTCTTTCAAAAAAGGAAACATATCTCACCTACATCAAATTCCAGTAAAGAAGATGAGACTCCTCAACTGTTGCGACTGTTCATAGTGTTAGATATTAAAAAAAATAATTATAGTTACAAACTTTTTTCAGAAAAATAATATACTTATAAGAAACTAGAATTAATCAGGAACAAAATTTGCATACTGTAGAACTATTTCACACTATAATTTATTACATAACTGTATATATTTTTCTTCATTTGTGATTAAATTTTTAATATTAATAAAGTACTAGTATCGATTATTTGACAAGTGGAGGGGGTAGTCTCATTTTGTTACAAAAGGCGGACAACTGTACGGTCTCGTTTTAGCCAAGCGTGTGGCAGTGCTAAAAATGTGAACTTAGTGAATGTGACTTATGGATACAAAAACGTTGCCGGAACAAGTATGTTTATTTTTGGAAGCAAAACATCTTTTACGAATCTTAAGCGCCCCCCACAGCACGAGACTGTGCTTTGAATACATCATCGAGTGTCAAATTATTAAGATTATTTATTCGTACATTACAATAGAACTTTACTTAAAGTGAAAATATTAATCAAATATTAAATTTGTGCGAAAAGACTGAGTTCGCAGAAATAATGCCGGGTTTTAAATCATCATCGTTGTGCCGATGTTACGTTCAGATTAATTAATTGTAAATTAAATTTAGGGGAAAAAAAATTAACAATAAACAACTAAAATAACCACTGAACGAAATAAAAATTTAATTTGAAGTAATTAAAGCTTTGCGTAAATTTTTTAAGCCTATTAGAAATAATAGTAAAAGGTTTTTATGACTATTTTTTTTTTAATAAAATCGATACAAAGTAACTAAGTTACATCGATTTATAAAAAGGGACATCACTAATAAGTGTCATGTTCGCATGAAAAAGTTATTCGGTTGTAAATATTTTTCGTTCATTTCTTAGTATTTGGAAGAGTTTTCATGGATTTTCTATTAATAACTGAAAATGGACATAGAAAGTGAATATATTAATGCAAACATTCTTAAGAATATGTTAAATTTGTAATTTTCCACGTAAACATAATAAAGTAAGTTATTAACGCAGTAAATCCTGTTTATTACATTTGCGCGCGAAAAGCTTTGCGTCATTAATACGAATTCTGTAAGTTTAAATGAAACGCAATGTTTTGATAATTTTCTTTGTAAAATTATTTCTGTACTCATTGTCTTATTCTTATAATAGCTTCGTAACTGATATCGCTTATTTTGCCGGTCGTTGTGTAATAATGAATCTTGTGCTGATGGCAATAAAGGTGAAATGGTTTTGTGTTTATTTGCGATTTCGGGTGTACCAGAATAAGGACGCGAGAAAAAACATCGATTAATATTAAATAAGATTGTTCGCATCTTAAAACGTTTGTTCAAAGTAAAACATTTGTAGATTTATGTTATCAAATTTTATGTATGGATGTTATTAAGTGAGATGGTGAATCGGATTAAAGAATTTTTTTACTTAGCATATGTTTGGTTGCATTATATAGGAGTACTAGCTGCAGTTTGTTTTTCACTACCACAGCTTTTTAATACTAAAAGTGAGATATATATAAAATTTAAAACATTTTTGTGCTCATTGTCTGATAGTACTTGTACTAGCGCTTTAAATTTATTTAATTTTTTTTAATGAAACCTTTATATTGGAAACGTGAAAAGGTAAAGAACAGCACTATGTACAGTGAAAACCTAGAGAACAAGCCCATACAACATGAACACATATCTACATAATAAATTTTCTGCTTTTGTTACTCGTTTTATCTTCATGGTTACATCAAGAAGTTAGATCTGTTTCATTATTTTTTAAGTTGACTATTTCTTGACTAGAAATAACACTAACTATTTGATTATGTTAGGTGGTGATTAATTAGTAACAAAACATCGCAGGGAATGAGTAGATTCATTAGGCCGTGGATCATTTGTGCTGGCTTTGATTTGGGTGGTCTTTGTTCAGCAATAGGCTGATATAATGAACAATCAATAATTAATAAAACACATAGTCTCGCTTGTTTATGTACTTCAGTATTTGTTTTATAATGAAAACATATATGGAATCTTTTACAAAATAAGTTTATTTATATAAAGCTCGGCCACTTGATAGTTGTAGATCTTTATTTCTTTTAATACACAGCTTTCTACCTTATATTCTAAGTCTCATGACTGAGGGTCATGGTCATCATCTGTAATGAGACACACAGACTCTCTTGTCAGTTATAATGGAATGATTTGCCATTGCCTTCTCCATTTCACATACTAGTCCAGCACAGATGGTCATCACATAGATATGCAGGTTTCCTCACGATGTTTTCCTTCACCGTCAAAGCACGTGATATTAGTTGGTGTTATGCTAACTGCACATAAATTGAAAAATTCATTGGTGCAGGTTTCGGGGAACCCACGTGGAAGGCGGCCTTGTATAGAAGAGAAATTAGCTTATTTTTAAAATATTCTTATAAATTTATTAAAAAAAAAAAATCTCATCATCTAAATGGTTTATGATCCACACAGTTAATAAAGCGACCCAACTCAATGTTCCTTATATTCTCAAATAAAGCCTATTCTGAAAACCTGCATAAAAACTAATTATGTGTTATTTACAATTATACTCTGAAGAGATTTTTTGAAGACTATCTCTCTAATGTCTCACAGAAAACTTTTTTTTACTTTAACTTATAGTTGTAATGTGTACTGTAATATTTGAAGTTTATGCTCTATATTCTGACTATACATTGGCATGTTTTAGTTGTTTTGTTGTTTACTGATGGAATGTATAACACATGAGAGTATGTGGGTCATTGGTATATACTTCCGGACACATCTATCGGTCCACCACCTAGTGTTTAAAGTTTCAACGGTGTCTGGTTAAAAATAAATGTTAGGCGGAGCAATAAGTTTTAATGCAGTTTTAAAGCAGATTTATTGGTCAACCCTTACCTAGGTTTTTTTTTATTTTTTTTATAATTTCAAATTGATTTGGCCAGCAGAAGTTTTACAGCTTGGGCGACAATTTCAGGCAGAGTATCCATATTTTTTGGTCAAAAATGGCTCTAAGTTTAGATTTGCCTTTTTATGGAACCAATAATCGGACACATAAAAAAAAAATCCAACTTGTGCGAAATAAAAAAGTTTTCTCCATTCCTGGGTCATTGAAAACAATGAACAGACTCGAATTTTTGTTTTTTTCATAATCCTGAATTCGAAATTAAAAAAAAAAACATATATAGAGGTTGACCAAAAAATCAGCTTTAAAACTGCATTAAAACTTATTGCTCCACCTAACATTTATTTTTAGCTAGGCACTGTCGAAACTAAACTCTGGGTGGTGGGCCGGTAGATGTGTCCGGGAGTGTATAAGCACATGAACAGGGACAATCTATGCACTTTACTCAAAGTTTTATGTTTAAAGTGTGTAAGTGAAGTTTTTATGAGACAGTTATACATATATAAATGGTCTTACTCATTTATTTTCTTTTATTGTTTAGTTTATACAAAATGTACTTTTATTTTAATGTGATCAATTGTCTGATGAAAACTCTCATAAATAATAATTTTAAATGGTAATTAGTAAGTTTAAATATTTAATTTGTTGCCAAAAACTTTCTGCCTCTCGACTAGTACAGGACTAGGTTTTAGGTAAAATAAAAACATGTGGAAATTAATGTTTATACATTTCAGATCAACAGACATGGTGTCGTGCTGCGTTGAGGGTTGCGAAGCGAAAGATGTTGTATATTTTAAGTGAGTTTTTTACTTATTTATAACACACAAATTTCCAAGTACATGCTATTGAGATAATGATAATAAACTTTTAAAAAGTTATATCATAGCAGATAATATTATGACCCAGTTTGGAGTTTTAATTCCGAGTTATTACAAAACTCAATATTATTACAGATTGCCTAACAGTAAAACAAAATGCAAAAAATGGTTGGAAACGATCAAACTGAGCCACAAACCGTCGTACAACTCGATGGTGTGCAGCGCGCACTTCCGCCCCGAGGACTATGGGGTCGTGAGGGGCAAGGTGCGGTTGAAGCCCAAGGTGTTGCCAATACCGCAGGTGAGTGCACGCAGGTTTATACACTTCTTACAAATGCTGACCATTCTTACAGATGTTGAAGCAAGCTCGCCCAAAATACTAACTCTCATACTTTTGGTAGGCGGAACACCAACCAAACTGCACAACTCTTACTGGTGGTAGGTCTCTGTTGCTACAGACCGTCTGGTACCACCGCAGCTCCTATTGCAACCGACAAATAGTAGACAAACATTACTGTGTTGTAGTTTGAAGCGCACTGTAGCTAGTGTAGTTACTGGGGTAACGAGACAACACCTTATGTCTTACGAGCGCAATGTGGTGCAGTGTGTACCATCTTAACTAGTTGCGTTGTTAACAAGCGTATCACTTACCATCAGGTGAACGTCGCGCTCGTCTCGTCGCATAGTAGTATAAAAAAAAACTGAATAGAACCACAGATCTGTTATATCTGTGGGTACATTACTTTTATGTGTTAGGAGAATAATATCAACTAAGTATTTGACAGATATCTTATATAATGTCACTTTAGGACACGGCTAACTAGCCGCTAATATCACAGCACCTACTCATTTGATTTACTATTTTTTTTTTATCAGTGAAGCAGTTAATCACTGTGACAGGCAGTTTAGTTCCTCGATTCAAGATTCATAAATTCTAGCTAATGAAATTTCTTTTTAATGATGCATCTAAATATTTTTACATAATTCATATAAATAAATACAAATTTACTTAATACTTTACATATTTTCCATCCAAAGGTTGCCTGGAAGTAATCGCTCATAGTGATAAGACCGCATGTGCATTTATCATATAACAGCAATGTGATCTGTTAATTTTCTGTATCTTTTGGTGTGCAATAAAGTGTTTTCTATTCTATTCTATAAATAAATACATTTTAATGTTCAATATTACCGCGCAATCTTGTGTGACAAGACTATCATCCTAACTAATACCACTTACCATCAAGGTAGGTCCGACTCGAGTCATTGCTTCCAAGAATTTCCAATAACAAAGTACTATCAGACACGTTTCTATAAATAATTATTTTCCAGAGCGAAACGCAAAAACTTGCACAAATCACACGGCGCAGTCGCAGAAAATCCGCAAACATGGACCGGTCCGACAATGGAGCTGGGGAAACTGACCTAAACGAAATGGAAACACCAAAAGAAAGTGTTAAACTTTCCAATGGTGGAATGGAGGAGGAAAACACTGATCTGAATATAGGTGAAGTTACAGATGAAAATCAAAAAAGAGAATTAGATGTCAACAGCTCCAAATCTGTGCTCACAGAAAAGTAGGTTTTAGATCCTGTTTACTTATATTTAAGTAATTTATTAAGTATATCAGCTTGGTGATATAATTGGTATTGATGGGGAATCCTTCGAACATACTCTCAGTTTTGAGGGAAATATTTTTTTTAACCAGACAGTCTAGGGCTTCACTTCATTGTTCTAAGTGATAATGAGGCTGTAGATGTTGAAGATATAAGTACATTTTTGATAACAATTGATGTCATCAAGGTCTACAGTTCTGGAGCTCTAATGATGATGGCATGTTGCGACTCATCACCGGACTGCTTTTATTTAATATCCTAAAACCTCTTATAATAACTTCAATGCCATAGTGCTTAATCTTTTTCTACGAAGGTTCTTGATGCGATAACGAGGAAGGAGTTTGGTGCCAGGTTTTCTTCAAACTCGCCTGGTTAGTTACCATCCTTGTATAGTAAATCTGCTGCTATAACATCACCACTACTGTCCATATATGAGAGCCTGAGTATTGTGTGCACTTCACTCTTAACTACTAATTGATTACCATTCGTTAGGTTGTGCATATATACCATCATTAACAGTAATAAATAAATTATTAAATATAATTATATCTTTTCAACAATCTTCCAGCACTGCCAACAACTGTGCTGAACCGAAGCCCAATGGAACTGCATCAGATAAAGATGATATAGAAGACATACTGACCCATTACTGCATTAAACAGAACAAAGAAATAGCTAAGCGGCAAACCAAGGAGTTGGCACAGGAGACTCCGGCTGGATGGTTGGATGGAGCTAAAGAGGATGGTAGGAGAAGTTGTGAAGTAATCGACTTGTCGCTTCAGAAGGATGAATCGCAGCCTGTCATTATAGAAGTAGCTGTGGACCAGGGTGAGCGAATGAAACTTTTGGATTTTAACACTTTTACAATCTTGTGGAAACATTCTGGCCAGGTCCACATTGTAACATTAAAGCGCAAGGAGCATATGTAATGAGTAATGAAATTAGTGGAAAACTTTCACAGGACCTCAAGACGCAGAAAACTCAGGAGCGCGCGACTGCTTGATGCTACTGGAGAGCGTCCAAGTGGAGCTCGACCCTAACGACCTCATGCTCTCCGACCGAGAAGATGAGAAGAAACAGTAAGTGGAAACTGTTATAACTCCTGACGATCTCGTTAACTTGAAGCTGTTAAGATTCTTCCGCAGTGCCCTCTGCTGCTGGGCTCCATCCTGTCCTTCAGACTTTATAAGGCTGCTGTGAATTTCAGGTCGGAGCCGATCAGCTTGTTGACGTCGAGTGACGAAGATGACGTCATCCTCCAGGAGCCGCGCGTGGAGACGGTGGTGGTGTCCGACGCGTCTGACGGCGAGGACGCAGCGGGTGGGAAGGACGCGGCGGGTGGGGAGGACGAGGAAGACGTGCCGCTGGTGCGCCTCGTGACCCTCCGCCCTCGCCCCCGCAAGCGAGCCCCCAACCCCTTCTACAAGAAGAACGGCTTGTACAAGGTATTAAAAGTATACTGGAATTCAGATACTTTCACTAGTGGGAGGTTACTGTTACCAGGTATTACTGTGTTCCGGTTTGAAGTGCGCTGTAAGTTAGAGAAGTTACTGGGGTAACGAAGCTTAACTTAAGTTACAAGGTGACGAGCGCAATGGGGCGCAATGTTATTACTAGCGCCACGTTGTTATGAGCAGGCGAAAATAAAATAAGTGATCATGGGAAGCAGTTAGACTGTTTGGCAACAATGGGCTTCTAGTTTGGATCATCATACTGAAACGAGTTGGTTTTTGACGTTACCCCAGTAATTTTGCATACTACAGCCTTTTTCAAATGGCAACATGGTCATGGTCACCACTCTTAATGATCCAACTGCCTTTTTTATAAGAAGAGAGAAAAGACTATTAATTCTCAACGCTGGTTGTTCTAAGAACATGCCGATTTCCTGATAATGAACTCCTCCACCTGAAGCTCGTGTCTGTAAGCTGCTTGGAAATGTGGAAACATTTGTTCAGCTTCAGTTTGCTTTAGTAATACTTTTTAACTTATCCACCATCTCCATTCTAGTACTACTGCCTCCAATGTCCATACAGAACGACAAAGAAAGCGGAATACCTGGAGCACATGGTCACCCACTCAACGATTATACTCATCTGCCCCAAATGCGGGTACAGCACGTCGAGCAAGGCCCAGTACACCAGGCACAAGAGGAAGCACCAGGCGAAGCGGAGGTTCCAGTGCCACCTGTGCGAGTACAAGGCGCGCCATCGGATGACCCTGGTGTACCATCTGAAGTGCCACGAGAGTGTCAGTGACAAAAATAGTGAGTTCAAATGCGACAAGTGCGGGTACGTGACGAAGCTGAAGCGGTACCTGGTGCGCCATGTGCGGCTGTGCGGCGCGCTGAAGTACGCGTGCAGCCTCTGCGCGTACCGCAGCAAGCGCAGCTTCGACCTCAAGCGGCACGAGGCGCGCCGCCACTGCGCCCACGGCTCCGTCGCAACAACTGTATAGACAACGTATCTGTCTGTATCTATATCTACCTACACGTATGTTTATTACTCACCATGCTCACAACCACGACCACACTCCGCCGCTGAACGACACCATCTCTAATTGTATTCTGGAATACTCCATGATCATCACCAGGTCATCCTGACAAGTGAACATCCCGCACTGCGCTTGATGTACGTTCAAAGCATTCCAATTATTTAATAATTAATGTTTAACTTTTCTTCCTAATGGTTTTTTGGTGTTGCCATTTTAATAATTGGACGTTGATCATCTGATGATGATGATTCCAATTACCTATTACACAATAGTAAATATAATTAAATGATAATATAAAATGAACAATTCATAACTTAACTGAACTATAGTAAGGTTTATAATTACTGAAAGTAGATCATTCTTTATTATAAGTAGATAAGTGTATATGTATTACCGATAAATGTATGAATGGATGTGAAAAGTAGATAACATTGAATGTATAGCAGGTCTATATTCAATTCTAGACAACTCATAAGCTGATGCTGATGATTAACTGCATCTAATTCCAGAAATTGTCTTCGATCCATAATATAGATGTCATGATCTGAAGACAACAGTAACCTTATGGTTCTTATTGGAGAAGCAATGAGATGAGCTGGATGTTCACCGGGTGGTAGGTGATACTGTAATAATGAGGGAATAGTTAGGATGATATACACTGTATTGTTTTTATTGCTTTGAGGCATTTTGTTGCAACAATAATAAATGAATGCTTCTCTTTCTCCACCTCTCTCTTACTCTCTCTAGCTCTTGTCTCGAAGCTGTGTTACAAGTTTCAATACAAATTTTATGTGTATGTAACTCTGCTAAGAATTCTTTAGCGATTGTTTTAATACTTAAGTAATCGAGTTTAGATTATAAGGGTTTAACATTTAATGATGATGTTAATTGGTAGATGATGATGCAGGATGGTCCTCCTTGATTTCTATAGATGATAAGTGGCCATAGTGATATCCCGCTAAAAAGCATTTTGAATGTCACTGTAGTGTTATGAGATAATGTAGCGTACCGTCTCATCTCAAGGTAATGACCACATCTTTACCATCAGACTTGTAAAATGACTTACTATCTATAGAAAATAATGTATTTATGTCTATGTATCATATCATCTATTAGAAATTATATCGTCAGCCGGACTTCATTGTTACCAGTAACAAATCACACTTCTGCGCATGCTGGACTGTATGTATACAGTTGATCAATGAATACTTATATTTTTGATAGTCAAAATAAATAAGCTAGGTTTACATATTACTGTAATGCGATAAGTTTTAAACTATTAATGTAAATATATATTACTGATGATAAATAAGGATTGTTTTTTAATCCAATGTTATGTTTTTGTTCTCTTACAATTGTTTGTCCCTTTCTGGAAGTTCAGGGGTTACCATCCATTTTTGGGAGCAAGTCCAAATCGACTAATTAGAGATTCTTTGAGTTGGATATATATTCATAGTAAAATTAGGCAACTAAATTTTTAATTACTATGTGGCTCGTAGATTATCGGTGCTGACTCCTACTCGATATTTTTTTATTTATTTTAGAAATACTTATCCTGTTATTTTTTATAGAAACCAATCTAGAAATGAGACGCTGTTTTACAATTTGGCACAGCACCGCATTGCGTTCATCCAAATTCTAAGTCGCATCACAAAAAAATTAATCCTCAATCAGACTGGTATTCCCTTGCCGCCATTTTAGTTTGTTGTGTATGAGTCATCGAAATAATAATAATACGTAGTAAGTACTTAATTTAATATCTTAAAAAAAACATTAAAAACTTATATCTAGTTATTGTCAGTTTACTTATTCGCTTAGCTACGATGCTTGGTGCGAGTTCATAAGTTGTACTTAAAATGTACTTATTTATACATCGCCTTTAGAGATTATCCTCCCATTGCATCGCTGGGCTAATTTGATCTCAATTTCAGATGAAGTTAAGTGAGAATTAGGAAGATGGTGAAGAGAATTCGCTGAAAGCTCACGGCTAACAAGAGTGTTCTGGTGGTAGTTACACTAAAATTTAAAAAGGGACCTCTCAAAGCAAGCGAAGCCATGGGAGTAGTGAGAGATTTATAAAAGCGCCCTCTAGTATCATTGATGAAGCTTGTAACTGCCATCTGTCGGTGGATGTGGAAAGTAAAGAAGTAATGATATAAGTAACTGAAGTGAGAATTAATGTAGCTCAAACAACCGAAAGGTATATCATCTATTTGAACAAATTTATAGTTTTCTGATGATGAAAGTGCAAGTTAAGTTTCCGCTGCTGGTGGTGATCGTTGCTGAATTTAAGTGGTGGGTTGTGATGAGCGCGGATCAGCAGGTGGGCGGCTTGTTGACGGCCACGCGGCACACCACCGCCCGCAGGTTGTTCATCGCCTCGTCCTGAATTGCCTGATCGAACTTCTGCAATAGAAATCCAGCAAATTCAAGATTACCCTCAAAAGTAATTAGAAGAAAAATAAATTTTATCGATGCCCCTTAAACAAAATGTTTGTGGCAGGATAAACTGAAATCGGCTGAACCGATTTGATTAGAAAAATCTGAATATCATCAAGTTAAAGAGTATGGTTGTACATCAAGCGGCTGGACCGGTTCTATGAGTTGAAATTAAGATTTGTTCACATCACCTCGTTGATGATGATGGTCGGCACGAAGGCGAGCGGGCGCTGCACCAGGTCGGTCTTGTCCCCGTACGAGGCGAGCAGCGCGTCGCCCTGCGCCCCCGCCGCGCACCGCTTCAGCTTGTCCGAGTTGGCGGACTTGTTCACCTGCTCCAAGCACTGGAAACGCGACCGCCTCTCATTAGGTAACTAATACTCCACGGCGCAGTAGTTGAGCGCTTGTTTAACACGGTCCCTGGTTCGATTTTGGGTTCTCAAACGTTATCAGTTTGGATTATGGGTATCACACCCGTCTTCTGTATTCCGCTGTCAGCATATGAGAGCCGGAGTATCCCTTATCATCGAGAAACTAAGTTCAAGTGTAAGCCCACTGAGTAAGTAATCCCAACAGTGGGACTGCTTTTATGTAATCTATACACGGTTTTCCCACTAACCGTGTCGAGCGCGCGGTCGGGGTTCGCGTTGCTCATGAGGCATATCACCAGCTCCATCTTGTCAGTGTCCTGCAGGCTGCGGTCCTTCAGGAGGCACGCTTGCAACTGCAAAAGTTCACACCAATCTCGTCATACCTTACTATACTGGATGCAGTAAGGTAACAGTAATGTTGTACTCTGCTGATAAATTGTCAAGATCATTAGTGGTAAATAACTTAAATTGTTTTCATTTAGTTAAGTGCCAGAGATCTACAAGCAGGTGGCAGCACTCACCTTGTTCCCGTAGCACTCGTCCGGTCCGTGCTGGCAGGTGAACTGCCACTTGCCGTCCACTTTGTCGTGCTGCAAAATATAAGTTATTTTTAACACAAAACAGTTAAACTAGAGCTTATGGGAAAGGAAGAAGTTGCAGGTTCGATTCCCAACGAGCTGTTCATCAAAGCTTATGTGAGCATGCATTTTTGTTTTTAAATATATTTATATATAATCTCTGTTTATGTTTAAGCAACTACCGCCTCCGGTGCGGTACTCACCGTGGCCTTGCCGTAGGGCACCAGCTTGACCTTGACGGCGCCGCGGAGGTCGCGCCACACGGGCGCCAGCTGCGACGAGACGAAGCGCTTGCTGTCCGGGCACAGTGCCTCGTAGTACACCGCGATCTTCACCTGGAAACCAGCGCCGAAGTGATTACAAGGACGCTGACCTGCTGGTAAGCGCTTTGCTTCCACTTAATCGATACTCGCCCACTGCTGGGCGAAGGTATCCTCTAAATTAAACCAGGACGCTGGTGTATGCGCTTCGTTTTCACTTGATTTGCTTCACTTAATCATAAGCCATTAGTCGCCCACTGCTGGGCGAAGGTATCCTCTAAATTAAACCAGGACGCTGATGTATGCGCTTCGTTTTCTCTTGATTTGCTTCACTTTATCATAAGCCATTAGTCGCCCACTGCTGGGCGAAGGTATCCTCTAAATTAAACCAGGACGCTGATGTATGCGCTTCGTTTTCACTTGATTTGCTTCACTTAATCATAAGCCATTAGTCGCCCACTGCTGGCGAAGGTATCCTCTAAATTAAACCAGGACGCTGATGTATGCGCTTCGCTTTCTCTTGATTTGCTTCACTTAACCATAAGCCATTAGTCGCCCACTGCTGGGCGAAGGTATCCTCTAAATTAAACCAGGACGCTGGTGTATGCGCTTCGCTTTCACTTGATTTGCTTCACTTAACCATAAGCCATTAGTCGCCCACTGCTGGCGAAGGTATCCTCTAATTAAACCAGGACGCTGATGTATGCGCTTCGTTTTCACTTGATTTGCTTCACTTAACCATAAGCCATTAGTCGCCCACTGCTGGCGAAGGTATCCTCTAATTAAACCAGGACGCTGATGTATGCGCTTCGCTTTCTCTTGATTTGCTTCACTTATCATAAGCCATTAGTCGCCCACTGCTGGCGAAGGTATCCTCTAAATTAAACCAGGACGCTGGTGTATGCGCTTCGCTTTCACTTGATTTGCTTCACTTAATCATAAGCCATTAGTCGCCCACTGCTGGCGAAGGTATCCTCTAAATTAAACCAGGACGCTGATGTATGCGCTTCGCTTTCACTTGATTTGCTTCACTTAATCATAAGCCATTAGTCGCCCACTGCTGGCGAAGGTATCCTCTAATTAAACCAGGACGCTGGTGTATGCGCTTCGCTTTCACTTGATTTGCTTCACTTAATCATAAGCCATTAGTCGCCCACTGCTGGGCGAAGGTATCCTCTAAATTAAACCAGGACGCTGGTGTATGCGCTTCGTTTTCACTTGATTTGCTTCACTTAATCATAAGCCATTAGTCGCCCACTGCTGGGCGAAGGTATCCTCTAAATTAAACCAGGACGCTGGTGTATGCGCTTCGTTTTCACTTGATTTGCTTCACTTAACCATAAGCCATTAGTCGCCCACTGCTGGGCGAAGGTATTCTCTAAATTAAACCAGGACGCTGGTGTATGCGCTTCGTTTTCACTTGATTTGCTTTACTTAATCATAAGCCATTAGTCGCCCACTGCTGAGCAAAGATATCCGTAAGTCGGACTACAAATGGTCATGTACCTTATTATCGTCCCTCTTGGCCTTGGCCCACACGCCGCACGCGGTCGCCGCGAACACGAACAGCAGCAGGGAACGCATCTTATTCTGGAACAAGCGGCATCGGTATTGTTAAATCGTATGGCAACACTAACGCGGTCGTCTTCAGTGTTGCCACACAGATAAAGTTGCGATAAAGAATTATATTTTAAAAAAAATATTGAAGTGAATATAAGCAGGAGCTTCTGTATAACTTAACATCAGGTGAACGACCCGCTCGTCGTCGCTTGTAAATAAAACATTAGACTAAGTTAAGCAGCCGTTACTTGTGACGTGTTTCGCATTGAAATAACTTAACAGTAAAATTAAGCGGCGCGCTTTGCTTGGTCCAAGTAACTTAGCTGCATAATGATTTTCAGATGATACACTTATGAGATTATCTTACTGCTTAAGTTTTACTGTTCGACTACTTACTTATCACTGTTTCAGATTGAAGTGCGCTTTACATAGTGAGAGTGGTAACAAGGCTGAGGAACTTGACTCTGATGGCGTTAGGATATTTACACTGCATAACAAAGGTATGAATCTATTTTATTTTGTCATGCGATAGTAAAACTTAAGCAGTAAGATAATCTCAAAATTTACCAGGTGGTAGGTCTCTGTTGCCGGAGACCGTCTGGGTGGGTACCACCGCAGCTCCTATTGCAACCGACAAATAGTAGTGTGCAGACATTACTGTGTTCCGGTTTGAAGCGCGCTGTAGCTAGTGTAATTACTGGGGTAACGAGACTTAACACCTCATGTCTCAGGCGACGAGCGCAATGTGGTGCAGTGTGTACCATCTTAACTAGCACCACATTGTCATGGGCGAGCGTATCACTTACCATCAGATGAAAGTCTTGCTCGTCTCGTCGCATATTAGTATATAAAAAAAAAAAGATGTAATTTAACTAATGTGTAGTAATTTAACTTTTCTATTCAATCCGTCTCCGTTTATAATCTGTGCAAGTGGGTCAAAGGTCACCGTCTCTAACTGTTCGCTTTCACCGCTTGCCGCGAACCGCCATGTTGTTTCTGTACGTCAAACGTCGGTCCGCGGCCGCCATGTTTGATTATATATTTTTTTAGCATCCGTAACAGGTAAATGTTAATTATGCCAATAATTTTTTTTTGTTTCTACAATTTATGTAATAATAGAAATATTTTTTTTTCATATTTTCCTATATAATTAATTCTGAGATATTTAGTGCTTAAATTGGAAGCACTAAACTTAATTCTTTAGGCTCAGGGCCGACGTGCAACTTTCTATCGTCAAGTGGTCGATAGCGAAGGTAACTTTCTACACAAGTTTTCTAGCACTTCGTTCAGATAAAATCTAGATTGGCTTCCACGGAGAGATCTAGACTGAAGATTATGATGAAGTATAATGATGTCGACTTACTTATTTTCTTTTTTATAAAGCTTAGCGACTGCTTATTTAATGGTAGATAGGTCGCTGACGGATGCGGTAACTAAATTGACCATATCGTGTTTATCTAGTACACGGTACGGTTCTTTAAGCTCGCGCCCGATGACCTGCGGCCACGTTCGCGACAAGATCAGTGATGTAACGCTACACACGCGTGCAGATTGAATATTTTATTTCTGAACTCAAAATATATTTATTGGTTATTATGAAATGAAAAGAGACAGCTGTATACAGTTCACGCCGCGCGTGAGTGAGACGGCGCGCGTCTCTGTATAGTTCCCGCTCGCCGTACTCGTCTCCGCTGTACACCGCACGCGGAGTTATACGGAGAGGTATGTGAATGAGAGAGAGAGAGAGAAAGACTTCGATTATATAGTAGATAGTTTTATTATTTTCTCTCTTTCAATCTTTCTTACTGCAATCAATAACAAAATTGACGATCGATCTCTCTTTCACACTCCCACTTTCACTCACTCTCTTACTCGCTCACTCACTCTCTTAATCATTCACTTACTCATAATCATTCACTTACTCATTATCATTCACTCACTCCTAATCATTCACACACTCATAATCATTCACTCACTCATAATCATTCACTCACTCTTAATCATTCACACACTCATAATCATTCACTCACTTATATTCATTCACTCACTCATAATCATTCACTCACTCATAATCATTCACTCACTCATAATCACTCACTCACTCTCTTAATCACTAACCCACTCACTCTCTTAATCATTCACACACTCATAATCATTCACTCACTCATAATCATTCACTCACTCATAATCATTCACTCACTCATAATCATTCACTCACTCATAATCATTCACTCACTCATAATCATTCACTCACTCATAATCATTCACTCACTCATAATCATTCACTCACTCATAATCATTCACTCACTCATAATCATTCACTCACTCATAATCATTCACTCACTCATAATCATTCACTCACTCGTAATCATTCACTCGTAATCATTCACTCATAATCACTCACTCTCTTATTCACTCATTCACACACTCTCTCTATTTACCGCATTCGCATTATATCCATCTCGCTCCCTCACAAATTAACCAGAACAGTCTCGTACCGCGTGTGATTTATTTTTTATGAATTGAAAAAGTTTTTAATATTTACTCCGTGCTGCTCATCATCCAGGGTCGTGAGCTCTGGGTTCACAGCTATCATGACGTCACGCCCATTCACGGAGTGCAGCGTTATAACAATCCATTTGTATTAAGTTCTTCTAGTGGTCTGGTGTAATGGGATCCCGCGCTGACGGTGACCATATACATAGAGTGCGACAGGGACGCAGTTATAATGCCGTTTATTCGTTAGATCACCATTTAGTGGTCGTGTCACTAAATCGTTTAGTGCTTAATCCTTTAACGAGCTGCTCTGCAGCGTCAATCGTATACTTTGCAAACTTCAATAAACCGGTGTAGTGTGCAAACTTTACCGTTTTAAAAAATTATTTGGACAGTAATATTACTGACGTAACGACGCTGCAGTGTAAACATACTAACGACTTATCGAGTATTAGTAAACATGTCTCAGCTGAGAACTGTCCTCCAGCGCAGTGGTTAATCGCTCGTTACGCAAATTCCCAGGTTCGATTCCAGATTTTTTTTTTTAATTTCATTCAAACAGTTTTGTCAGAACACGTACCCGTCTGATGAGAGTTGAGAATCTTCCGCAGCATCTTCTAGACGGAGACATGGCCAACGCACTATATTTATGTGAACGTTTATCAGCAGAGGTCAGCCGTGTAATGGAGCCGGGCGCGCGGGACGCCGCTCGCGCATTAAATAACGTACGACAGCATAACAAAAACAAAATGGCCGCCGGCGGACTTTGTTTACTGATACGCGATAATAAATATAGTTTTTAAGTTAACCAGATAGAACAGGATTTTCGTTCGATGATAAGTTAAAGCTGAATCCATAAAGTTAGGATGTTTACACAACATCACATTGCTTCATCTTCCATCAACTATGATTTCATGGTTACATAAATGCGCTCGTGTAATGATACCGAGTGGGATATATTACAAGAGACAAACAACGCACCGAATCGGAATACCCAAATTCGAATGTCTCTTTACGCGAAACCATAAAGTTAGGATGTTTACACAACATCACATTGCTTCATCAACCATCAACCATGATTTCATGGTTACGTAAATGCGCTCGTGTAATGATACCAAGTGGGATATATTACAAGAGAAAAACAATGCACCGAATCGGAATACCCAAATTCGAAGGTCTCTTTACGCGGAACCATAATAGTTTAAAAAAAAAAAACGAGAATTTTTCAATCGCTTCAATTAACAAACGAACTTCTACGTGAATAGTTTAACATAACAAACAGACGATCTAGTTTTTTTTATATATAAATATATATATGTATATCTATATATGTATGTACATAGCGACAGTGTGCCGGGTATCAAATGCCGTACCCCCGCTGTAAATGCGGACCGCTGCAACTTTTCAACGCGAAGGTCACGTGATATCACCCGACACCGCGTCTGCTGATTGCGTGGTGGTGGTGGTGACTAAAAACATGTGACCTAGGACCTAAGCTCCTGCCTGGAGAAACGAAACAGTCACTTGATGTTAAGTGATACAAACAAGTGGAGCTAACTATATACGTTGTATCGTTGCTTTACCAGGTGGTAGGTCTCTGTTGCCGGAGACCGTCTGGTACCACCGCAGCTCCTATTGCAACCGACAAATAGTAGACAAACATTACTGTGTTGTAGTTTGAAGGGAGATGTAGCTAGTGTAATTACTGGGGTAACGAGACAACACCTTATGTCTCAGGCGACGAGCGCAATGTGGTGCAGTGTGTACCATCTTAACTAGACGCGTTGTTAACAAGCGTATCACTTACCATCAGGTGAACGTCGCGCTCGTCTCGTCGCTTACTAGTATAAAAAAAAAAAAAACGAAACAGTCACTTGATGTTAAGTGATACAAACAAGTGCAGCTAATTGTATACGTTGTATCGTTGCTTTACCAGGTGGTAGGTCTCTGTTGCCGGAGACCGTCTGGTACCACCGCAGCTCCTATTGCAACCGACAAATAGTAGACAAACATTACTGTGTTGTAGTTTGAAGGGAGATGTAGCTAGTGTAATTACTGGGGTAACGAGACAACACCTTATGTCTCAGGCGACGAGCGCAATGTGGTGCAGTGTGTACCATCTTAACTAGACGCGTTGTTAACAAGCGTATCACTTACCATCAGGTGAACGTCGCGCTCGTCTCGTCGCTTACTAGTATAAAAAAAAAAAACGAAACAGTCACTTGATGTTAAGTGATACAAACAAGTGCAGCTAATTGTATACGTTGTATCGTTGCTTTACCAGGTGGTAGGTCTCTGTTGCCGGAGACCGTCTGGTACCACCGCTGCTCCTATTGCAACCGCCGAATAGTAGACAAACATTACTGTATTGTAGTTTGAAGCGCGCTGTAGCTAGTGTAATTACTGGGGTAACGAGACAACACCTTATGTCTTACGAGCGCGATGCGGTGCAGTGTGTACCATCTTAACTAGTTGCGTTGTTAACAAGCGTATCGCTTACCATCAGGTGAACGTCGCACTCGTCTCGTCGCTTTATAGTATAAAAAAAAAAAAGTAATTTGGTTAGTTTCTGGTCCTTCGATCCGGAGAGCAGTTTTTATCTGGTGATATCTAGACCTGCCGACCTGAGCGAGGCTTTCGAGGAGTTGAAGTTACACCGGCTGCAGCGTGACTTAGCAACAGTTTGTTACAGACGAAGCGGTTCATCCCGCTATCAATGACTTCGTGTACCCAGTAACAGTTTACTGGTGATAAACTTCACTGGGTCAGAGGTGTGAGCGGCGCTTAGATAACGTGTCGCGGGTAATTATAACTATTGATAATTTACTCAACTCATTCCTCGCGTTGACCTTCGGGAGATGGATTACCACCACCACCACCACCATCAGCGTCCCGCCATACAAACTTAGGATATTCTAACGGCAAGATTATTGTATGGTCGGTGATGGATGACAGTTTTCAATATACAGTCTACTATAAACAGGAAAGACGAGGACAGTCACATGATGGTAAGTTATACCCGCACGATGTATTATGGCGCTGCTTGAGATGTTTACACTGCATCACATAAAAATTTAATAAGATCTCGTTAACCAAGTAAAACTTGTTTTGTTTATGGTAAAGTTACTGATCACCACCATTCTGTTAATGTTTTCATATGAGTAACGTTGCAGTGAAATAATCCGATGTGATTTTTGAATAGGTGACGGTAAGTGTACTGTCCGATGGTGAACTTCCACCACCAGCGCTGCAAGCGTGCCGGTGTATTCTTTATTATACTTAACGACCACATGGACGCAGATAATATTAGTACGTATTGTTAAACGTATAATGCGTTTTGTCACCGAGAGATGGCGCTGTATGTAGGCAAATGCGCGGTATAGTTTAGTTGCTTCCATTTGAAGAACAAAACCGGATTTAACAAGAAGAATAAAGTGTTACTTAAACAGTGCAGTTTCAATGTAACAAGAAGTTCCCTCGGATCCTGAATGTGAAGTCGAACAATTATAATAATTACTTACGCGTGTAATTAAGCGTGAGAAAGAGACACACGTATCTGGCAAGAGGGAGAGGCGAGTAATTATATTCAGAGTTGTAAGCATCTATCACTAGTGTTCCAGTACGGATACATTGTCAGGTGGATATTTTACTTATGGCGATGCTTCGTTAAATATAAATAATAACGAAATACAATCAGCAGCCATTCTAATTATTATCAAGTTTAGATAAATTAATATAAACATTAATAAATAGCAATTTGATTGCGTTTGATGGAGTAATTTAAATGATATTAGACGTACCGCTAATGCGTCGCCATCTTTGATTTATGTTTCTTCTTACCAATTGATGGCAAAAGCACCGTTTGTGTGTGAGCCAATGAGTGTAGACGTATAAGACAAAATAATATATAACCGAAAATAAATTGGAAAAATTATCAGAATAATTCGAATTTAACTAATTTATAAGGATAAGAATAAAAATAATACATTTTAATTTTTTTTTTATAACCTATAATAAACTTATTTAATATACTATCAAGTTTAGATAAATTAATATAAACGTTAATAAATAGCAATTTGATTGCGTCTGATGGAGTAATTTAAATGATATTAGACGTATCGCTAATGCGTCGCCATCTTTGATTTATGTTTCTTCTTACCAATTGATGGCAAAAGCACCGTTTGTGCGTGAGCCAATGAGTGTAGACGTATAAGACAAAATAATATATAACCGAAAATAAATTGGAAAAATTATCAGAATAATTGGAATTTAAGTAATTTATAATAAGAATAAAAATAAATACATTTTAATTTTTTTTTTATAACCTATAATAAACTTATTTAATATACATATACATCAATGATGGTAAGTTATACCCGCACATTGTATGGCGCTACTTGAGATGTTTACACTGCATCACATAAAAATTTAATAAGATCTCGTTAACCAAGTAAAACTTGTTTTGTTTATGGTAAAGTTACTCATCACCACCATTCTGTTAATGTTTTCATATGAGTAACGTTGCAGTGAAATAATCCGATGTGATTTTTGAATAGGTGACGGTAAGTGTACTGTCCGATGGTGAACTTCCACCACCAGCGCTTCAAGCGTGCCGGTTTATTCTTTATTATACTTAACGACCACATGGACGCAGATAATATTAGTACGTATTGTTAAACGTATAATGCGTTTTGTCACCGAGAGATGGCGCTGTATGTAGGCAAATGCGCGGTATAGTTTAGTTGCTTCCATTTGAAGAACAAAACCGGATTTAACAAGAAGAATAAAGTGTTACTTAAACAGTGCAGTTTCAATGTAACAAGAAGTTCCCTCGGATCCTGAATGTGAAGTCGAACAATTATAATAATTACTTACGCGTGTAATGAAGCGGGGGAACGAGACGCAAGTATCTGGCAAGAGGGAGAGGTGAGTAATTATATTCAGAGTTGCAAGTTACATTGGGAGGTGGATATTTTACTCATGGCGATGCTTCGTTAAATATAAATAATAACGAAATACAATCAGCAGCCATTCTAATTACTATCAAGTTTAGATAAATTAATATAAACGTTAATAAATAGCAATTTGATTGCGTCTGATGGAGTAATTTAAATGATATTAGACGTACCGCTAATGCGTCGCCATCTTTGATTTATGTTTCTTCTTACCAATTGATGGCAAAAGCACCGTTTGTGCGTGAGCCAATGAGTGTAGACGTATAAGACAAAATAATATATAACCGAAAATAAATTGGAAAAATTATCAGAATAATTCGAATTTAACTAATTTATAAGGATAAGAATAAAATTAAAATTAAATACATTTTAATTTTTTTTTTACAATCTGTAATAAACTTATTTAATATACTATATACAAGAGGCTTATAATCTGTAAGTAGCAAGGAAATATTAGATTTATGTTTCATATGAACAAAATTGAAAAGACAAAGGTGTAGTTTAAGCAGCCTTGCACTTTCGCAATGGATTGATTACCAAAAAGGTTTTAGTTAGAATTGAACGAACCTTTTTTTTTTTTTTATTTATGATAGACTAGTGCTTGACTACGATCCCACCTGATGGTAAGCGGCGATGTTATCTAGGTGGTAAAGCTCACTAGTCTAGAAAAAAGACTGACTTAGACCTGAAGACCTGACTTTAAAAAATAAACTATGCGTTATTGAGTAGTTTTAGACATACGATTTTAATGATAAATGAAGCGGTGGATGGTGAAGATACTGTTATGGCGGTAGTCACCATCAACCAAAGACAAAGGTTAAAAGGCAAGCTGTCAACCGCTGCACCACGGAGCCAGTGCCTGTTTCATATGCCAGTTACTGCTAAAAAATTCAGTATCTTTTTTTTTTTTTTATTAAATACACATACATGAAAACAAATATTTCGCCAAACTGGCAAGCAGTTTGTTGGCGATACGTTAATGCACTCACTTAAATAACATATATTAACAAATACGCGAATCTATAACCAACCACAACATAATAGATATAATAATAACAGTAGCTTATTAGACACAATACACATAGTACATACAGAGAAACACACATATCATATATATACATAGACTATTTACATTTCTTATTTATTGTATGCATCTATCAGCCACTCCTCCAGCTTCCTTTTTCCTGTATTTCTATTCTTTGATATTAACTTTCGTCAACCTTCACTTTTGCAACATCGTTATGGTAAAAAGTGAGCGTATATTTATTATGTTATTGTAAATATACTCCCGGACACATCTATCGGCCCACCACCCAGTGTTTAAAGTTTCGACGGTGTCTAGTTAAAAATAAATGTTAGGTGGAGCAATAAGTTTTAATGCAGTTTTGAAGCAGATTTATTGGTCAACCTTTATGTATGTTTTTTTTATTTACTTTCTAATTTCGAATTGATTTGGCCGGCAGAAGTTTTACAGCTTGAGCGACAATTTCAGGCAGAGTATCCATATTTTTTGGTTAAAACTGGTTCTAAGTTTAAATTTGCCTTTTTATGAAACCAATAATCGGACACATCAAAAAAAAAAAAAACATCCAATTTATGCGAAATAAAAAAGTTTTCTCCATTTCTGTGTCGTTGAAAACAATGAACAGACTCGAATTTTCGTTTTTTTTTTTCATAATCCTGAATTCAAAATAAAAAAAAAAAAATACATAAAGGTTGACCAAAAAATCAGCTTTAAAACTGCATTAAAACTTATTGCTCCACCTAACATTTATTTTTAGCTAGGCACCGTTAAAACTTTTAAACACTAGGTGGGCCGATAGATGTGTCCGGGAGTGTATATTATGACTGTTATAAAATACTATTTGTAAAAAATAATTGTTACTTATACATAAAAAGCTAAACTTAGTCATTATCGGCGTTCTTCCATCAACTGCTGGTTATAGGTCATCTAACGTGATATGTGAATTTATTTAATCTAATTATTCGACGTCTAGGCTTATTTAAATATATTACCTTAATCTACAGGAACTCATTAAAATATTTAATCTTTATTACATAAAATTTGATTAAAACATTATTTAATTATCGCATAGATTAAAATAATTTATTGGAGCGAAAAAATGACATGTGTTATATTTTTTTTAAATGTCAAATGTATATGATCAAGTGAAATGCGTTCATTCTGCCAAAAAAAAATTGACATGTAAATTTAAAAGTATTGAGTAGGTATTAGTGCTTTTCGCCAATGTAGACCATATCAATTAACACCAGGTGAGGTAGTTAAGTACGTATTTAAATAAAATGTAAAGCGATGAAACCAGTACTGGCGAGGTTTGAGCAAAAAAATGCAAAATCTCGCTTACCTTTTGTTTGTGGTTTTTTTTTGGGATTTGCCAACAATGGCCGTCCTTGGGTTCCGCGCAATGCACACTCTCCTCTGCACTGGGTACGGAACGGGCGTGTGTTCGCGGCGCGGGCGGGGCGGCGACTGACGGCGGCGCGCGGCCTCAGGCGATGTGCACACCGCGCGCTAACAATAAATAAAAAATAAAAATATTTATTTATTTTTTGATGTACATACACGAAAAATACACAGAAATTAAAAAATAAAATCTTAATAATCTATAATTTTAAGTGAGTGTGTATAATAAATGAATAAATAAATAAATAAAATGTATGTAACAATGGCGAGTTTAAGCCTAAAAAGAGTTTTCTTCCAGCAAACCCTGACAAAAGAAAAACAGTTATTAAAATAAAGTGTGCGGGTTTACTATAGAATAGTAACAACAAATACATTTAAAACGAACAATAAAACAACTTTATTGTGTACTTCAGATCAATATTGACAAATGATACATCTCACAAAAAAGAAGTACAAATACAGTTTGATCCCGGCTAGGCAGCAACATTTAGCCATTATAGGTTTTTTTTTATACTACTTCACCTGATGGTAAGTGATATGCTTGTTAACGCGGCGCTAGTTAAGATGGTACACACTGCACCACATTGCGCTCGTCGTAAGACATAAGGTGTTGTCTCGTTACCGCAGTAAGTACACTAGCTACAGCGCCCTTCAAACCGGAACACAGTAATGTTCGCACACTACTATTTGTCGGTTGCAATAGGAGCTGCGGCGGTACCCACCCAGACGGTCTCCGACAACAGAGACCTACCACCTGGAAAGTATGTAAGTAGTATGGCTGTAGTGCAGTCTCATTGCCAATTCTTTGACTACTAAGTCACTACACCTGGCGATGAGCCGCGTGTCAATGGCGCGGCTCTAAATAAAAAAAAAAAACCTTGCAATGAATAGCCGCGTGTCAAATCGCGCGGCTCTAAATAAATAAAAAAAAAGCCTGGCAATGAATAGCCGCGTGTCAAATCGCGCGGCTCTAAATAAATAAAAAAAAACCTGGCAATGAATAGCCGCGTGTCAAATGGCGCGGCTCTAAATAAATAAATAAAAAGCCTGGCAATGAATAGCCGCGTGTCAAATGGCGCGCTCTAATAAATAAAAAAAAAAAAGCCTGGCAATGAATAGCCGCGTGTCAAATGCGCGGCTCTAAATAAATAAAAAAAAGCCTGGCAATTAATAGCCGCGTGTCAAATGCGCGGCTCTAAATAAATAAAAAAAAGCTGGCGATGAATAGCCGCGTGTCAAATGCGCGGCTCTAAATAAATAAAAAAAAGCCTGGCAATGAATAGCGCGTGTCAAATGCGCGGCTCTAAATAAATAAAAAAAAACCTGGCAATGAATAGCCGCGTGTCAAATGGCGCGGCTCTAAATAAATAAAAAAAACCTTGCAATGAATAGCCGCATGTCAAATGGCGCGGCTCTAAATAAATAAAAAAAAAAACCTTGCAATGAATAGCCGCGTGTCAAATGGCGCGGCTCTAAATAAATAAAAAAAAAGCCTGGCAATGAATAGCCGCGTGTCAAATCGCGCGGCTCTAAATAAATAAAAAAAAAGCCTGGCAATGAATAGCCGCGTATAAAATCGCATGGCTTTAAATAAATAAAAAAAAACCTGGCAATGAATAGCCGCGTGTCAAATCGCGCGGCTCTAAATAAATAAAAAAAAACCTGTCAATGAATAGCCGCGTGTCAAATGGCGCGGCTCTAAATAAATAAATAAAAAAAAACCTGGCAATGAATAGCCGCGTGTCAAATCTCGCGGCTCTAAATAAATAAAAAATAAAAAAAAGCTGGCGATGAATAGCCGCGTGTCAAATGGCGCGGCTTAAATAAATAAATAAAAAAAAGCTGGCGATGAATAGCCGCGTGTCAAATGGCGCGGCCTCTAAATAAATAAAAAAAAAAAAAAAAAGCTGGCGATGAATAGCCGCGGTCAAATGGCGCGCTCTAAATAAATAAAAAAAAACCTGGCAATGAATAGCCGCGTGTCAAATCGCGCGGCTCTAAATAAATAAATAAAAAAAAACCTGGCAATGAATAGCCGCGTGTCAAATCGCGCGGCTCTAAATAAATAAATAAAAAAAACCTGGCAATGAATAGCCGCGTGTCAAATCGCGCGGCTCTAATAAATAATAAAAAAAAGCTGGCGATGAATAGCCGCGTGTCAAATGGCGCGGCCTCTAAATAAATAAATAAATAAAAAAAAGCTGGCGATGAATAGCCGCGTGTCAAATCGCGCGGCTCTAAATAATAAATAAAAAAAAACCTGGCAATGAATAGCCGCGTGTCAAATCGCGCGGCTCTTAATAAATAAAAAAAAAGCCTGGCAATGAATAGCCGCGTGTCAAATCGCGCGGCTCTAAATAAATAAAAAAAAACCTTGCAATGAATAGCCGCGTGTCAAATGCGCGGCTCTAATAAATAAAAAAAAACCTGTCAATGAATAGCCGCGTGCAAATGGCGCGGCTCTAAATAAATAAATAAAAAAAACCTGGCAATGATAGCCGCGTGTTAAATCGCGCGGCTCTAAATAAATAAAAAAAAGCTGGCGATGAATAGCCGCGTGTCAAATGGCGCGGCTCTAAATAAATAAATAAAAAAAAAGCTGGCGATGAATAGCCGCGTGTCCAAATGGCGCGGCTCTAAATAAATAAATAAAAAAAAAAACCTGGCAATGAATAGCCGCGTGTCAAATCGCATGGCTCTAAATAAATAAAAAAAAACCTTGCAATGAATAGCCGCGTGTCAAATGGCGCGGCTCTAAATAAATAAATAAAAAAAAACCTTGCAATGAAGAGCCGCGTGTCAAATGGCCCGGCTCTAAATAAATAAATAAAAAAAAACCTTGCTATGAATAGCCGCGTGTCAAATCGCGCGGCTCTAATAAATAAAAAAAAAAAAGCCTGGCAATGAATAGCCGCGTGCAAATGGCGCGGCTCTAAATAAATAAATAAATAAAAAAAAGCTGGCGATGATAGCCGCGTGTCAAATGGCGCGGCTCTAAATAAATAATAAAAAAAAGCTGGCGATGAATAGCCGCGTGTCAAATCTCGCGGCTCTAAATAAATAAAAAAAAAGCCTGTCAATGAATAGCCGCGGTCAAATGGCGCGGCTCTAAATAAATAAATAAAAAAACCTGGCAATGAATAGCCGCGTGTTAAATCGCGCGGCTCTAATAAATAAATAAAAAAAGCTGGCGATGAATAGCCGCGTGTCAAATGGCGCGGCCTCTAAATAAATAATAAAAAAAACCTGGCAATGAATAGCCGCGTGTCAAATGGCGCGGCTCTAAATAAATAAATAAAAAAAAACCTGGCAATGAATAGCCGCTTGTCAAATCGCGCGGCTCTTAATAAATAAAAAAAAGCCAGGAAATGAATGACGCTATTTACTTTTTACAAAATTAAAAAATTTCCATGATAAGCGTGGCGCCATCTTTGTTTACTTCTGGTAAGGTGTGCAGAACTACATTCCTCTCCATCTCTCTGCGGGTCGCTGGAGTGGCCACCACTGATACTGTCTTACTTTGAGTACGGAGTGTTCGAGACGAAAAATCTAATCACATCTTCACTTATGTGAAGAAACGTTCAACATAAATTGGTCCTGAGTAAACATCCTAACAAACACAACAGGTAAATGTCATCAAGGCCTTGACTTTCTCTTTGCTAGAAGAGAAAGGAAAATATCAACAATAAATACATAAGATTTATTAATGTTAACTAAAGACACAGCGTAAACAAAACAGGTTGTGTGCGTGTTTGAATGAGGCCTTACTTTGTATATACTTTGTGCGGGACTGAGCTTACATTGCGCTAGGGAAGTGCTCCGATGCAGATATCGATAATGTTTGCCGCCAAAATATGATACCGATTTAGTAAATACATTTAAAAGCTTCCAAAAACTAACGTTGGTATTTTATTGATACAGAAATCCTTTTTTTAGATGACATTTACTTAAATTTTTTTAATTTATAAGTCTCTGTTGTAGAAAATTGTCTATGTTCGCCATGTCCATTTTGCCGCCAAACAGTAGCTAGCAAAAGTTATTTGTAAATAGAGCCTATGCAATAATGATCTTACAAGGATAGTGTTAAAGTGCATTTATTTAACTCTCAAGTCATGTACAGATTAGTGGATGTAAAAGTTGTTTTTTAGTTAACTTCTAACATGATTTTTTTTATTCATTGTAAAATGGTCTGTTGATGTTGTTATGAATCAATGCATTACTATTACTTCGACTCATGTTCCCCAGGTGCGCGCGGTGCTAATAGTCGACTAACGTGTTCGCATACACAATTACATGCGCATAAAGCCGCGACTACAATCTTTAATAAAATAGTGTTTCTTTTTTTGATCTTACTATAAATTAAATTGTGCTAAGTCACATTCAGTATATTTCGGACTGAAATATATCAAAATATCGTACCGGTATTGAGTCATTAAAATTTCTAGATATGCTAATGTTTTGTGGCAAATGATCAATTTGAAATTAGTCGTACAGTGAGTTGGCTGCATGAGCTTATGTCATTCGCCTTTCCCGTTAATTAGGAAATTTAAAAATATATTAATCGTGTTCTTGATAAGATGCAAATAAATTCATTGAATAATTAAAAGATATCAACTCTTACTTAGCCAGCATACTACTTGAATGAGCTTGATTTTTTGGGTGAAGGTCCCGAAATTCCAACTCTGGGAACACAGGAACAAAATGAATGTAATGATGTATTTATTATATTTACTACTGTTGAATATATAATATTAAACGTCTTACTGTTTAGCAAATTGACTAAACTACACGGAGTCGGTTTTCAATACCGGATTAGAGACAATGAGACTAAATCTCTGTCGTAGGAGGCGACTAAACAGTCGTCTAGGGGCTTTAAGTCAGAGGACCCTTATCGCCTCAAGCAAACTTGAGAAAGAAAGTATTACGTGAAGTGGTCTCAAAGCGAGGGTGCTAAACCTTGCCTTTACTGGGGTGTCCCTCTTGGCTGCGCAGTAAGGGTTATCAGCTAGGGCTGTAGTGGCTACAATTCACACTAAGACTTCCCCTCGATCTCAATAAATATCTTTTGAATCCCTCTCAAACAATAAAAAAATACTTTGAAAACTGCCCGCCGTGTGCCTACAGCGTTATGTGAGTCAACAAACGAGCTCACTGATTTAGCCTTGCCGTATTATTTACTAGTAACTTGATGTTTAAATTAATATTTGAGATAAAGCTCCGGTCAGTTAATATGAAATTCAACGTATTTGGCTTTGCTCATCATCAGCGGGTACACGTCAAGGTTGAGGAGGAATCCCGATTCTCGCTTTAAGCTTCAGGTTATTCAAATGTTTACAACTGATACGGAATTCGGCTTGTAATATCACTAGTAACTACACTCTTTAAATCGGAATTTTATTCTTGAATTTTAATATTTAGAGTACGCCAGTGTGATTTGGAATCCTACCTACGCAATACTCTCGCAAAGAATTGAAAGCATTTAGCGTTCTTTCACACGGTACTTAGCGTTTGAAAGTCCTAATATATCTCATAGATGCCCTTACACTCAACGTATGAATTTTTTCCAAATAATGTCACTTCAACGCAGAACTTATCATGACTTGTTATTTTTATATAAAATAGTAAACTCTGATGTGGAATGCAATTTGTTACTATCTAATATAAATATTTCAGTTCCGTTTAAAACACCTAGATACCCGGTAACAAACACTTTTTGTCCTCCACCGTCTAGAACCAATCTAGGTTCTCAGGCGCCCATATCCAGAATGTGCGTTACATATAATTCAGTTTGCAAAGATGATCCGCATATTGATATATTTCACGATCCTCCAGATAATTACAAGAACAAAATAATAAAGTATCTCGAATAAAGCCATTGTCTCTACTCCGCGCAATAACTGTAACATGTACCTATTTAAAATGTAAGCCAAGCATTTAGAATTATAATAATGTACTCATTACTACTTAAATGTATTTACATAATTGTTTCTTTGTTGTATTTTTCTTTTTCTTTTAATTGTTTACCTATTTTTCTAAAAAAAATCTTTTTTATCTCTAAGAAATTTTTAATTTTTATTTTGGTTTATAATTTAATAATAATGCGTGCATTGTGAACGTTGTGTACTCCATTAACTGGTACACACATTAGTTATTAAGCTGTGTGTAAATTTTTCTGTACTAATGTTATTATGTGTGTACTGTTGGAGAACCTAATTAAATAAATAAAAAAACAAATCTTTATTCAAACGATGAACACAACGAGGTATTATCTAATGTGTACGCGATGTGATGATCATCACATCATGGACAGAGGATATAAGAAAACAAATAAATAAGACAGAAAGACATTTATTGATTTGTGTTATAAATAATTATTCTTCTATTCTTATTAACGGTAACGTTAAGTCGCGGCGGCCGCTCGGTGCAGGTCTTCGGAGTCCCCCGCCAGCGCCTCCACCAGCTCGCTACTGGTGAGCAGCTCCGGGGCGGAGTACCCGACGCGCCTGCAGCGGTGCAGCTCGTAGCGCGGCGGCTGCTCGCCGGCGGAGCGCCCGCACACCACCACCGCCGGGAAGCCCAGCCTTACCAACAATATATTTTCCAAGTGACAACACTAAACACTTGTTTGTGAGTGATACGCAACAACGTAATGTTATGTATAAAAAACAAAATGTCTTCCAGATATGAGTCTTCAGTTCGATACGTTAAAGAAGAGTCTAGAGTGATCACCTGTCCGCGGCCTTCATCCTCCTGCCGATGGTGTGGTGGTGCGCGTCGTCGAGCAGCACCTCCGCGCGCAGCCCCGCCTCGCGCTCCAGCCGCTCCCCGAGCGCGCGCACCCACTCCCAGCCGTGGGCGCGCCACTCCCGCGACCCCTCCTGCGACACCACAATGTTGTAACAGAGCTGCCAGCTCGTGTCTTAGCAATCACAGTTTGTGTTACAGCATAGGCGAAAGCTCCTGGAGTTGTCCAGTGTCGTACCTTGGGTCCTATTATGAGCAGCCGGTACGGGGCTATGGCTTCCGGCCAGCGCAGCGCCTTCTCGTTACTCATCGCCTCCACGCTCGCGGCCAGCAACCTGCAAGCGAACACACGTGAGGACCGCTCGACCTTCGCATTTTAGAGGGATTTGTGATTATTACCTGGTGATCCCGATGCCGTAGCAGGACATGTGGAGTGGCGCGGAGGCGGCGTCCGGCGCGGTGTAGTGCGCGCCCAGCGCCGCGGCGTACCGCTCGCCCAGCACGAACGTGTGCGCCACCTGCACACGGAGCACCGGTCACTCCCGCGGCGGACGCGGGCACGCCGCGCCGTCTCGCTCTCACCTCGACGCTGGCCGCGCGCTGCGTCTCGCCCCCGCACGCGGGGCACGCGCGCCCGCCGCCCGGCCCGGCGCGCGCCGCCGCGCCGCAGCCGGCGCACAGCTCCACCAGGTCCTCGCCCGCGCTGGCCGGCAGCTGCCACTCGTGCGACAGGGAGCCGCCCATCGCCCCGCTCGGCGCCGCCACTGCAACCGACGTGGCTTCTCGTATATATGTCTAAGTTTTTTTTTTATATACTAATGAGGTGGCAAACAAGCATACGGCCCGCCTGATGGTAAGCAGTTACCGTAGCCTATTGACGCCTGCAGTACCAGAAGTATCACTGGCGCGTTGCCGACCCCGTAAAAACCTAATCACGCCCTTTTTAAATGACCCCATTCTGTAGCTTCTTGGGAAAACCATGGCAGGGAGTTCATTCCGTAACTTGATGGTTCTTGGGAGAAAGTTCCTCTGAAACCGGACTGTACGCGACCATTGCGGCTCTAAGGTATGAGGATGAATTCCCTGCCGATGGCGGACGGTGCGATGGTGAAATGTGGCTGTGGGCATCACGTCGAAAAGTTCCTCAGAACACATCCCATTATATAGACGGTAGAATACGCACAAAGAAGGAAAATCGCGTCTGAGACTCAGGTGTTCGAGACCGTCCGTCAGCACGGGGCCGTCAACGATTTTCACAGCTCGCGCCTGTACCGAGTCGAGAGGACTAAGTTGGTATTTAGGTGCTCCCGCCCACAGGTGCGAGCAGTACTCCATATGGGGCCTCACTTGCGCTTTATAGAGTTAAAGTCTTTGCCCTGCTGTGAAGTACCGCTTTGCTCTATTGAGCACACCCAACTTTTTTGAGGCTAACCTAACTTTGTCCTCCAAATGACTCCGGTACTGCACGTCGCTGGAGATGTCAACTCCTAGGATCCCAATACTTTCCGAGATGGTTAAGGGTGTGTTCTGGAACGAAGGAGCCACGGTAAATGGGGTTTTTATTGGGGTTGAATTCGACAAGGTTTAGTCGTCCCCATTCGGAAACTCGAGTAAGTGTAAGTATATATACACGTAGACGTAGGTGTGCGTTACCCCTGTGGACGGGGAGCCGCAGCGTGTGGAACAGGCTGGTGTAGGCGGCGGTGACCCTCGCGTAGGCCTGCGCCGCGCACTCGGACGTCGCGTGCGCGCCGTACGCGTCCAGCATCGTGAACTCCCTGGACCTGAGCAGCCCGTGCTTCGGCCGCGGCTCGTCGCGGAACTTGCTGCTTATCTGCAGATTATGCACAAGAAGGTTTTACCGGGATGGCATCATATTCTTTGAAAAGCGACCACCACTGTTGTGCAAGTGTGATCAGTAAGTTAACATTATCATCAGGATTTAAACTTGAAGTCAACTGTCATTATAAAAAATTTTGTTGCTATAGCAAAGACTTGGAACATTTTCTAAAATGTGGAAAGTCATGAGCACAGCCTGACTCCGTTGACAAGTGTGATTAGGAGATTTGTTACAAAATAAAATAGTACCTGTGATTGTAACTCTACTGAATGTCACGACAGAATTACCTGATACATAAGCAGCGGCAGCTGTTTGTATGAGAGCGGTCCAACATCAGCGAGGAGGTCCGCTACTGCTTCCTCATGTGTCTGAAAAGAAATTACCATTTAAACAATACAAAAGCACAGAATACAACATAAATTAATAAAATGACTTCTATTCAAATAAAAATCTTGTCGTGGCATATCAATATATATATTATAGTATAGTAGTACAGTAACTAAACCATTTTACAATAACTGATGCATAAAGAAAATCCAACATTTATATAATTAACTCTTAACTCACCGGTGACAGGATATATTTCTTCTTGTGCCGATCTTGAACATTAAATAATTCAGTACCAACATCTTCCAACCTTCCCGTCCTCTCCCACAACTTTGCTGCAGTCAGTGACGGCAGAGACATGCGCTGTGCTCCCGCCTCCTCCATGCAGCGGTGAACCAGAGACTCGAGCTTGTCCATAACTCTTTGCGCTAGAGGCAGGAGTGCAAAGAAGCCTGCACTGGTCGGACGAACTAATCCACATTCTAGAAGAAGCTGGGGAATAAGAAATATAAATATTATTTACTTGTCTGATATAATTTTAACATGAACAACAATAATGAAAGAATTAGACTTTTTGAAGTACAGATCGCTTCTAAAGTGAAACTACTTATTCTTATTGAATTGTTGTCATACAATCTTCTTTTCCCATTCGCAATTTATTTAAAAGAAGATTATATTTGACGACAAACATCACACCTTTTGACTTCTGCAAGTGATTTCGGTGTTCTTAATGACGGCGTCCCGCGGTATCGTTATAACCGGTTGAAATATTTGAGACAGGAGCCGCATTATTATCTTAAATTTAAATTTTATTTAATGCTCGCTATTGGTGTTGTTTACTTTTATAGATTCCTCTAATTCAGGTTATGTAGCACAGCTGATTGTCAACATGACAACGCTCCGTTTTCGCTCCGATATCTCTAAATTCTTAATGCTCATGTTAACGGTATTAATTATTTTTTTTCTCTTAATAATATATTCAAATATTTATAAGAAATTATAAAATAAGCTAAGCGTTTATATTCGAATTTTAATAACTTATATTAAAGATTCATGATTGTTATTGATTCAACAAATTAAAAAAAGAATTATTGCGAGATCATTTTAATTAACATTTCAATTAAAATATATATTTATTCGTTATTATTCAGTAAAAGAGTAAACTGTTTCATAATTAAATGAAAGCTGTGGCGGCAGTACCGCCATCTACCGAATAACAATACCACAGTTTCCAAATCTGGAGGTGTCATCGGTAACAGATGGCGCTATGTACAGATTTTTTTTGATGGTGTCTAACATGTTAGTCCGAGTGTTCTTGATGACTTTTTTACTTACTTAGCTACTCGGACTCAAGGCCCGCAGGTCCGGTTAACAAAAAGTTATATATATAAAAAAACATGATATGGCAAACATTGATAATAACATAACTACGGCTGACATAGTAATAAGAATACTGAGTTTAGATAAATTTTCGGTATTAGTTTTCTTACCAGTTCCAGTACCAGTAGTTATTACTGGGTTTGACTACACCTGGAAGTCATTACAAATGGAAAATAAAACATTCCAATTAGGCGGCAACTACAGTTATTAGTATTTTTAAACGTAAGTTATTAGCAAAAAAAAGAGTGGAGAATATTTTTTTTTATCTTAGGGACAAGTCTGCCCCATTGACACAAAACTAAAATAAACACAAAAAACTACTAATATAATTATAAATTAAAGAATGCAAAACAGTAGAAATTATAATAATGATAAAGAAAGCTGCGTTGGAGTTTGGTTTACATAAAACCATTTGTAGAGCAAACTCTTGTATATTAATGTCACACTAATTTCTTCTTTCTAGTCTTATATTTCACTTATTTCATCAGCAAGTGTCATGTATTTTATTGCAAATATTGCAACAAGGGAGGAACTGCATAATTTGAAAAAGAAAAATACAGAAAATTACTCGCAATTTTTTTGAACAGAATTATGAGCAATGCGACATGCACAGAAGTAAAATATTTTGTATTTTGTGAAGTCGGTTGACTATTCAAAATATTTAACAGCGGCTGTACCGACTTTCCTTCCACCTCGTCCATAGAAAGAATTTAAAATGTCTGATTATGTTTTATTTGCTCGCTTCATTAAACTGCTACTCAAAAGGATCACTGAACTGCTCGTTTGAAGTTAACAGATCACGGGGTCGTGCAATGATTTTTATGTTCTATTCAAAGTGTATCCGCGGTGTGGGTCCACTGGTGGGGCTGCGCTAAGCGGCGGTGACGTCACAAATCATTTAACCAGCCGACAGGCGCAGGCGACGGGCGGCGGCTTCCGTGTCATACTTATTGGTATTCAATGACCAACTTCCAATGATATATTTCATTAGCGAAGTAAGACGTGTGAGACCATCTGATGGAACTGATGGTATATAACCCGCATATAACAATGTAACGCTAGATTTAGGTACTAAGTCACAATTGAGACATAAATTAAGTCTCATTACCTCAGTAACATCACAAGCGTTCTTCTAACTGGAACATGTTTGTTGGCAAAAATGTTGTGATGACCACGTACAATGTATCCGGCAGCGAGCTCCGCTTCCGCTCGTGCGTTACGTCGGCAGTGTTCAGTTATCAGGTTCACAGGCCATTTAACGCGCCATTTTGCCGCGTTGGCGCGAAAACGATGATATTCAGTGATGGCCGCTCACAAAGCGGTTTGTAATTAATGTTGCCTGTGTTGAGAGGTCCTGTGCGGTCCTGTGGGGCCATGCGAGGTCCGAGACCTGATGGTTGCAGTTTGTTCAATAATAAAATATTTAGTATACGGTTTTTAGGTTATAATTTATTTCTATACAGTACACTCCCGGACACATCTATCGGCCCACCCAGTGTTTAAAGTTTTAACGGTGTCTAGTTAAAAATAAATGTTAGGTGGAGCAATAAGTTTTAATGCAGTTTTGAAGCTGATTTATTGGTCAACCTTTATGTATGTTTTTTTTAATTTTGAATTCAAGATTATGAAAAAAAATACGAAAATTCGTGTCTGTTCATCGTTTTCAACGACCCAGGAATGGAGAAAACTTTTTTATTTCGCGCAAGTTGGATTTTTTTTTGATGTGTCCGATTATTGGTTCCATAAAAAGGCAAATCTAAACTTAGAGCCAGTTTTGATCAAAAAATATGGATACTCTGCTTGAAATTGTCGCCCAAATTGTAAAACTGCCGGCCAAATCAATTCGAATTTACAAAAAAAACATACGTAAGGGTTGACCAATAAATCAGCTTCAAAACTGCATTAAAACTTATTGCTCCACCTAACATTTATTTTTAACTAGACACCGTCGAAACTTTAAACACTGGGTGGTGGGCCGATAGATGTGTCCGGGAGTATAGATGATTATATAGTAAGTAGAAAAAAGTAATTGTTCTCTTATTTTATTTCGTTGTTTATGTTTTTATGTTAAATAAATTCCAACAAAAGCGATAGAACATTTTTGCTATTTTTCATCAGCCACAGGTCGTCTCCACAGGTAAGTGGTATAATGTAAATGTTGTTACTTTAAACTTGTGTACAGTGCGGGTGTAAGCACTGCGCTGGATTCGGTTGTAATTAATAGCCTCGCGGGACTTAGCCGGCTTAGGGCTCCGGGGCTGCGGGGCTGCAGGGCTGCGGGGCTGCGAGCGGTCCAGCGGTGGGCGCAGGTGCGCGCGCGCCTGATGGATGGCCGCGCTGTTCACGTCGCTGATGATTAACGAGCGACACTCGAGCGCCGCCTTCACGTGTTCATATTATTATGTAACTAATTTCAAGTGACGATCATCCTGAAGTTAATTCAAACTTAACATGTAAACACACTGAAGTGTTATGAGCTTTATTTCAGCCGCATTTCATTATTGATATCGTTCCTCGAATCAGCTTTACTGGTGGTAGGTCTCTGTTGCTACAGACCGTCTGGTACCACCGCAGCTCCTATTGCAACCGATAGATAGTAGACAAACATTACTGTGTTGTAGTTTGAAGGGAGATGTAGCTAGTGTAATTACTGCGGTAACCAGACTTAACAACTTGTGTCAAGTTTGGGGCGATAAGGATGGACGCGGAGAGTGAGATGGGAGAGACTATAAACGAAGGAAATATTGCGAGTTAATAAGGGACAAAGTTTGTAGAAAGGTATTTTTAAAGTATTGTAAGAAAAGTTATAACAGAGACCATAAAAGTTAGAAACAGAAAATAAAATGTAAATGTAATCAAAAATTTTAAATAGAAAATAAAACAATTGATGTAATAGAATAAGGAAAGAAATGTACATAGCAAGTAAGGAAATAAACAAACAAAGTTTTACCTCATTAAGTGGGATGTGTAAAAGATGGAATGGAATGCTAAAGTAAAGGTATAAAAGAGAACAAGAATGACAAAGAGAATCGAAATGAAAGGAGAATTAGGGATGGAAGAGTAAATATCTTAAAACGTAGATTAAGAAAAGTTGTACCAAAATCCTTGGCCCACAACTACCAAAGGGAACGAGAAAAAAAAACACCTTATGTCATACGAGCGCAATGTGGTGCAGTGTGTACCATCTTAACTAGTTGCGTTGTTAAGCGTATCACTTACCATCAGGTGAACGTCGTAGTATAAAAAAATCCTACTCGGGATCTTTTTCCAAATATTCATATATACAAAGTCAGATAACATATTGAAGTTTTTTCTTAAAAACGTGACAAAATTTTCAAATAGTTATAATATAAGTGCAATGTGTATATAAAACCTTGAAATAACTTTTTTTGTATACGTATATTAATTATTCTGTATGTAAGGAATAAAATCTGATTTCCAATTTAATGTTAAATGTAAATTTGTATTGTTCAAAGTTCATCCGATTGTTTTTAACTTAACGATTAGAAACCGGACAAAAACACTCGATCGGATTAGTTTTGATTTTTAATTTTCATTTTAGTCAATGGAGTTACTGAAATAAAAATCGGTAAAAAAACTTTTAAATTAAACGGTTTTCTTTATGTGCACTGAAAACTACAAAAGGAATAAATAAAAAAAAAACAATTAATAAATAATAAAAACGTGGGGCCCATTAACTATTTCTGTATTACTTTCTACTAATAGGCCCCACGTTTTTATTATTTATTAATTGTTTTTTTTTTATTTATTTATTTTGTAGTTTTCAGTGCACATAAAGAAAACCGTTTAACTCAAAAGTTTGTTTTACCGATTTTTATTTTCTTGTTTTTAGTATTTAGTAAAATTGTCTACCGAATATTCTGACATATATTATATATTCATAATGACAGTATTCTGCTAGTGTACTCCTATTATTTGATACCCATGTTGTGGTGGTTGTGGAAAAACATGTACCTAGTCCGCCATATTGGAACGGCGTCCATCTTAGATTTATAATGTTATTGATTTTATTATATTGTATTGTCATCTAAATTAAATGTGTGTACCAAATTTCAGATCAATCTGACAACGGGAAGGTGCTTAAATTTCAATTTCTTATTTTGACCCAAATAAACAAATTCCTTACGGGTCGAGCTAAATAAAACCGTTAAATAAAAACAATCACTAAAAAGGGCGTCCATGAGACTGGAGCATAATAATGTTTGCACACTACTGCTTAGCACCTGGTGAAACTGAATAATAAACCTATGTGTATGTGTATGTGCGCAGCGGCCGCGCGCTTATCGCTTCATACGCCATTAAGCCGCTGACGTTCAGCATTCGCTTAACGACCACCGCGCCCACCGCGACCACTCTCTATACCTATATACATTCATATTTATTTATAAATTTAATATTGATAACATATTCTGTAACATATGCTTTAACTTTATTAGAAAATACAGATCTACAAACCTTTTATAATCTGTGGTTTCCGGTCGCAGATACACACAAAATTAACTAAAAAAAATTATTAAACACTTCTAAGAAAAAAGTTCGGGAACTTCTTCTCAACGTTGCAAGAAACGAATCTTCATAATCTTTTATGTATATGAGTATGTATTTTTTTTATTAACTTTGTTTATGTATTTATATATATATATATATATATATATATATATATATATATATATATATATATATATATATATATATATATATATATATATATATATATATATATATATATATATATATATATATATATATATATATATATATATATATATATATATATATATATATATATATATATATATATATATATATATATATATATATATATATATATATATATATATATATATATATATATATATATATATATATATATATATATATATATATATATATATATATATATATATATATATATATATATATATATATATATATATATATATATATATATATATATATATATATATATATATATATATATATATATATATATATATATATATATATATATATATATATATATATATATATATATATATATATATATATATATATATATATATATATATATATATATATATATATATATATATATATATATATATATATATATATATATATATATATATATATATATATATATATATATATATATATATATATATATATATATATATATATATATATATATATATATATATATATATATATATATATATATATATATATATATATATATATATATATATATATATATATATATATATATATATATATATATATATATATATATATATATATATATATATATATATATATATATATATATATATATATATATATATATATATATATATATATATATATATATATATATATATATATATATATATATATATATATATATATATATATATATATATATATATATATATATATATATATATATATATATATATATATATATATATATATATATATATATATATATATATATATATATATATATATATATATATATATATATATATATATATATATATATATATATATATATATATATATATATATATATATATATATATATATATATATATATATATATATATATATATATATATATATATATATATATATATATATATATATATATATATATATATATATATATATATATATATATATATATATATATATATATATATATATATATATATATATATATATATATATATATATATATATATATATATATATATATATATATATATATATATATATATATATATATATATATATATATATATATATATATATATATATATATATATATATATATATATATATATATATATATATATATATATATATATATATATATATATATATATATATATATATATATATATATATATATATATATATATATATATATATATATATATATATATATATATATATATATATATATATATATATATATATATATATATATATATATATATATATATATATATATATATATATATATATATATATATATATATATATATATATATATATATATATATATATATATATATATATATATATATATATATATATATATATATATATATATATATATATATATATATATATATATATATATATATATATATATATATATATATATATATATATATATATATATATATATATATATATATATATATATATATATATATATATATATATATATATATATATATATATATATATATATATATATATATATATATATATATATATATATATATATATATATATATATATATATATATATATATATATATATATATATATATATATATATATATATATATATATATATATATATATATATATATATATATATATATATATATATATATATATATATATATATATATATATATATATATATATATATATATATATATATATATATATATATATATATATATATATATATATATATATATATATATATATATATATATATATATATATATATATATATATATATATATATATATATATATATATATATATATATATATATATATATATATATATATATATATATATATATATATATATATATATATATATATATATATATATATATATATATATATATATATATATATATATATATATATATATATATATATATATATATATATATATATATATATATATATATATATATATATATATATATATATATATATATATATATATATATATATATATATATTATAATATAATTCGTTACCACGAATGAGAGACGGAGAAACTAAACTGAGGTGTAGATCAAAATGGCGGAATAAAGATATAAATAACTTTTTACATTTACACTAAATTAAAATAAATAAAATTTAAACTAAAGGATGTATGTAAATTACTGTTATACAGTTAGAGGAGGTAATAATACAATAAAAAAACCAATTGTATTATTCCAGTATTAGTGAGCGAAAAACGTTGAAAATATGTCCGTCGTTAACCTGCGCTCGGATGGGAATTAAAATGTTTTAAAAAGCCATCACACAAAAGTTCCACCGCTGAATGCGCTGAAGTATTTTCTCCTAATGCCATAAATTTCAGCGGCTGAAACGTAGCTCTAATATTTTTAATGTATGCGTTTGATTAAACAATCAAAGCACATTCCGCGCAGCCATCTGCCGGCGCGCGGGCCCACCGCACACGACAGCAAGCTTCCGGTCTAGGAAATCAACAAATTCCTAAAAAAGATTCTGTTTACATGTGGATAAATCGTGTTCACTCTCAATATTAAGCAGGCTTTTGATTTAATTCTTTTTTCATATTCAACGGCTTGTTCAAAATACTTTTTAGTTAGCTCAACATAAATTACGTTATGTTTAATCTATGAACATACGAAAGCGTTTAATAGTTTTCGTGCATATCTCAACAAACACCCATTAAATTTGTCCTGGAATTGAATCAAAGCGAGCGCAAAGCGATTCAGCCGCGCGGAGTGTAAAATAATATTTAAATTTAAAAATGGCGGAGGCATAATGGGAACGCGTCCGTGCGCTCGGACATTAAAAAATATTAAAAGCGCGCGGCGCGGGAACACTCCGCGGCGATTACGGCGGCGTAGCGCCCGCCGCTACGGAGTGCTACGCGCCGCTACGGAGCGCTACGTGACGCGGCTGTGTAATGTGTGTAATCGTTTTCAGTTTCCTGTGCCGGAGCGCGTCCTGACGCATTGATAAAAATATACTCCCGGACACATCTACCGGCCCACCACCCAGTGTTTAAAGTTTCGACGGTGTCTAGTTAAAAATAAATGTTAGGTGCAGCAATAAGTTTTAATGCAGTTTTGAAGCAGATTTATTGGTCAACCTCTATGTATGTTTTTTTGTAATTTCGTATTGATTTGGCCGGCAGAAGTTTTACAACTTCGGCGACAATTTCAGGCAGAGTATCCATATTTTTTGGTCAAAACAGGCTCTAAGTTTAGATTTGCCTTTTTGAGAAACCAATAATCGGAAACATCAAAAAAAAAATCCAACTCGTGCGAAACAAAAAAGTTTTCTCCATTCCTGGGTCGTTGAAAACAATGAACAGACTCGAGTTTTCGTTTTTTTTTTTCATAATCCTGAATTCAAAATTAAAAAAAAACAGCTTTAAAACTCCATTAAAACTTATTGCTCCACCTAACATTTATTTTTAGCTAGACACCGTTAAAACTTTTTAACACTAGGAGGGCCGATAGATGTGTCCGGGAGTGCAAAATACAAAGCTCTTTTAATGTTCCCACTGCTGGGACTCGAAGCCTTCTCTAATAGAATCGCAGCAGTTTATCCTCCACGCTTATCGAGTACAAGTGCGTGATAGCGGATGTGACTACAGCTGTTCTTGGTTCGTCGGATGAAGTGTCGGTCTCCTTACAATGTGTCACCGGAAGTTAGGGCTCAGTGGAGCTCGAATCCGCTTCACCAACTGAGCTGCTGCGACTTCCTTTCAATGCTAACTACTATGAACAGGATTTTTTTAGATTTTTCCAAGCGACCAGATGACCTGGACATTTACCCGCAGCCGAGTGGTACACCCGTAGTGATATTACTGCGGTAACAAAGCAATATCGCCCTATGAGCAACGAGCACAACGTGGTCACCATCACAACTCACCATTACTACAATTGCGCACATCACCACCAGGCGTACTTCTCAGTACCAAAAGAAAAGTATCAACTGGTTTTGGGGCTTGTCTCCGCTGCTGTCTGCGGGAGACGGTGACCACTTACCACCACGTTAACGGTGTGCTCGTCTGAGCTTTTAATATGCAAGTTTGCTGCATCACCGAAATCTTTTTATAAATGTTTTGTTTTTTGTAAATGTTTTTACGGCTCTGGATACGAGACCTTTTGAACTTTTTATAAATGTATATACTCATGTGTTACTAGTAACTAATATACAATTACTAATCGATATAATTAAAGTTAAGATCGGGCTAAGTGGCGTTTCTTGGGCGAGGCCTATGTCCAGCAGTGGACTGCCGCTATCTGTTGATGATGGTGATAATTAAAGTTTTATTAAAGTAAAACTTTTCTGTGCACGGTATGAATTGCGATTTTATAAAACTTAAAGTGACTACTACTGGTGTCTTAAATTTAATGCAAAATTTTAATTTGTTCCCATTTTTTTTTTGGAAATGTTTTTACAAACACAAACTAGACTTACTGACAGAAACTAGAGAGTTTGTCCTCATTTGTGCTGTTGTGTTGGCAGCTCTTAGAGAAAAAAAAAACATTTTGACAGGTGACAGTTGAGAGTTAGTAAAAATATACTTTTTTTTTTTAAATGACACAGAACAAGCAGTAACTTTTACTGGTGCTCGAAATCGCGACATGGTAACAAAGTTTAAAATTGATGTAGCCAATATGTGGTCTCAAGAAGACATTTCCAGGTCGTGTACTCTTTCGCTTTGGAGATCAGAATTAGCTCTTAGTTCGTCTCTAATGACAGTATTAGTGTGCAAATCCAAATACGTGAACGCCATCCTGTCCTATTTACTTTATAATTCGTTAAAAAACAACAGTTAAAACAGTAAACAACTGTGTTACCTATTAAATTCATATCTTGCCGTTATATAAAATATATACAGATGGAGCTTTGGATGAGAAGGGTGTAGGGGCAGCGGTGTTTGATCCCCAAATAAATAAATGCATTAAGTTCCATATTAACGCCAAACCTTCAATAATGTACGTAGAACTTATTGCCATAGCAAAAGCCATGTTTTACATTTCGACATCTAAATCTGGTTCTTTTGTTATTCTCACAGATTCCAAAAGCGCTCTATTAGATCTGGCTCGGAGCACCTCTAGTTGTAGAGGCTCTCCGATAGCCTATAACATCATTCGGACTTTTCAAAATTTAGTTGCTAGAGGCATAAAAGTTAAGTTTCAATGGGTCCCTGCCCATATGGGTCTAAATGGCAATGAGATGGTACAGTTTTGCGAAGGAGGCAACAAGTGGTCGAATACCATATAATTGGCTTCTATACTATACTGACATTCTACACGATTTAATAAAAAGATTTCCATACTATGGAAAGAACACTTTGATGAGCGTTCCCTCACGAAAGGCATATGGTATAAAACCATGCAGCCTAGTCCATCTCGCCTTTCTTGGTTTGATAAGGCCAATCTGAGCAGAACAGATCTTATCGTGGCGTTTCGACTTCGTTCGGGACACATTCAACGGGACACCTCTTAATAGTTTTGCATATTTGTTGGGCAAAGTACCTTCTCCAAATTGTTCAGAATGTGATAGCATTGAGGATGCTTACCATATCATGATGGAATGTGTTAGGAACGATGCCGAAAGGCTAAAATTTATAACACAGTATAACGTAAATGTTTTTGATGTCGATGCATTTAATCAATTTCTTGCATTTCCATTAAGTGATGAAGCAAGATTTATTTATAATTTGGTAAAAATCGCACTAAAAAGAAGAAAATAGTTTTTAGTTATAATAAGATGTGTATTGTATTAATATATTAAGTAGTTAAGTGGAGTACGTAAGTACTATGTGGACTATGAGGGTGTTATGATCACTGTGTGACCAAACCCTCTATAAATAAATTAAAAAATCTTGCCGTTATTTTGGGACAACCTTTATAAGTATATTTATTGAATTTAGCCCGTGGGAGACGGAACTAGTTTCTATATAGTACTATCCATGATACACAAACAGGAGTTTGTTCTGTGGTCCTCAGCGCGGCCACTGCTCTGCCGCCATTTATTCAATTGATTAATAATTGTTAATCACTCACTCTCATTTTGTTCATCACCTCCGCAGTATATTCATCTCATTCCCTCACAAATTAACTTTACAAATGACTACAAAGTCTATTCCTCCGGCGTGTGTCGCTCGCACCATATTCTCTTTACCTTTTGTTATCATCATCTCCGTCACAAACCAATGTAATGACATTAACAAATACTTGTCATCGATTGTTTAAAGATTATTTTATGTCTAGATTATTTAGAATTTAAAAACTGATCACTCCAGTGCTTTTGAATATCATTGGGAGATATACGTACTATACCCGTCTATAACAATATAGCTATTTAGGATGATGTACACTGCTGTACTCCAGTAATTTGATGCATTGAAAAACGTCAATAGAATTCATCTAATGAGTTGTGGTTATGATGAGAAATGGGAAAAGTAATTGGAGAGGTTTGCATTTCCATAAGCTGTGGTGTTTTTCTACTGAAATGGTTTAGCGGTATAAAGATCAGTTCCTAATATTTAATTACAACTTTGGTTTAACTTTTTATAAAAACGACGAACGTAGCTAACAGTTTCCCCATACGTTGTAATAAACAAATTAATAAGAAAGTATTTAGAGATATACCAACTGAGAACATAACGTACGGCGTCCCTGTAATGTATAATTCATTACCAAAACCAGCTTGATGTGAAGACGAATTTAGCGAAATTTATAATGGAGCATGTCATAAAGATAAAAAACTACAAGTGGCCCGGCAGTCAGAATATAAAAACGGTTATTCATATTAGAAACATCTCTTCAAATATATTCAACCTGCTATAGTTTCACACCCATACGTCACCAGTCACAGAGCTCACACCTCGCACACTGCCCAAACACGAATGACGCTAGACGTACAGTCATCTGTCTTTTATAGCGAAACGATGTTGTCATACCCTCACTTTTTCAATCTTTTAAAAAGTCAATACATACTATTTTACTAACAGTGTTTGCAATCACAATTATTTTCCCACAATATCTAACATACATTTAGTGATAAAACGACAGCCATTGAAAAGTGCCAAATGTGTCGACTCCGTGACATTTGCTTTACAAGGACGTCCGACGAGTTTGGGTAATATTAGGACTTATTAGAACCCTATTAGCTGCTATTCTCATGTTATAAAATGGTCGCCACAAGAGCAGCGCCGTGTCCCGGCTGCCGGCATACGAGCAGCCGGAGAGGGCTCGGCGGGCGCGCTCCAGATCCTCTCGACCCTCGCCGGGCGCGTCGCGACGCGTAAATGAAACAAGATGTCGAATGTAAACCATTTATTCGTTAAATAATTGTTTATTTCAAACTGTTTGAATTTCAAAACGCAGCGACGTCGCCGCCGCGCGGCGCCGCTTCCGGCCGGAAGCGCCCGCGCCGGCATAGGCCGTGACCATCGTGTAGATAAATATCCAAAGCTAAGTTAAAACTCTCAATACATATATCTTCATATTTAAAAACTACGCTCCACTAGTTAGATAGAACCTTGTTTGCACAGCGGCGGCGCGCGCAGCCCCGCGGGCGCGGCCCCGGCGCCTCCGCCCCCGCCGCGGGGCTGCGCGCGCGAGACGCGGTATATTTAAATACAGTAAAAAATCTATACATTCTCGACAAAAGGATGAATTACAAACCACGTTCTACTTCTAATATGTAAATATGAATTCTCGATTACGTCCTTACAATAATATTACAAATTCGTGGCGGTTACTCTCATCGATAAAAAAGTTTTAACTAGACGACGGTCGGGCCGCCGGTCGGGTGTCCCCGGGCGGCTTCCTGTAAAATTTCAATTTAACTACTTTCATAAACGTCCAACGTCCGCCTGCGCGCGGGCGCGACACCTCCCCGCGGCCCGACCGCTCGTAATCGACAATGTAACTACTGCTGCTCCATGTTTATAGAAAACAACACTATTTAGTCAAATCTCAAATTTCCAAACAAGATACAAGAGAAAGTACCTAATCTAAAGAGTACTCCCCCCGGCCCCCCCTCGCCGCACACACCCCGCGGGGGCGGGGGACGAATGGTCAAATTACGCACACGTACATATTAGAATAACATTTCTTACGCTAAAATTATTTACACGATGTGAACATCTATGAGCGGCAGGGGGCGCGCGAGAGGGCGAGGCGTGCGCAGCACCAACCCCCGCGCGCCCCCCTGCACCGTTACAACTGCAAAGTAATAAATATAAACGAACGCTAAACTATAACTGCACAAAAACAAACAACGGGATCGGCAACGTCCCGCCGACTAGAATAAAACTAAACCGACTAGAAAACGGGTGTGATATGTCGCCGTGATGATCACGAGCAATCGATTACGTTTACGAGAGCACACGATCACAGATTGCGTATCCATCTTTACCACAGCACGTGCCTTAATTAATATATCTGAACAAAATTACAGCCTCCGTTCGGCGAAGGTCGAGCGTGAAATGAACTCGTTAACAAGCGACAAACAAGAAGGTGGTGGTGGTGGTAAGAACAAATGCGCGGTCACCGTCAACGGAAATGCGCCATCTAAAGGTATTGTCACTTTGTATTGAGGCACTCTGCGTTAGTCTTGCGTTGGGGTCCCACTACTGAACACTCGTAGATTCTGATCTCTACCGAAAAAGCGCTTTCTCAGACCGCGACTCCACCTCCGCTCCACTCGGCGGTCACCAGCACCGTCGGTGGTAAGAGTGGCAGGCCGGGGTCCGAACGAGCGCACCGACTGTATGTGGTTGCTCCACCTACGTTAAACAAAATCTAGTGCATCCCAGCGTCGGGACATCGGTCGGGAGCCGCTGCACGGGGTGACTAGCATCAGTCTATCGTTCACGAGGAAGACATCACAAAATACTTAAGTTTACTTTGTACCGGGACGGCGGACGGTCACCGTCGCCGCCGCCGCCGCGCCGTCCCCTCCTTTACAAATACTCCTCTATAAAATACACTACACCGATTAAAAGGGAAACGGAAAAACCTCTAGCGCTTTATTTACTCCGAAACTTGAACAGAACGGTAAAGTCGTACAAAAAATATTGTCTCCATATGTCCTAGTGGTCAACCGGCCGCGATTGGTCCTCGCACTAGTAAGGCACAACACCGGCGGCGGCTGCCGGGCCCTGCGCAGGCTCTACTCGAAAATAAACTCTCCTTAAAGCGTCCGACTCGACTAGCAAGTACTCACTAGAGTCGTAGTAAAGTCGCATCATTCAACTACTTAACAGTAAATACAAATATGATATATAAAACCCAGCACCCAAAGTTACGACTAGTCCTCTACGGATATACTAAGTTACTGGGATGCACTTCTATGGAACTGGATACAAAACAACTAAGCGATGTGACGGCGGCGCGAGGAGCCGCGCGCGGGACGGCACCGGCGCGGGCGCGCTCACCACCACCGCCGCCTTCCCGGTGGTACGCAGCAGCGCAGTGCGCCGGTGCCGTCCCGCGTCAACAATAATGAAACCCGAAGATCCTCCTGGTGGCGGCGGCGGCGGCGCGCGGAGCCCCGGCCGCGCGGCGCTGCGCCCATGCACTCCGCACCCGCAACTGTTACGACGTCACCATGCATCTATGTCCCGCAGCCGGACATCTCCAGTGTATACCGCCACCCTGCTCAGCGGCTACTTAGCTCAACATTACACAACCCGGCTGCGGCGGCGCTGTATACACTGAGAGAACGTTTCTCGTACTACCCACATTACTAGAAACTACTAAGTCGGGAGGAGGTAGGGTATGGGAACTAGTGATCAGACTTACTGGCGCCCGGCGCGGGACCCGAAGCTCGCTACTGTTTCCATATCGAAACCAAAATCGTAAAAAAGTAAAACTAATTAAAGGTACGAAAAAGCGATAAATGAAAGATCGGCTGTGTTTGTTACCATTTATTTCTAATACTTTACTAAGTGAAGATGAACCATAGAAAATATTTTAGTTACTCAAGGCTGCGAGGCGGGCGCGCGGGCGCGCGGCGCCCTCTCGGCAAACACGAAGCGCAGTGGTACTACGATACAATCCTTGGCAAACTGGTAATACACAACTACGAGTGCGGCGGTGCGCCGCGTACTATTACAAAACATTCATTATCTAACAACAGAAGCCACTCTCGCTAACGTCCCTTCGCATAGAGCGCGGCCGGCGCGGCGTCGCCGGACCGTCCGCCGATGCAATTCAAACTTTAGGAAGCGTCCTAATAGTAAGTTTATTGTCTACAGCTAGGCCGTGTCTGTGCTCGCTACTAGAACTCGCTTCCGTCTATGCTCCGGGATCATTTCAAGTAAATCATATGAAAACTCTACACGCCTACAGCTGACCCGCCCCCGCTACGGGCACAACCGTCAACATTATACAAAGAGGAAACTCCAATACATATTGCACAATATAATCTGTAGCAGTCAGTGTAGGTAAAATAAAGAAAAAACAGCCCATATCTACTGATCTCTATGGTAAGGAAACTAACTGTATCGCAACGGGTACACTACCATAAACAAAATGCGATTACACAAACAATATACACGGGGAAGTCCACGACGGGCTGCGCTGAGCCCGGTCAGTGTTGCCGCAGCGGAATTTTTATTTGCACTGGCGCGTTTGTACAAAAAATTATTAAAAAATTTAAAGTGTAAGGGAATGTAATTTCGAGTTATAATTTCTTTTGGCAACATTTAACATTTTACAGCAATTTTAAAAAATCCCGCAGTGCTCTCGTTAATAAAATGTAAAACTCTGCAGCATTAACGTGTAGCGAGCGTCCCCCGCGCGCCGGCGACACCGACGCGCGTCGAGCGGGGTGCGCCCTGCGTTTAATTAATTTTAATCAGGTAAATCACATAGTTTCACTTATCAACGAGTGTTATCACGATATTCAACGTTTAAATACAAATACCAACTCACTACAGAGTACACCGACGTCCTATTATACAAAAATATCTTGTAAGCGGCGCGCGCACGCCGCGGCCGCGCTCGCGCTCGCGCAGCCGCCCGCGCGGCCGCGGCGCGCTGCCGTTATAGTAATGTTATTGCTTTCGGTTAGTTATACTTAACTCACTATAGTATTATGTGTATATATATATACCGAATGTAAAACTTCAAAATCCACTACAACTACTACGCACTACGCTAGCGGCTGCCGCACGCTACAAACACACAACGTTTTATATTTATTTTTATACACACACATATATTTATATATATATATATATTTAGATGTGTTTTAGCGTTTTCAACATACGCCCAATATTGTACCAAAAGTTTGTATATCAATCCGTGTATATGATAACCTTATCGTTAGCCGTGAACATATTCTGCGACATTGGTCCAGAGGCCGGAGCCGCTGCTGAAGCCGACAAAGAGGATTGAGCAACATTACATTTCTTTTGAGATTCCAACTTTGGCAACGATTAAAACGCACAAAAAAAAACTCCTTAAGTAAATAAAATGACTAGAGAGGAATGTAGTTTCATATGGCAACACGCGCGTGCGCCGGCACCGCGCGCGCATTTTACTTTATTGTCCTGACGTCACGCGGCCGCGCGGCTGCCGGCGGTCCCTTGAGCAAACGGATCAGTTTGGCGCGGTACGTTTGGCTCGCCGCCCCGCCCCGGCCCGCAGGGGGCGCCCCAGCGGCACGTTTCACAACCACCGTGTGGGCGCGCACGCCGACCAATTGACAGTGAATCTGGAAGATGACTCGGAGCCCGGCTGCTCGCGTATATAACGAGCACATGCCAGCCGCGGCCAGGCCAGAGTCGAGTGTTAGTCACGAATACATGAGTCGCATACATCTACGCTACATAGGTATACAATACAATACAATACATACTTATATACGCATGCCTCGATCGAGATCACTACTCCAGCAACTTACCCGCGAGCGGGGCGCCCTGCCCTCCCACCCCCATACTCACCCGGTGTCGCGGGCGGCGGTCACGCGCAAACACAATCTACTCGAAGTACTGAACAGCGTGGTTAGGGTGACGTGCAAGCTACACACTATACAAGAGCGCGCCGTGAAGGAAACAGAACTGACAGCCCCCCCCCACCCCAACCCCAACCCGGCCCACCCACGCGCGGAGCCAAGCGAAATAAAACACACAATGTATTGTTCTAATATTAATAATGTAATGACACATCGTCGGCCACCTCTAGCTGCTCCTCCATCACATCACATCGCATACAGAATGTGCGGGCAACACTAAGTCCACTAAATACACAGTAACTACCGCCGGAGCCGCGCGCGCGTGCGGCCGCGGCGGCGCGCGCGCGCGGCCCGGACAAGTTTTAAAAAATAGAAATAAACCGTAAGCTCCCCCGGCGCGCGGGACTTCCCCGGCGCGCGGGGCGGCCCCGCGCCGCACGAGTATAATAGACAACAAAAAAATTAAGTACACAGCGCGGGAAGGAGCCGCGGGTCGGACATCACAATCAATACAATAATCAACCATCTAATACTGCCGGAGCTTCAGGGAAATGCTAATGTACAAAAGGTGAAGCGGCGCGCGCCCGCCGCCCGCGCCCCCACGCGGCGGTGTGGCAAGAAGTCGGGCTGCGGCGCGGCGGCGGGGGCGGCGGGCGCGCGCCCTAATCTCAGGAGGTTCTAACCTACTTATAATAATACGAATACTGCTACAGTAACAGGGAGAGGCTGCGTGGCTCTACTGGGGCGCGCGGCGTTGCCTGGAGCGCGCGGGCCCGCTGAATGTAAACCGACAATTTTAAGTACGACTAAAGTTAAGTACTGCGGCGCCGCGAAGCGTTCGACAACTAACGTAAAGTAAAGAGTAAGTAATACTGCGCGGGACCATGTCCCCGAAAAATTTCGACTTAAACCTACAAATTGCACGAACACAACCTCATATCGTCTTTTATTCAATAACTATCGTATAATACTCCCGCGATCACAGAATGTAAGTATCAAGTATTGCTTTTAAGTTTCCATTACATAAAGCCTATCTAACACTAGGGCGCGGGCGGCGGCTCCAGGCAAGGCCGCGCGGCGGAGGCGCTCTGCGGCTCGTACTCGCCGGGTCGCGGGGCACTCGCGCGTCTATACACTACTACATGAGATTGCTTTCCACTCGAGTTAGATATGTATGGGGGCGCGCCCGCGCCGCCGCGCTCGGAGCGCTCACTTCCGGTTTAAGCTTTGCACTAAAAAAAAAACAACTAAAATTCACTGGTATCTACACCAAGGAAGGTGCAGTACTTTTAACATAAATCTCTACTCTACCGATACATCTGCAGCGCAGTGAGCGCAGTGAGCGCGTATTCAAGGACATTTGGCACAATTTAGCTGTCGCGGAAACGATGGCACCAAACTTTTAATACTGATTGCGAATACGGGGCGGCGGCGCGCGCGCTCTGAACACGAACACAAGAGTACAGAGCTGCGTGAGATTCACCGAGTATACGTTTCATAAATAATAATAATAGTATTCTCCAGCGGTCGTGCACTAACTACGTCAAATCCAAGACAGATACACGAGACATTAGTTTCGTCCAGGTCAAACTATATTATTTGAGATCTTCGTCTTATATTAATTTTTTAATAAAAAAAAAAGGAAATGCGTATCTTTGCCCGCGGCCGCGGTGCTGCGGTACTGCTCGCCGGGTTCCGGACAATCGACTTAGCCTACGGGCCGGGGGCCGGCGGCGGCCCCGCGCGGCCTCGCTCCGGAGGTACGTAGGAACTATTAAGAGAAAACAAAATAAAAAGCGGCGTCGGCCTGGCCTCCTCGGGCGGGTGGGGCTTCGCAGACGGCTTAGATGTACATGGGCAGGCCGTACATGGCGCTCCAGTCGACGCCCTGGAAAGAAGACATGTCCACCCCGGCCAGCGAGTACGCGGCGCCGAACTGCGGCAGCGCGGGCGCGGGCGCCGGCGCCGGCGGCGCCACCAGCGCGCCCGGCGTGGGCAGCGCGTACGGCGCGTAGCGGTACGCGTGCGCGCCCACGCCCACCGCGCCCACCGCGCCCACGGCGGGCACGGCGCCCACGCCGCCGTACACCAGCCCGCGGCCGGGCCGCAGCACGAGCCGCTTGCCCAGCGCGAGGGGCGCCGCCGCGACCGCCTCCTTGGGCTGGGCCCTCTTGCACTCCACCTTCTTGTTCTTGATCGTGTGGAAGTGTATGTCGCAGACGCGCTCCACCGCCTCCTCCGAGTGGAACGTCACGAAGCCGAAGCCGCGGTGGCGCTTAGTCTGCTGGTCCATCAGCATCACGGCGTCCTCTACCAGGCCGAACTGCGAGAAGTAGGCGCGGACCTCGTCTGCGGAGGTGTCCTGGCCGACCCCGCCCACGAATATCTTCTTCGTCTTGGCGGGGCGCGGGGCCGACTTCGGGGTGGCGTGCTTCGGGTCGATGCGCTTGCCGTCCAGCGTGTGCACGGGCACGGCGAGCACTTTGTCCACGGAGGCCGCCTCCTGGAAGGTAATGAAGCCGAAGCCGCGCGAACGCTGCGCGCGGCCACGCTCAGTACAAACGGAGACAGGACACGGGACTAGTCGCGGAGCGCGGGGGGGGGACGCGGGGCTCCACGACTCTACTACTGTACCTAGGTAAGGTTTCGCCGCTAACAGCTCCAAACTAATGGGTCTCGGTTAATCATTTCAAATCCAAACGCACATCACACAACTAGTTTGAGAATGTGACAACTTCGAGTATATGCGTGTGTAACTCATTTGCAAACATTAAACTACATTAGTGTTGCCACATTTAAAAACACATGACTGTATATTGACTGATTTCACAAAAATTGAGGAGGAGCTGATTCTATTGACATGTAACGACAATGGTATACAAATTAACTAATTGAAAAAACGGAGGGGTTAGAAACTGTTTAGAAACACAATTATAATATAGATCTACCAAAAAGGATTTTCTACCAATTTGTTAACAAAACTACTAAATATATTCATGTTAACGAGTGATTTGAAAAGTATAAGCAGTTAATAAGTAACAGTAAGGAAATTACAAAACATCAACATGTTATTTTTGTATCCTCGTATCGGAATTAAATACCAATAAAGAGCTATTAATTATATGGCAACATATAAGATAGATCTAGGAACTATCTAGAATACTGTTAGTGGGTCTATAGAGAGCAATTATAGTGCCTATTTAAGTAGACTCTTCTAGATCATTAGTGTTTCTAGCATGCCAGTCTGGTCTAATTAGATGAATGTTAGTGTCCAAAATCAACCATAGCCAAACTGTTATTGTTGTACCATAAACAACTCCGTCTTCTCTATTTTCTTTTATTGAAATACATTCAATCACAAGGAGTACTAATATACAAACGGGGTTCAATATTATTACAATTACTGGTAAATTTGAAAAATGCTCGGTATACACATCCACCACAATACAATATATCCAATAGCCACACCCCGTACTCCTCGTCTGAATGTTTAGCAGAGATTTGCATTAGTTTATGGTACAACGCTGACCCTAAAATCACTTAGTATACATTACCTACACACTACCTATTCCAGACAACCTAATAACCACTTTGCACAAGCAACACTGACCGATAATCATTGATGACTTCTTCAACTACCCCCTACTCGGCACTCTCCGGTGAAACAAAATATTTCTTTAACCTGAGATCTCATCACACGGTGTATTTAAATAACTTTACATTGCACAATCGTTTTGACATGTTAAGCATATTTCTGAAAAGAAGCCATCTTAAGTTTTTCCATGGCCACCCTCAACAAGTTGGGATACTGTTGAACAAACAAACTGATCATTAACACCACCCAGGATAAGTGTCCAATGAATTCAAACGTTCATTGTCGGCCTTTACGCAGCAGCTGGCCCCTCGTGGTGTACCCGTACATATTGAATTGATAATTCTATGATGATGTGGTTCATCATTGCAAACAGAGTCATTGTGTTGCTGAAAGTAAAAAAAGTTTCAGAGTGCAGTTCCGTGATGTCAAACATCAATGCTTACTTGTGTCACCGGATCCTTCATAATCAGCACATCAGTAACTGGCCCAAACATGGCAAAGTATTCCCGGAGCTTCTCTGAGCTGGTCTGCCAGCTTAGACCGCCCACGAACAGTTTGCTCGGCGACGGTGAAGTAGTGCCAGTGGATGTGGCTGTGCTGTTGGCTGTAGCGGTCACTGGTGTGGAGCGCCCCGATGATGGAGACGTTTCTGTACAAATAAGGTTAAGTTTTTGTGAACAGACATATTGGTAGCAGTAGTCGACAGAGGAACATATCATTCGTTTCAGTACAAAACAAACATCTGTGTTACACTGGAGTTTGTTTTATAATTAAAATGCCTCTCATCTTCATATTAAAATTACCTGTAATCATTAAAAGAAACTATAGCAAAAATTATTCACAGCCAATTCCATCTTTATATAACAACCTACTAATTAATTGTATTTGTTTATTAGTTCATATATAAACACAATTGACAAGTAAACCCAGGTACTATTTATGTTTAACTACTCGACATCAATTTATGTAAAATTGTACAATGTGCTAGCCCATCTCATTTCAGCACTACAAAGCACACATTCACTCAAGATATAAAATGTACAAGCTACAGCACAATTCAAACCGAGGAATCAGTAAAATTTGCACACTATTGCTTGGTGGCGAGTGATAGACACTACAGTTACAAAAATCTAGACAATCTCTTGCAAAAAAGAAAGATCTACAGTTATGTTTAGAAAAATATTCCGCAGATGTCATGCATTGTTAACTAAATGTAGTGACAACAAAATGCAATTAAAAATTAATGTTACTCAGTTCACAAGCAGCAGAAAATCTAACTGGTTACAAGATTACAAAACTGAAGAATTTGTAAATGTATTGTTGGTATATGAATAACGGGAAAGATTATGACAACTGTCCGAACAGACCAACTGACACAAAATAGTAAAAGATATCAAAAGAAATAAACTTTTAACATGTATCTAGAGAAATTATATCATAGCTTTAAAACAAATGTAATGCCAACATTCACATGTACAATTTCATTTTTAATACAAAGGGTCGCCATGTCGACACAATTGTTTATGGCCGACAACGCCATAAATTAATAATGGGATTTTAAATGTTAATATAAAAAACGTTACATTTTGTTAAAAATTATAGTTATGCAATTTATTAAAAAACTAAATAATTTTCTTACAAGAACGTTAAGCTGATCATTTCTGTTTACCTCACATCACAGTTTAATTTTTAATACAAAGGGTCGCCATGTCGACACAATTGTTTATGGCCGACAACGCCATAAATTAATAATGGGATTTTAAATGTTAATATAAAAAACGTTACATTTTGTTAAAAATTATAGTTATGCAATTTATTAAAAAACTAAATAATTTTCTTACAAGAACGTTAAGCTGATCATTTCTGTTTACCTCACATCACAGTTTAATTTTTAAAACAAAGGGTCGCCATGTCGACACAATTGTTTATGGCCGACAACGCCATAAATTAATAATGGGATTTTAAATGTTAATATAAAAAACGTTACATTTTGTTAAAAATTATAGTTATGCAATTTATTAAAAAACTAAATAATTTTCTTACAAGAACGTTAAGCTGATCATTTCTGTTTACCTCACATCACAGTTTAATTTTTAAAACAAAGGGTCGCCATGTCGACACAATTGTTTATGGCCGACAACGCCATAAATTAATAATGGGATTTTAAATGTTAATATAAAAAACGTTACATTTTGTTAAAAATTATAGTTATGCAATTTATTAAAAAACTAAATAATTTTCTTACAAGAACGTTAAGCTGATCATTTCTGTTTACCTCACATCACAGTTTAATTTTTAATTAAAAAACTAAATAATTTTCTTACAAGAACGTTAAGCTGATCATTTCTGTTTACCTCACATCACAGTTTAATTTTTAAAACAAAGGGTCGCCATGTCGACACAATTGTTTATGGCCGACAATGTCATAAATTAATAATGGTATTTTAAATGTTAATATTAAAAACGTCACATTGTGTTAAAAATTATGATTATGCAATTTATTAAAAAATTACAATGTTTAAGAGATAATGCCGTTACGCTTCAACGGGTTTAAAGAAATTCATCGTTTTTTTTTTTTTTATTGAAATTTCGCGCAATTTGTAGGTCAATCTATATTATTTCCGAACGGATGGCGTAACAAAACGCGTTCCGTGTTTTAGAAAGCCATGTTTTTCATTAATTGCAACGTCTTGACAAATTTCATTCATTTTAAGATAATGCTTATGAAACAAGGATTTATATGCATATAAAATATATACGTAGTCTAATGAGAAAAGGTGTTAGTTTTACTGATGGCATACAACACATAATGAATGTGCACTAGGTAAGAGCATTAACAGTGCTAACATCGAATAAGGCTAAGCTGTTGTGCCTACTCTTCACAATTCACAACTCGCGGAACGTTCACCTGGTGTCAAGTGATAACAACATGGCGCTATTTAGGATGATATACACTGCGCCACATTACGGTAACATTTTTATTGAGTTTTGATGTTTTAATTTAATAATATTATTATCAATATGGGCAGCGGGCGGCGTCCAGCAGTGGGTATATAAGCTGATGATTGATTGATTATTATTTGGCAGCGTATAATAATGGAGGTCAGAATAAAAGATGTTAGTACATTTAATAGATTTCTTAGGATAATAATTAACTTCATGTTATATATTTTGAAATGTCTAAGTATAGTTATCTAATTGTTTTAATATTTTTGAATACTATAAAACTTTTTACTGGTGGTAGGTCTCTGTTGCTACAGACCGTCTGGGTACCACCGCAGCTCCTATTGCAACCGACAAATAGTAGACAAACATTACTGTGTTGTAGTTTGAAGCGCGCTGTAGCTAGTGTAGTTACTGGGGTAACGAGACAACACCTTATGTCTCAAAGCGCCGAGCGCAATGTGGTGCAGTGTGCACCATCTTAACTAGCAGCACGTTGTGATGGGCAAGCGTATCACTTACCATCAGGTGAACGTCGCACTCGTCTCGTCGCATAGTAGTATAAAAAAAAAAAAAAAAAAAAAAAAAAAAAAAAAAAAAAAAAAAAAAAAAAAAAAAAAAAAAAAAAAAAAAAAAAAAAAAAAAAAAAAAAAAAAAAAAAAAAAAAAAAAAAAAAAAAAAAAAAAAAAAAAAAAAAAAAAAAAAAAAAAAAAAAAAAAAAAAAAAAAAAAAAAAAAAAAAAAAAAAAAAAAAAAAAAAAAAAAAAAAAAAAAAAAAAAAAAAATTATTATAATGAAAATCAAGTTTTTTTTTTATCATCATTAAAATTAACGGCACCATTTAATTTTCAAACGCCATGCTGGTGTTGTCTATGATTTCGCGGCGGCAGCAACAGCTGCGTTTCCGGTAAACTCGGTAGAAAAGGATTTACATAATGAATGTTGAAAATACAAAATAAGTATTTGCTGTAATCTTCCTTCACAAACTTACGCCGCGGACGAAATGTACTTTTTCTTCTGCTGAAATTTCTTTTGGGCGATAAATCAGTGCGGCGCGGCAATTTATCTTTCCGCGGAACATAATGGCGGCGCGGTGTGCGGGGGGCGCGGTGCGCGGGGCGGCGTGGCGGGGAGTCCCCGCGCGCGGACCGCTCCTCTCTGCTGCCGCTCCGCCAAATCAAATAATATCATTAAATTCACATAAATAACGTGTCTTTGTACAGTTTCTTTTTAACATATTCCATATAAGATGAACGAGACAGTTTATAAAGCGTTTTAATAATTCTGTTACATGATAACCTCTCGTCATGTTATATTAAATAAATACATGTATTTATTTTTTAGTGTGGCGAGGTAAGCGATCATCTGGTAACACAAGACCGCGCGAATGTGGCGCTGGTCGGGATGTTTGCACGACGTCGTGCTGCACTGGTGTTCTTAATAAAGTGGTGACTTCATCATTAACGATGTGCAATAAAATAGGTAAAAATATGCGCTGTTGGTGCTCGGTCTCCGGCAAGATCTAGCTCGCGCTTTGTTTGAAACATCTAGTAAAGTACGGACGAGCACCGGTCTCGGAAAACATTGAAAAGATGCGAGATTTTTCGCTGTTTTTGTAGTGTGTGTTGCGTTAAACGGGTCAGAGGTTCCACTGAACGTCGCATGTCTGCCTGCGAATATACGTAACATCTGAACTAAAACATGCTGTTGGGTGTTATCCGGCTCGTAGGACCAGATGTTGGAAAATGAACAGTTCGCCTTAAATAACGTATATTAGAAGTAGTGGTCTGTACAGTTGCGCTGCGCGAATGCGAATGTAATGTGCTTCTGGTCGTCCGCACCCCCTCCGCTCGCGAACGACCGCCGAATGAACGACGACTATTGCGGCCACTCATTCCTCGCCGACTTCCGGCGTCAACATGCCCCCGGCCTTGGAAACTCCGTCTTCCAATGGTAACTCCTCTGAAGCTGAAAGTGGACAAATTTTTGAGAAAGATCTTCGTATGACCCCCGAAGCTGTTCTGATGTCTGCAACCCGGCTGACACCATCTCTGCCCGGAACTGTGGTTATGATGCGACCCAAGTTCCATTTGAGTGGCGTCAAATTGTCATCCTTGATGACAACTAGCGTGTTAGGCTTTAGATCTTCTTTATTCTCCTTCCACTTGCTTCTCGTTTGCATTTCTGAGATATATTCCTTGGCCCATCGCGACCAGAAGTGTTGGCGAACTTGTTCCACTCTCTGGTACCGGTTGAGCCTCACCACGGGGACGTCAGCGTGATCAGCGCTTGCAGGCGCTGTTAATGGTCGCCCGATTAGGAAGAGCCCAGGGCTTAGGGGCTGGTAGTCGTTTGGATCTGCGGACATTGGACTAAGAGGACGTGAGTTGAGAATGGCCTCAATTTGCGCGAGTGTTGTGCTTAGTTCCTCGAAGGTAAGATGCGCGTTACCCACTGATCGCAATAAATGATGCTTATAAGATTTTACCCCGGCCTCCCATAGGCCACCGAAATGGGGTGAATATGGCGGAATGAATTTAAAGTTAATGTTTTGACTAGTTGCGTATTCAATGATTTGCTCGGAACAAGTTGAAAGAAGTCGGGCGAATTCGGACATGAGCCCTACGAAATTCCTTCCGTTATCCGAAAATATATCTGAAGGTTTACCGCGTCGTGAGATGAATCTTTTAAGAGCTAATAGATAAGCGTCTTTAGAGAGATCACTGACTAGTTCGAGGTGGACAGCACGCGTAACGAAGCAAATGAATAAACAAACATAACCTTTAACCAATTTAGACTCCCTACCTTTGCGATTTAGGATGAGCAGTGGCCCTGTGTAATCGACACCACAACGTAGAAACGGAAAGCTAGGAGTGATTCTTTCTTGTGGTAAGTTACCCATTATGGGATTAAGCGTATTACCTCGTAACCTGCGGCAGGTGACGCATTCATGTACCACTCGCCTGGCGAGGTTCCTGCCTGCTACTGGCCAGTACAGCTCACGTACGCTGTACAGCAGCGCCTGCGGACCCGCGTGCTGTAACTGATTGTGCTCATGCCGAAATAGAAGCACTGAAAACCAATGTTTGGAACAAATTAAAACAGGATGTTTTTTGTCGTACGCGAACTCATTCGAGTTATTCAAACGACCGCCAACGCGCAAGACTTTATAGTTGTCAATGAATAAATTTAAGTTGGACAACTTGTGTTTGTTTTTTAATTGTTTGTTACTTGCAATTAGATTGTATTGCTCCGCGAATGACTCTAACTGCATAAATCGCATAAGCATTAGTTCTGAGTTTTTAACTTCGTCTACAGACAGCGGTCCACGTATACGGCTATTTTTGTTATGTATGTTATGAATGAAACGCAGTACGTAGGCACCTGTACGTCTTAACCGATTGTATTGCGAAAACCTTTTGAACGGGAATAAAGACTTCGCTGAAGATGCGTTGGTAGTCATAGAAATAATTGCCTTTGATTTAATTTCCGGTAAATTTGATTCATCCGTTATTCGTATACCTGAACTCAAATCGAACACGTTCGCGTTGAAGTTATAGTCGTGAAGATACGACGGCCCCTGCCACCAGATCGTAGAAAAAGATCTTCTAGCCGAACTCCACGCGAAACTAAATCGGCGGGGTTTTGTCCGCTACTCACATGGCGCCAAGAATGACCGTTAGTTAGTTCATGTATCTCGGTCACTCTGTTTTGCACAAACGTTTTTAATCGATTAGGAGCCATGCGTAACCAACATAGAACAATTGTCGAATCGCACCAGAACACTATGTCGCGGAAAGAAAGTTTAATTGATTCACGCACCTTATCGTAAAGTCTAGCTCCGAGTAACGCGCCGCATAGTTCAAGTCTCGGTATACTCACTGGCTTCAACGGGGCTACTTTACTTTTCGAACAGGCAACTTAGTCGCGACTGTCGCATCAGCGTTAACCGTCCGCACATAAATGCAGGCGCCGTATGCCGCTTATGATGCATCTGTAAATATATGCAGTTTTATTTAGTAGGGGTTATTACCAATAACGTGCCGCAGTATTGTCAAGGTGTTGAGTAAGAGTAGCGTATTAGCGAATGAAGATACCAAGCCCGTGCGATATTCCTAGGTATCTCATCGTTCCAGTTCAGTTTCAACGACCGCAAGGTTTGAAGCCATTACCTTGACAGTAACGATTACCGGACTAAGTAATCCGAACTGGTGAAAATTCTGCGAAATAATAGAATTAATCGGACCGGATATAATCCATCCTAATAGCGTATCTTGAAGAAAGGGTCCGCTTGTTAACCTAATTCTATCCGTTTTTAACAAATCCCAAAATATATCTGCGCCTAATAATATGTCAATATTATGAGACTTATAAAATAGCGGATCGGCGAGCTGAATGCCGTCGGGTATGACTACCCGCGCGCTTTGTATCGGCGACGCCGGCGACGTTTGCGTGATGCGCGGTAGAACGAGACCTTGTAAACGCGTAGTGTATGGGTGGACGCGCGATTTGATTCCGACTTCACATGAACTTGTTGTATGTGTGACTGAATCTCCAACACCTCTTATTTCGTGGGTGGACTGTAATATCGGTAAATTAAGTTTATCGCATAATGATTTCGTTATAAACGATCGCTGGCTGCCGCTGTCCAGCAGCGCGTACGCTGAGTGATAGTTGTTACACGAATCTGCTATATCTATTAGCGCGTAAGATAACAAAACCGGTTTAAAGTTAAGTGCATGCGCACGTTGATTGTCTATGTGTGCATTGTGAACGTGAACAGAAGACGCGGGCTCGGTCGTGCTGTGTGCGTGAGAGAGAGAGCGCGACGCGACGCGGTGCGTAGTCGGAAGAGAGAGGGGTTGATCGGGCTCGCTGCTGTGTAGGAGTGAATTATGTTTTGTTGCACAAAATTTGCACGGGCCGAATCTACATTTGTCTACGGCGTGCCCCGCGCGCAAACAATTAATGCACAGCTTGTTATTTTCGATGAATGACACTCGTGAATTTATATCCCATTCGAGAAACCTTTTGCATGAGTACAAGGGATGATTCGACCTACAAATCAAACATAATTTTTTGTAGTAGTGGGTAGGTCTAGACTGTGACGTAGTGCTAGAAGCATGGGAGCGTATTTTGCTTATTTGCGCGTTATATTTATTTATATTCGATTTACTGTGCGATAATTGCAATGCTTCTAACATATCCGCTCTATTCTTCAAAAACATAAGGACGTCTTCGACCTTGAGCTTGTAGTCGTTAGTGCTAGTGTATAACGTACCTTTGTGTTGCTCCCACTCACGCTCCGTAACTTGGTCTAGCTTAGAAACTATAATGTAAATAACGAGGGTATGCCAATGCTCCGTTGGCTCACCGAGAGTGTTCAGCGCGCGTAGATTTTTGAGCACGTTATCAATGAGCGTTCTTAATGATATAGACGACTCTTTACTTAGCGGATGCATATTAAACAGCGATTGTACGTGATTTTGAATTAATAACCTATTATTGTCGTACCTGTTTAATAAAAGTTCCCACGCGACATTATAGTTTTGAATCGAAAATTGTAATGAATTTATGACTAGTGATGCGCCTCCTTTAAGCGACGATTTTAAATAATGATATTTTTGTATATCGCTTAAATGTTTCGAATTATGAACCAAAGAAATGTACGTGTCGCGAAACTCAAGCCAGTGCTCATAACTACCGTCAAAGGTGGGCATATCGATAGTGGGCAATTTTACCGACGCGTATATTTTTTCGTTGTCGGGTAATTGATTAACGGTATTATTTTTGCTATATAAATATTCTGCCTGCGCTAACAAGTTATAATAACTATCTTCAAATGCCTTGCGTTGCGTTAACTGTTCATCTAGATCAGATTCAGATATACCCTCTTCCAATTTTGTTTGAATAATATTAAATTCTGAGAATAAATTTGTAGCACCTTGGATACGCAACTTTAAGTCAACGTGTTTTTGACCACTTAAGAGTTCGTCACACGTAATTGAATTTAAATAATTTGAAAATTTTGTTAATCTACCCTTGATGATAGACCGTTTTCTAATGCATTCGCGAATTAAAGTGGCATTAGAATCGCCTTTATTAGGAGATTTCTCGCGTGATCTACCTGCGCTTTGTAAATTGTCGGATGACCCCATTTTGGTAACTAATGAAAGGTTTAGTACTTACGTTTGAAATTGTACGCGTGGGCTGGAAATTACTAGCAAAACGGTATTTACTCAGCTGATTACAATCAAACGGGTAACTCGCATGAACCAAATCAATCTTGCGCTTTGTCCCTCTTTGATTCGGCACCCTCCGCTGTCCAAGAAATGGCGGCAACTCCGACGGTAGATTGGTATTTCCTCTTGAAATTGTTTCGTTTCTTCTTCTAATTGTAGATTGCGCGTAATACGTTGCAAACCGGTTCAAAATTTGGCTTCGAAGGACCATATGTTGGGTGTTATCCGGCTCGTAGGACCAGATGTTGGAAAATGAACAGTTCGCCTTAAATAACGTATATTAGAAGTAGTGGTCTGTACAGTTGCGCTGCGCGAATGCGAATGTAATGTGCTTCTGGTCGTCCGCACCCCCTCCGCTCGCGAACGACCGCCGAATGAACGACGACTATTGCGGCCACTCATTCCTCGCTGACTTCCGGCGTCAACACATGCACTAAAACATATTTTCCTAGTTGTTACATTTAAAGAGCAGTCTCTCGCTGCGTTGGCTCGTTCAGCGCTCCGGCCCGGAACCAGCTGGAGTTCTGGTCCAGTTTCTTTTGTTTGCTGTACAAACCCTGTTTGATACGATTCTTGTGACCGTCTAGAACGCTGGCGGGGGACGGCGGGGGACGGCGGGGGTCGGGGTTGGCCGCCGGCGTATTTCAAACACTTGCTACATTTTAGGTTGCGGAATCTGTCAAATGTTTGCCAACGAAGTTGAATGAATTTCATTGGTATTTGTGTAAATGGAAATGTCGGACGAGGATGCCGATTGCATTTCATCGGGACCCTGCAGCAGAGTGCAGCGGGCAGGAGGCGGAGTATTAGGAATTTGCACCGATTACTATCTAAACAAATACAATTACAAATTAATGTCTTAGTTCTTTTCATTCGTCTAATTACTGACACAATTGCCAATGGCAACACCACTTCATTATAACTGCCAAGAAAATGTAAAAGTTTCATCACACATGATAACCACGAACCTCAGTCGTGAGGAAATACGACTTGAAAGAAGAAAAGTTACCGACACAGTGGTGATACCTTATTACCTTCCGATAACAATGTATCGCCCAGTTGAGCAGTAAGATAGGTCTGCTTACCGGAACACAGTAAGTTATCGCGGTGGGATAATTGCACATTATACAGAATGAGGCGGGTTGACGAGTTTAGTTCCTCAGCATCCTGTACACCGGCCGCCGTGATGTTTCCGTTTGTGTTTCAGGCCGGTTTCCAGAGCTACGTGAGTTAACAATATGCTAGAATGAGAGCGAGCGCTTCACAGCCCAGGTTAGATAACCAAGGCTCGTAACGATCTAACCTTAGAAACGAAACCCGGAATCAAACCAGGAGTGTCCGTGTGACAAAGCCAGCGGCCAGCCGCCGCGGCGGCAGTTTATATTATTTATTGTTTATGACTCACGCCGCTTCGTGTGCTGACGTGTAGAGTAATATTGAGAGCATCACCAGTGAATATTAACTATTACTATATATTTATATTTAGTGTGTGTATAGTAATCGATGTTCTCCAGAGTTTCGCGTGAGTGTCGGCAGCGCGGGGCCACCCGCCCCCGCCGCCCCCGCCGCCCGCAGGCAGCAGCCTCCCGGGTCGATGACCCGTAACCCAATTCCGGCATAGACAATCCCGCACGCTCCTTCCGACGCTCGCACTTGGGCAAAAGCGAATGACGCGATTCGGCCTCGTTTAATGCACACAGATAATGAATTAACCGCCTTTTTTTTTTTTGTAAAAGAAAATCGATAGTTGATTGAGGGTGGTGTTCATTGAGGGTGTGGAGTGAGCGCCGGGGCCGCCGGAGGGTGCGGGCGCGGCGGGTGCGGCGGGGTGCGGCGCGGCGCGGGGCGGGCGGGCGCCGGGCGCGAGGGCGCGTGCGCGCGGCGGAGGGCGCGGCGGAGGGCGCGGCGGAGGGCCACGCCGCCACGCGCGCTCCTCACACGCCGACCGACGCCCGCCGCCGCCGCCGCCGCCGCCGCCGCCGCCGCCGCCGCCGCCGCCGCCGCCGCCGCCGCCGCCGCCGCCGCCGCCGCCGCCGCCGCCGCCGCCGCCGCCGCCGCCGCCGCCGCCGCCGCCGCCGCCGCCGCCGCCGCCGCCGCCGCCGCCGCCGCCGCCGCCACCACCGCCGAGCCAGCACCGCCGGCACCAGTCCGCGATTCGCTTTCCTCTCGTGTGTTCTGTTCGCAGGTCCAGCAGGCGCAGGTTGTTGAACTGTACGGAGGCTCGGCGGAGGGCGCAGGGCGCAGGACCCGCTCGGTGTGCGGTGTGTGCAGTGTTACATGCTGTGGAAGTGATCGCTCCCGACACGGTCGTTTCGGTTTCATTTAGACGTCAGTTTAATGTGGGACTAACGGCTGAACCGCCCGGGGGTGCATGTATCGAGCGACGCACGGCGCATGCGCCCGCCATCTTTCACTGCATCCGTCGGTGGCCATTTTCTCGCAGGGGTTGATAATGTTAATAAAACCGCCCGCGCGCCGCCTTGCCCCGTGGCCGGGGACAAAGCCCGCGTCCCGCTGCCCCGCACTAACATCTTTTTAATCTGTACAGCACCATAGACACGGACGCGACGCACTAACCTATATATAATCTGTATCGGGAAGCTTGCACCGACCGCGGACGCGGCGCCATCTCATGAAACGAGAAGAAAACATTTTTTTTTTCAATTGTTAGTTAAACCGTTCATGTTGATGTTGAATTGAACTCGCATTAGTTTTTTAAAGTCCAACACAATGTTCTAAACTTAACTACTATTAAACAAAGCACCAGACGCTTCGTGTGAATATTGACAATGTGAAGTTAGGTTAATTGTATTAGTAAATTGTTCACAAAAAGGTGATGTAATATATTAATACATACACATATACATTATAATGTATTAACTACACAGGTAGATTACTTTAGCCATTTTTTTTAAGATAGACAAATAATATAAACTGATTTCGTCATTTGTTTTAACCAAACCCTACCGTTACAGTAGTAGTGAATATCATAGTTTTTCTAACTGCGAATATTTACTGGGAGGCAGGAAAGATACTGAACGAAGTTAAAGGGAAACAAAACAGATAGATCTCAGTAAAATTATAAAATATCGATACGTAATGTTAGAAACTTGATATATGTTTAAGTGAAAATATGTAAATAATCGTTTAGAACATGAGCGTGTTGCTGCGTGTGTGCGGGAGGGCGCGGGGGCGGCGAGCGCGCGCGCCCTCTGCCGGCGGCTGGCGACCTGCCGGGACGGGCGTACCGTTTGCAAACCAATTAGCGATGATAAGTACACACATTTCATTATTTAACTTGTTAAACGACGCAACCGCTCGGGAAGTACAACGGCGGGGCTAAAGTATTACAAAACCATAATAATGAACACAGCGACGTGTTCCGACAACAGCGACATCCGCCGGCTCTCACTGTGAGTGTCGTTATAATTTACTTCTGCTTAGGGGACTAGGTTCTGTAGTCCCTATGCCCACTGCAACAAGGTAGTCCCAAACTCACTAGTGATCACTAAACCTTAACGCGACCCCGGAAGTGATCAGGCTGAGCCTCCTGCGACAGCATTAGCATTACTTACCAGTGTGGGATTACAAGTGTGACCGGCGAGCGGCGACCCGGATATCAGTACGAATATATTCTTGATATATTGACAAATGGAACAGATTCGTCGCTCAGCTGTGGGAGGTGGGGGAGGTCACCGGTTCCCTCCCTGCCGACCCTCCACGCTGTTAACTATTAGAGTTAGCGCGACGTGGTGTGGAGCTGTTGCTCCTCACCTTCGTGCTCGTCTATTCGTATTAAAGCGAAACCAGAAATGATCTCAGCTCGCGTTAGATGGATACCGACCGCCCGGCAACTGGTTTCATGACTTTTAAATGTCACCCCTTCTAAAGTCTGCGTCCGCCGCAGACAGATGGCAGCGCTGCGCTTAAATTATAAATAACACCAAATCGATTCCTGATTGGTGCCATTAATTTCGTAACTTAATTACAGTATAGCACATAAATGCTCTAATGGCCGTCTTATTTACCAAAACGGCGTCGTAAAATATTATTTACGGGCGGCATCATCGTTAAAAATGATCGTAATGTCACCGGTAAGTAATTCGGAGCCGACATTAGCGCTGCATCGGACGTGCCCATCGATCCGCGAACTTATTTATACCGCGGCGGTGTTGCCAGGTGGCGAAGTGTTGTCAGGTTATATACAGTGTTGCCAGAGTTGTTCAGTACGCCGAACATATCGCAAGTTTGCACGTTTCAACATTTTTACTATTATTTTCAAGTTTGTATTTATTAAAAAAAAATTTAATCACTATCCGTATACGGATACATGAATTTTTAATTAAAAAAGTTATGAATGGCCGTGAGCCGGGATATTTTAGCCTTTTAAAAACGAGACGCTATCTCAGCAGTTTTGTATTAAAACAGAGAAACGGGCTTTTCGTATATTAATACTCTTTGTTAGTAATATATTTCACAGTTTACTCAGGTCTAAGAACACCTACCAAAAGTAACACTTGAAGCGAAGAACTAGCAGCCAGTTTTTAACATGAAGTTGAATATCAAATGGAACATTTTCTGTTTTAATTATTATTGTACCATTTACAACACATTGTCGATTTATTCTGAGCATATAACGAATACAAATGAAACACAAACTTGATCACTTCAATAAAAACAACAAATAGTTTCACGGGCTTTGAGTTTAAAAACATGTTCGGAAAATCTGTCCTGCGAGGCTCGGGCTGGTCTCCAAGTTCCACTGCCTGCTGATGAGTACTCTTTTGAAGTTTGAGGGTTGTGGTCCGCAGGGACGGCTGAAGACAACTTGGCGTGTCCCTGAGCTCAGCTGAAGCGTTTTGATAACATTAAAAATAATTTTGAAAGACAACTTTATTACTTTTACAGTTACTCGGATTAAATAAGTTTCTTTTATTTTAATACATATTCTTGTGTTAGATATTGAGGATAAATAATTGTGGTTATAAACATTTTTGTTAGAAAAATAGTAATTGTATTGACTGTTATTGTACTATTATATTTCATACTAATATTTATGTAATAGTTGTATTTATATTTCTTATAGTGTAATTGAAATATTAGAAATATTATTAATCTATGACTTTTATAAAATTGATAATAATTAAATATTTGTATTGATTATTGCAAAGATGGCGTCGCTGTCAGTTTTGTAAAAATGGCGGACAACTGATCTCCAGCTGATTACTGTTTGGTTATAAAGTGTGAACTTATCGACTTGTGAATTGTATATATAAAAACGTGTAAATTAGATATGTATGTTGAAAAGAGATGTGTTTATTACTAGTAATGATCAATGTTAATCATGATTGTCATTTCGTAACTCGTTCTAATACTACCACTGGATGGGTACCACCGCAGCTCCTATTGCAACCGACAAATAGTAGACAAACATTACTGTGTTGTAGTTCGAAGGGAGATGTAGCTAGTGTAATTACTGGGGTAACGAGACTTAACACCGCATGTCTTACGAGCGCGATGCGGTGCAGTGTGTACCATCTTAACTAGTTGCGTTGTTAAGCGTATCACTTACCATCAGGTGAACGTCGCGTTCGTCTCGTCGCATAGTAGTATAAAAAAAAAACATTTACCTGGTGGTAAGTGGTACACCGGTGCGTAACAACGTAGCGCCGGTTAGGATGACACACACTGCAGCGCGTCGCGCGGGCCGCCTCCACACGTGGCATGTAAATCTCGTTACAAGTAATCCATTACCTGAAGCGCGTTAATATCGTATCACAGTAATGTCTACATATTACTGTCCAGCAGTACAAATGCAGTTATCATTTTGTTGTATATTTAGTTTTATTTCTTGTAAAAGTGATTTTTTTTCAACAGATAAAATATGTTTGTTTGGTTTTACCGTCAACGTTAGTTTCATATCCATCATCAGCCCACCGCTGGGTGTGGGACTACTACCTGCTGGGAACATAAATACCTGAGCGGCTTAGAGCGAGTCGCATAGGAGTATAAAAAAAAACTGTCTATTATTTGTTATAAATAAAAGTTTATAAACCTCGTACTATACGATTACACGTAAAGTTTTGATATGTTACGTTTTTTATATTAACATTAGAATTAATGACAAGACACTCGCCGGTTCCTCACGACCTTCATCAGATCGCCGGCCCACTTCGTGAAATGTTTTCGAATTGAAAGGAAACAGCTGAACCGGCGTGCGGACACTGCACGCAAGTGAACTCTTGTCCGTAACTAAATTAATCTTCTGCGTTAGAGAAGAAAAGAACAAGCTGCGAGTCATCCGTCAGCGGCGCGCAGTTCCCGCCCTAATTTCCCTCCAACAAAAAGTGCGGAGCGGCCGGAAGCGGCGCGGTGACGTCACGCGCCCGCCGGAAGCGGCGCGTCACCGCAATCGACACTATGAGCGGCTCCTTGCGGACGATAAATCAACGATGTCGCGGGAAATCAATCTCATTTCTTTTAGCGACTTTTTTCTCCGCCGATTGAATCGTTAGATGAGTCGGCAGCCGCGGCTCGGTTTTTTTGCTTTATTGTCCAACAAGGCGACGGACTGGAGAAATCTACACGCAGCATTAGGTGCTCGACTGTTGGAAGGTGTTGTCATCGTTGCAGTATATACCTACACAAGATTGAAAACGGATAGAGTTTTGAAAATGTAAATAAAATTTTGTGCGAAGTAAAAAAAAATAATTAAATTTATCGGGCTTTAAAAAAAAATTTTAATCCTATGAATACAATAAGATCTCGTTTAATTTTATTGTGTGTACTCTGCGGATCGCGCTGTTTAATTTTTATAATCTGTGCACGGGCGCGGCGCGGCGGGGGGCGGGGTGTGTGGGGGGCGGGGCGCGGCTCGTTTCCGCGCCATTAATCCTGTCATCAAACGCAGGCTCTGATAGTGAATAGGGTTAGCTCAGTACTTTACAGTTTAAGGACAGAATTAAATTAATTACATTGAGATTTCCACTGCGGTGCGTCTCGCTCTAGCCGCTCGGGTATTTATGTTCCCAGCAGGTGGTAGTCACACCCAGCGGTGGGCTGATGATGAATATGAAACTAACATCATATTTTATGTGTTGAAAAACATATAAATAATTTTTACAAGAAATAAAACGAAATATACCACAAAATGATAACTGCATTTGTACTGCTGGACAGTAATATGTAGACATTACTGTGATACGATATAAACGCGCTTCAGGTAATGAATTACATGTAAGGAGATTTACATGTCACGTGTGGAGGCGGCCCGCGCGACGCGCTGCAGTGTGCGTCATCCTAACCGGCGCTACGTTGTTACGCACCGGTGTACCACTTACCACCAGGTTAATGTTTTTTTTATACTACTTTCCGACGAGACGAGCGCGACGTCCACCTGATGGTAAGTGATACGTTTAACAACGCAACTAGTTAAGATGGTACACACTGCACCGCATTGCGCTCGTAAGACATAAGGTGTTGTCTCGTTACCCCAGTAATTACACTAGCTACATCTCCCTTCAAACTACAACACAGTAATGTTTGTCTACTATTTGCCGGTTGCAATAGGAGCTGCGGTGGTACCAGACGGTCTACAACAGAGACCTACCACCTGGTCAAATGTTCCGCTCGTCGCGGCGCATAAATGTAATAGGAAATACTAATTACTGGGTTATATGGATGTAATGTCGCGTCCCTCGTACGTATGTTGTAGTGTAGACACACTAACTGTGCTTGCAGCCCCCGCTCCGCCCCCGCGGTATGATTTACGAGAGAGCAAGTTGCCACCGCCAGGAGCTCGTAAAGCGCACGCCACTCGAACGGCACTCGGGCGGCGGGGCCGGGCCGGGCCGGGGCTGGGCTGGGGTGGGATAATGCCCATTGTCCCACGTGGAGTTATTGCCTTTGTCTGGTGCGACACGCCCGCGCCCGCTCTCTGCAAGCTCCGCCGGAATTTATCCCCGGCCGCGCGATCAGCGGACACGGCGCCGGTAATTGGTTACACACTTCCCGCCTCGTCCGAATACACGCCGAGAAATAATGGCCCGCTTAGACTTTTACCAGCGATGAGAGTTAATTAAGATTCTATGTTCTATATTAACGGTTCTGCTGACGACAGGATAAAGATAATGATTAAGTGGAGTCCGATTCGCGGCTGTCGCGGAGACAAGATGGTAGCGGTGCGCGGAGCTAGCGCCGCGCGCGGGGGACCGCAGAAACTGACGGCCGGCGCCATTTTGTCACAGATTCAACCTTGTTTTCTTACAAACACTAGTCAGTGATTATGTTGTACAGGATTTCGATCCCAATTTTCGGGATTGTAATTTTTATAATGCCTTAAGAATTTTTTTAATAATTAAAGCTTTTGGCTGCAGTTTAATTGACAATGAGGCCGTAGATGTTGAATGATAGCAAAGTTACATGTTGCGATATCGATCATCTCCGCATTCGTGTAATGACGTTATTTTGGGAATTAAAATACATTTCATTAATGTTTTGATTTAGAATGCCCGCCGAGTAAATTTCAGACACGACATGTAATTTATTGGCATAACGTCAGCAAATAGAAATTTTGTTAATAAATTGACAGCCGGCCAATCAAAAATAGATCCGTGCCCATGGAGTCGCGCGCAGCCGCCGGCGGCTTTCTGTGAGCTGACATGTCGGTAAAATCTTGTTTCCTTTTAATTTGTGTTTAATAATTACGTCCTAAATATTAACAGTTAAGTATTAATGCGTTCCGTTACGATGAGTTTTAAGTTAGTTTCAAGTCCTGTGTTTAAAAGCTTACTTGCTTTCACAAGACGTTTCTTGCGAAAATAAATGCGGAGTTTTGCTTACTCCTCCGATGAGACATATTTCTCAACAACAGGTTTTGTAATCTGGTATTTACTTACTAGTACGAGAGCTCTGTCTCGGAGACAAAATACTTTAGTTTATAACTATTTCACAAGACGTACATTGCGTAATACTTAGTAATCACTTTAAAATTGTACGGTTGCCGTTGCACTTGTTTTGAATAAGGTTAAAATTTCTACCTTTACTTGGCGAGCATTGAGAAAACTTTAAAGTATTTTGTAACTTCGTTTCCGGGCTAAATATTTAAAAGTACGTCACGTGGGTGCGGGATCGCCTTCGCACCAACCGCGCCGGACCTGTTGTACCTGGAACAGAAGAAACAGAACATTAATCTCAACGCCATCTGTCGGCGGGCCCGCGCGAACAACCAGCCCCGCGTGGTGCGCCGCCCGCCCGCTAGATCGCGCTGTTCTTGGACCTGTGCTTCCGCCCGGAGTATTGATCTGATGGCGAGGAGTATGAGAAGAACCTTGCGGGGGGTCGGGAGAGGCCTTTGTTAGCGGACGAGTCGTAGAAATCCGCCTCCACATTTATATGTCGGAGGCTATATTTATTGCTGGAGCCGCGCTCCGACCGCCCCGCCCCGCCGCGCCCCGCGTCCCACTTAGCGATCGCGTTTCAATATGTAAGCGCGCGGCCCCGCAGAGCGCTCCGTTGGAGCCTGTACCCAGCAGCGGTGCAATCGATAAGTTTTTAACAACGAGTTAACTCTTGACCCCGATACCCCAGCGCGAGCGGCGCACCATCGCCCGCCTGATGCGCGCCGCACTCCCCGCTCTGCGTGTGTATACTAACGTCATCATATAAAGGAAACGCAGGAGCCATGCAGAGTCCCCACCCATATATTTCTTATCCACCGGGTTAAAAAGGAATTAAAGTTAATGTTATGGGATCGCTCCGCGCCCGGCTTCCTGACGCACGTCACGCCCTTCCGGGTGACACACTTAGTGCGTCGACGCGCCGGCTGCGGGCGCGGCGCTGCAGTCGCTCTGCACTTCGCCACGCGCCGACGTGTGTATATATATGTATATACGCAAAGCGCTATCTGCCGGACGGCGCAGGAAACATAACCAGTTATTGGGGTATGAACGAGCAGCCGCGGTCACCCATCCGGCGCGGGCACGCCGCCGGAACACATTCGGTGTACGGGCTAATAAAGGTCACCGCGAGCTAGCTCCCCCTCACCCGGTACCACTCCTCATGCCCGTGCAGCTGCAATATTCAGTTTAAATACATCTATACGCAAACTTTACAAAATGTAATTCCGATTGATAAGTAGTTTAAGACCTTACTGCGCAACGGTAAGGAGCACCCGCCGTTCTCGCAGCTAATTACAGTGTGTCTGTTTCAACGAATTATTTTTGCTGAAAGTAAACCTCGCTCATCGAGTCCGCGAAATGACGGAAATTCTCCAGACGGCATTTCATATTAATACAAATAAATAATATATTATGATAAAACGTTAGTCATTAATAACAGAAGGACTGTATATGTAATTCATATGAATGTTACAAAAATACATGAACTCTGCGCGTGTGATTGTTTCGTTTATTTTTCGAAACGGCTGAACCGATTTTGATGCGACTTGCAATGATAAATAGCTGAAAGTAAAGTATACGATGTGAGCCAAATTTAAAGAAAAATATATTGGAGTTTAGCTGAAATTGAATCAAAACTACGGTTCATTTCGATCAATTGAATAAGTTATTTGTGAGTAGAGATCCGCGGCGCGCGTGCGAGCGGGACGCCGCTACGCGGGACGTGTCGCCTCCCGCTCGCACGCACTATGAATACATCAATAGCGATGTCTTTTTCTTTACATAAAACGATATTCGCGTCGTCACGAGAGAAGTTCCACAACACCTGCCCCGGCAGACACGTGGGCACCAGCGGCACTGCACCAGGAGTTGGCTGGTGGCCAGCACCGTCTACATCCAGACATCATAAACTGCGCGGCGAGCGTGTCCGCGCCGAGCAAACATCGCGTTAATATCGCGGCGGCGCGCACGTTACTGCCGGCCAGTAAACAAACCAAAGCACTATAATGCACACGAGTAAACATGAATTAATATTCAGCGTGATGCGAGGCGGGACGGGGTCCCAGCGGTGGGGGCAGTGAGTGGACTATGACGTGTGTAACAAGACATTTACAGAATTGTTGGACTTATGTTATTATGTTCAGTTAAAATAAGTGGTTAATTAGTAGACGACTGGTGAGCCGACCTTCCGGGAGCCGTGCCTTCTGCTCACTTGCTAAGTCTGCTGAAGGAAACTTTTGTCGGTCATCATTAGCAGCACTTCTGGGACCTGATAGAAGTGTAGCTCACCGCGCAACAGAGAAGGCTGATCTTTTGGGAGCTCTGTTTGCAGCTCATTCGGCTGTGAACAGCAAAGATACTGTTCCTCCTATCATTTGGAAATCCGGATTACGCAATAAGGAATCCAACGTACATAAGTTGTCTGTGGAAGTACATGAGTCAAGTGAGACGGACGGCATTCCAGCTGTGGTACTGAAACAATTTGCAAATTGTGTCCGATGTTAATGCGACATTTTTTTCTCCTGCCTAAATGGAACAGTTCCGTATCCGTGTAAGACCACTATTGTCCATTAAATACCTAAAAAAGATGATAAATCCGACCCGGCGAACTATAGACCTATGGGGGCGATAGTTTGTATGGTCATAAGCTTCGAGAGCGCAGAGAACTTCGTTAGCTAGGACAGAATCGAGAACGTAAACGAATCAAAAGTAAAAAGTTTAAAAGTTATTAAGCTAATAAGTAATAAGCAAGTTTATTTAGCAAACAATGGAATTTATACGAAATACATTTATGTAGGAATGGGACTGTATGGAATGTAAGCAGGTTGTAAGGAGATAGTGTGAAGCAAGGATGGAAGGGAATTAAAAAGCAGAGGGAAAACAATGGAAGGAGAGAGTGTCAGAGTGACAACGGGAACGAGAGGATATAGAAAAGCGTGGTGGTGGTTGCGTGGATTGCTGGTTTAGATCACGACGCCTAAATCCCATATACATTTGACAGAAAATTATTATTTTTCCAGTTTGATAAAGATTTAAAATTAATGGAATACTGCATGCAAGGAGTTTGTAAACTGTAATAACATGCCGCTGCAGGCTCTTTGCTGTTACCTCCCTTCTCTCTAAGGTCTTGGAGCGAGTGATCAACAAACAGCTCCTCAATTTCCTAGGAGAATACAGTCTAATTAGCGACCAGTAACAATCGCTCCGCTGATGATAGTTTAGTGTACCTTCGCATCGCTGGACTCTAGTCTTTAAGAGTCTTTAGCTATGAGCTTGGACATGGCTAAGGCATTCGATCAGGTCTGGCACCACGGTCTTCTAATGAAGCTACCATCGTACGACCTACCTCAGGCATTGTGTCAGTGGATTAGCAGCTTCTTGTTCTGCAGAAGTAATCGAGCCGTCGTTGATGGCAGCAGCGCTATGAGCATGGACATAAGTGCTGGAGTCCCACAAGGCTCCCTGCTGGCGCCGACGTTGTTTTTATTGCATATAAATGTCATGCTGTCAGTTGATGACATTCATTGCTATACGAATGACAGCACCGGCGACACCTACTGCACGGAGCGAAAAATATCCCTCGGATTCTACTGAAGAGGAAAATCAAAGAAAACTTGTTCCAGAAATTGAGGTAACACTTGTCCATGTGTCTGAATGGGGTCGCCTCATTTTAATTAAATTCAATCCATCCAAGGCACAAGTTAAAAAGAAGTCCATTTATTGCAGCTCCTCAGTTCCAAACACACGTCTTCGTCCATCTCGGAATGCATTGAGATTTCAGGGATTTATATAAAGCGCAAGTTCAATCGCATATGGAGTACTGTTCTCATCTTTGGACGGGAGCACTTAGATGCCAGCTGGGATCCTCGGAGTCGGTACAGAACAGAGCTGAGAGAATTATCGCCGACACTTTGCTAACGGTCGGTATTGAACCCGTTATGTTTTAGAAGACACCATTCCTCATTGCGTGTGTTCTAGCGCCTCTACAACGGACACGTGTTCAGATGAACTGTTCGACGCGATGCCCACGCCCACGCTCCATCACCGCACCGCTCGCCAGCGGGGAGTTCGAATATTAAAATATCTAACTGGAGCAGGTACCCACCCGCGGGTGTGCAGGAGTGCGGGCCGGGGTGGTGGTGGTGGTGAGCGCTGAGTAGTGCAACGCTGCATCACATAACTAACTCGCAGGACAAACAGTACAGAGCAAACAGCGCGGGTGCGTGGGGGGGGAGAGGGCTGGGGGAGGGGGTGTGCGCGGCGACACGCGCGCTTCGAGCACTACCGGGGAATCGAACCCGCGCACCGCGTGACACTGCTGTACATCATCTTTTGATTCCGTGCTGCGTGTGGTGGTGGTGGTGGCGGTAGTGGTGGTGGTGGTGGTGGTGGTGGTGGTGGTGGTGGTGGTGGTGGTGGTGAGTAGTGCAACGCTGCATCACATAACTAACTCGCAGGATAAACAGTACAGAGCAAACAGCGCGGGTGCGTGGGGAGGGAGAGGGCTGGGGGAGGGGGTGTGCGCGGCGACACGCGCACTTCGAGCACTACCGGGGAATCGAACCCGCGCACCGCGTGACACTGCTGTACAGCATCGTTTGATTCCGTGCTGCGTGTGGAGGTGGTGGTGGTGGTGGTGGTGGTGGTGGTGGTGGTGGTGGTGGTGGTGGTGGTGGTGGTGAGTAGTGCAACGCTGCATCACATAACTAACTCGCAGGATAAACAGTACAGAGCAAACAGCGCGGGTGCGTGGGGAGGGAGAGGGCTGGGGGAGGGGGTGTGCGCGGCGACACGCGCACTTCGAGCACTACCGGGGAATCGAACCCGCGCACCGCGTGACACTGCTGTACAGCATCGTTTGATTCCGTGCTGCGTGTGGAGGTGGTGGTGGTGGTGGTGAGTAGTGCAACGCTGCATCACATAACTAACTCGCAGGATAAACAGTACAGAGCAAACAGCGCGGGTGCGTGGGGAGGGAGAGGGCTGGGGGAGGGGGTGTGCGCGGCGACACGCGCACTTCGAGCACTACCGGGGAATCGAACCCGCGCACCGCGTGACACTGCTGTACAGCATCGTTTGATTCCGTGCTGCGTGTGGAGGTGGTGGTGGTGGTGGTGGTGGTGGTGGTGGTGGTGAAGGTGGAGGAGGTGGTGGTGGTGGAGGTGGTGGTGGTGGTGGTGAGTAGTGCAACGCTGCATCACATAACTAACTCGCAGGATAAACAGTACAGAGCAAACAGCGCGGGTGCGTGGGGAGGGAGAGGGCTGGGGGAGGGGGTGTGCGCGGCGACACGCGCACTTCGAGCACTACCGGGGAATCGAACCCGCGCACCGCGTGACACTGCTGTACAGCATCGTTTGATTCCGTGCTGCGTGTGGAGGTGGTGGTGGTGGTGGTGGTGGTGGTGGTGGTGAGCGGTGAGTAGTGCAACGCTGCATCACATAACTAACTCGCAGGACAAACAGTACAGAGCAAACAGCGCGGGTGCGTGGGGGTGGGGGGGAGAGGGGTGGGTGTGCGCGGCGACACGCGCGCTTCGAGCACTACCGGGGAATCGAACCCGCGCACCGCGTGACACTGCTGTACATCATCTTTTGATTCCGTGCTGCGTGTGGTGGTGGTGGTGGCGGTAGTGGTGGTGGTGGTGGCGGGGCGCGATGTTGCCCCGCTCATGCTAATGCCAGCGGTCCGGCGACGCGTGCGAAAAATTAATGACGCAGGTACTCGTCCGTTTGATTAACGAGCGTCCGGGGGACGACGCGGCTCGTTAGCGACACCTGCCGGCGGGGGAGCGGCGCGCGTGTCCGGCGGGGGGGGAACATGTTCTAAAAACAACGACCAGCGCCGCGGTGTGCTGCAGTGTGGACATCTGCACTTGATGTGTTAACGTAACGATGCAGGTTGCCGCCGACCCCGCCGCGCGAGGTCGCGTGCGGCGCGCGCCCGGGGACGTCGCCACCAGTCACCACCAGTCACCGCCGGCCGCCACCGGCACCGCGTGCACGCAGCAGCGCTTCGTGATTTAATAGTTTTGTGAAAGGAAAAGTTGGTGAAAACAGCCGGTTGCATTTGGCAATGAGTAGTGGTTGCTGCAGCCGCGCGGCGCTGGTGGTGTCCGTGGTGTCGGAGGTGGCGGAGAGGCCGCGCGTGACTCATTTTCTCCCCGGTCCGGCCGCCGCATCACTCGGCGTGTTCGAAAATAATTACCTTCAGTATACATTCTTAAGAAACTTTGTCAGCGAACTGTACGGTAACAGTCGGCGGCGGTGGTGTTGGTGGTGGTGGCGGGTGGTGTCAGTCTCCGAGCGCGCGCCGCACGCGACGTAATCGCTGAAGTTTTGTTACGAAAACTTCATAATTCCGTTCCCGTCCCGCTGTATTGTTATTTTTGTGAACACGTAACTGTATAAAAGTCGACTATTTTCTTTCACGCGATAATACGGAGCGCGCGGCGGGAACTAACTGCCGCACGACAAATGAATCATTCAAATGAATTGGTAAACAAAAATAAACAATTTACACCCACTTAAAGTTATACATCCACTTTACGTTCCCACAGCTGGGATTGAAAGCATTCACTCGCGACAAGAAATCCAAGTCATCACGTGGTTGCGGATTGTCGTGACGCCGCGAACGCTGCAGCAGCGCTGAGCGGTGCCGAGACATCCCGAGGGGTGTCGTTTCAGTTTAAAGCTGTTCCTTGCTGAACGCTGCGACGAGTCCCACAGAACTGGCTGCGCGTCAGGAGTTGAGCATATTCAAATGTTTGCGAGCAGGCGCCGCCGCCGGATCGTTTAGCAATTAACGGCTGCAGCCGGCGCGCATCAAACTCGCGTCCGAGACATCCTGCTTATTACGTTACGATGACAAAACACAAATTAACATCAAATTATCTGTGAGATACTTTTAAAGAATTAAAATATTTAGTTTTTTCTATCCGCGTTGTTTATCATTAGATAAATAAACCATTAACGAGCGAGGAAAAAGATTTATACAAATCTTTTTCCTCTGTCTCAATCAGCAATATGCTTCTCAACTTGAACGCATCAATTTGCATTATGGTGTCACAAAAAGCAGGAACTATACTCTAAATTATCTAATATATAAAATTCTCTTGTCACAATGTTCGTTCCCATACTCCTCCGAAACGGCTTTACCGATTCTTATGAAATTTTTTGTGCATATTCAGTAGGTCTGAGAATCGGTTACTATCTATTTTTCAAACCTCTAAGTGATCAGGGTTGCTCACACCACAAATTTTTTTTTTATTTTTTGGGTTTTTTTTTTCTATTTTATTTTATTATTGTGTGGCATCAAAAACTACATACAACCCTAAATTTTCACTTTTCTATCACCAACCCCTGCTTTTTAATAGACATTTTAATATTTTTGTCTCGCTCGATATCATCAATTGTACATGGCCACGTATCAAACCGCGTGGCTGTAAACTCCAAAAAAAAAATAAACAATTTACACCCACTTAACGGTTACTTAAGTTATACATCCACTTTACGTTCCCACAGCTGGGACTGAAAGCATTCCCTCGCGACAAGAAATCCAAGTCATCACGTGGTTGCGGATTGTCGTGACGCCGCGAACGCTGCAGCAGCGCTGAGCGGTGCCGAGACATCCCGGGGGGTGTCGTTTCAGTTTAAAGCTGTTCCTTGCTGAACGCTGCGACGAGTCCCACAGAACTGCCTGCGCGCGTGAGGAGTTGAGCATATTCAAATGTTTGCGAGCAGGCGCCGCCGCCGGATCGTTTAGCAATTAACGGCCGCAGCCGGCGCGCATCAAACTCGCCTCCGAGACATCTTGCTTATTACGTTACGATGACAAAACACAAATTAACATCAAATTATCTGTGAGAAACTTCTAAAGAATTAAAATATTTACATTTTTCCTTCCGCGTTGTTTATCATTAGATAAATAAACCATTAACGAGCGCGGAAAAAGATTTATACAAATCTTTATATAGCAATATGCCTCTAAACTTGAACGCATCAATTTACATTATGATGTTACAAAAAGCAGGAACTTTACTCTAAATTATCTAATATATAAAATTCTCTTGTCACAATGTTCGTTCCCATACTCCTCCGAAACGGCTTTACCGATTCTTATGAAATTTTTTGTGCATATTCAGTAGGTCTGAGAATCGGTTACTATCTATTTTTCAAACCTCTAAGTGATCAGGGTTGCTCACACCACAAAATTTTTTTTTATTTTTTGGGTTTTTTTTTCTATTTTATTTTATTATTGTGTGGCATCAAAAACTACATACAACCCTAAATTTTCACTTTTCTATCACCAACCCCTGCTTTTTAATAGACATTTTAATATTTTTGTCTCGCTCGATATCATCAATTGTACATGGCCACGTATCAAACCGCGTGGCTGTAAACTCCAAAAAAAAAAAAAAAAAAAAAAAAAAAAAAAAAAAAAAAAAAAAAAAAAAAAAAAAATATTATCACTAGGAAAGTGATCCCCTCCACGTGTGTACCGGTGTCACCTCTCACCAGTACACAGCACGGAGTGGGGATGACAACGAATTCTTTATCTCTCAAACATTATGCCTTTTGTCACTCCCTCTACATATAAATATATTCTCAAGCAACTTTATTATTTATTTATTAATAACTAATGTCATTGAATATAATTTATTATTAATCTATAATACAAATATGTGTCGGTAAGCGCATCACTCTACAACGCCAGGACCAATTTGGCCAATTTGAGAAAAATTCGAATAATCGCCGGGAAGCCCCTAAAAACAGCGCTTTTCTTTTTCCTATACAAACCTTCTCTAACTAAAATGTAGGGTCAATTTAAACTTTATTGCTATTTTATAAAGTTCATATTAAATTACAAGCTTTCACTGCTGTCTAAGCAATGTAGGTGTGTTCCTAACGCTAAAGAGTCAATTTTAACTTTATTACAGCTGCTCAAAGTTCAAATTAGATCATTCTTTCAAAAGTGTGCGTATGCGCGTCGGAGGATCTAACGCCGCGTGCCGAAATTAAAACGAATGAAATAATAACATAAATAGTCACAAAATGTAAGAGCTAAAGATCATTACTGCTGATTTTCAATTAGGTCGGCTTCGCGGTATTATTTATTTTGTTTTAGTTTCTTTTTCACGACATCACATCAGTCCAGCACAAACCGCGTTACCGTCTGGCGGACCTAACAGACTTCATTCCGTCAAAAAGATTTGGAATGAGGCAGTTATTGGAAAATGGAACATGGAAAACGGAAAATGGAAAATGGAAAAAGGAAAATGGAATATTGGAATATTGGAATATTGGAATATTGGAATATTGGAATATTGGAATATTGGAATATTGGAATATTGGAATATTGGAATATTGGAATATTGGAATATTGGAATATTGGAACATTGAAACATTGGAATACTGGAATATTGGAATATTGGAATGTTGGAATGTTGGAATGTTGGAATGTTGGAATATTGGAATGTTGGAATGTGGAATGTTGGAATGTGGAATGTTGGAATGTTGGAATGTGGAATGTTGGAAGTTGGAATGTTGGAAGTTGGAATGTTGGAATGTTGAATGTTGGAATGTTGAATGTTGGAATGTTGAATGTTGGAATGTGGAATGTTGGAATGTTGAATGTTGGAATGTTGAATGTTGGAATGTTGAATGTTGGAATGTTGAATGTTGGAATGTGGAATGTTGGAAGTTGGAATGTTGGAATGTGGAATGTTGGAATGTTGAATGTTGGAATGTGGAATGTTGGAATGTTGGAATGTGGAATGTTGGAATGTGGAATGTTGGAATGTGGAATGTTGGAAGTTGGAATGTTGGAATGTTGGAATGTTGAATGTTGGAATGTGGAATGTTGGAAGTTGGAATGTTGGAATGTTGAATGTTGGAATGTGGAATGTTGGAAGTTGGAATGTTGGAAGTTGGAATGTTGGAATGTTGAATGTTGGAATGTTGAATGTTGGAATGTTGGAATGTTGGAATGTTGAATGTTGGAATGTGGAATGTTGGAATGTTGAATGTTGGAATGTTGAATGTTGGAATGTTGAATGTTGGAATGTGGAATGTTGGAAGTTGGAATGTTGGAATGTGGAATGTTGGAAGTTGGAATGTTGGAAGTTGGAATGTTGGAAGTTGGAATGTTGGAATGTTGAATGTTGGAATGTTGAATGTTGGAATGTTGGAAGTTGGAATGTTGGAATGTGGAATGTTGGAAGTTGGAATGTTGGAATGTTGAATGTTGGAATGTGGAATGTTGGAATGTTGGAATGTGGAATGTTGGAAGTTGGAATGTTGGAAGTTGGAATGTTGGAATGTTGGAATGTTGGAATGTTGAATGTTGGAATGTTGGAATGTTGAATGTTGGAATGTTGGAATGTGGAATGTTGGAATGTTGAATGTTGGAATGTTGGAAGTTGGAATGTTGGAATGTTGAATGTTGGAATGTTGGAAGTTGGAATGTTGGAAGTTGGAATGTTGGAATGTTGGAATGTTGAATGTTGGAATGTTGGAAGTTGGAATGTTGGAATGTTGAATGTTGGAATGTGGAATGTTGGAAGTTGGAATGTTGGAATGTGGAATGTTGGAATGTGGAATGTTGGAATGTTGGAAGTTGGAATGTTGGAATGCTATTTTATTTTATTATTGTGTGGCATCCAAAAACTACATACAACCCTAAATTTTCACTTTTTATCACCCAACCCGCTTTTTCATAGACATTTTAATATTTTTGTATCGCTCGATATCATCAATTGTACATGGCCACGTATCAAACCGCGTGGCTGTAAACTCCAAAAAAAAAAAAAAAAAAAAAAAAAAAAAAAAACCAGTAAACCGGTAAACCTGTAAACCAGTAAACCAGTACACCAGTACACCAGTACACCAGTACACCAGTAAACCAGTAGACCAGTAGACCAGTAAACCAGTCAACCAGTAAACCATTAAACCAGTAAACCTGTAAACCTGTAAACCAGTAAACCTGTAAACCAGTAAAACCAGTAAACCAGTCAACCAGTAAACCATTAAACCAGTAAACCATTAAACCAGTAACCAGTAACCAGTAAACCATTAAACCAGTAAACCAGTAAACCATTAAACCAGTAAACAAGTAAACCAGTAAAACCAGGTAAACCAGTAACCAGTAAACCAGTACAACAGTAAACCAGTAACCAGTAAAACCAGGAAACCAGTAAACCTGTAAACCAGTAAAACCAGTAAACCAGTAAAACCAGGAAACCAGTAAACCGTAAACCAGTAAACCGGTAAACCTGTAAACCAGTAAAACCAGTAAACCGGTAAACCTGTAAACCTGTAAACCAGTAAACCTGTAAACCTGTAAACCTGTAAACCTGTAAACCAGTAAACCGGTAAACCTGTAAACCTGTAAACCTGTAAACCTGTAAACCAGTAAACCAGTTAAACCAGTAAACCATTAAACCAGTAAACCGGTAAACCTGTAAACCAGTAAACCGGTAAACCTGTAAACCAGTAAACAAGTAAACCAGTAACAGTAAACCAGTTAAACCAGTAAACAGTAAACAGTAAACCAGTTAAACCAGTAAACCATTAAACCAGTAAACCATTAAACCAGTAAACCGGTAAACCTGTAAACCTGTAAACCAGTAAACCAGTTAAACCAGTAAACCATTAAACCAGTAAACAAGTAAACCAGTAAACCGTAAACCAGTAAAACCAGGAAACCAGTAAACCGTAAACCAGTAAACCGTAAACCAGTAAACCAGTAAACAGTAAACCAGTAACAGTAAACCAGTAACAGTAAACCAGTAACAGTAAACCAGTAAAACCAGTAAACCTGTAAACCTGTAAACCTGTAAACCAGTAAAACCAGGTAAACCAGTAAACCGGTAAACCTGTAAACCTGTAAACCTGTAAACCTGTAAACCTGTAAACCAGTAAACCATTAAACCAGTAAACAGTAAACCAGTAAACCAGTACACCAGTAAACCAGTTAAACCAGTAAACCTGTAAACCAGTAAACCAGTAACAGTAAACCAGTAAACCATTAAACCAGTAAAACCAGTAAACCTGTAAACCTGTAAACCAGTAAACCGGTAAACCTGTAAACCAGTAAACAGAAAATGGAAAATGGAAAATGGAAAAAGGAAAATGGAATATTGGAATATTGGAATATTGGAATATTGGAACATTGAAACATTGGAATACTGGAATATTGGAATGTTGGAATGTTGGAATGTTGGAATGTTGGAATGTTGGAATGTTGGAATGTTGGAATGTTGGAATGTTGGAATGTTGGAATGTTGGAATGTTGGAATGTTGGAATGTTGGAATGTTGGAATGTTGGAATGTTGGAATGTTGGAATGTTGGAATGTTGGAATGTTGGAATATTGGAATGTTGGAATGTTGGAATGTTGGAATGTTGGAATGTTGGAATGTTGGAATGTTGGAATGTTGGAATGTTGGAATGTTGGAATGTTGGAATGTTGGAATGTTGGAATGTTGGAATGTTGGAATGTTGGAATGTTGGAATGTTGGAATGTTGGAATGTTGGAATGTTGGAATGTTGGAATGTTGGAATGTTGGAATGTTGGAATGTTGGAATGTTGGAATGTTGGAATGTTGGAATGTTGGAATGTTGGAATGTTGGAATGTTGGAATGTTGGAATGTTGGAATGTTGGAATATTGAAAATGGAAAAATTGAATCTGACATCTGAAATCTAGAAACCAGAAACCAGTAACCAGAAACCAGTAAACCAGTTAAACCAGTAACCAGTAAACCAGTAACAGTAAACCAGTAAACCAGTTAAACAGTAAACCAGTACACCAGTAAACCAGTAAACCAGTAGTAAACCAGTAACCAGTAAACCAGTAAACCATTAAACCAGTAACAGTAAACCAGTAAACCAGTAAACCGTAAACCAGTACACAGTAAACCAGTAAACAGTAAACCAGTACACCAGTACACCAGTACACCAGTAAAACCAGGTAAACCAGTAAACCAGTTAAACCAGTAAACCAGTAAAACCAGGAAACCAGTAAACCAAGTAAACCAGTAAACCAGTAAACAGTAAACCAGTAAACAGTAAACCAGTAAAACCAGGTAAACCAGTAAACCAGTAAACCAGTAAACCAGTAGACCAGTAGACCAGTAGACAGTAGACCAGTACACCAGTAACCAGTAAACAGTAAACCAGTAGACCAGTAAACCAGTAAACCAGTAACCAGTAAACAGTAAACAGTACACCAGTAACCAGTAAACCATAAACCAGTAAACCAGTAAACCAGTCAACCAGTAAACCAGTAAACCAGTATAAACCAGTAAACCAGTAAACAGTAAACCAGTAAACCGTAAACCAGTAAAACCAGGTAAACCAGTAAAACCAGTAAACAGTAAACCAGTAACCAGTAAACCGGTAAACCTGTAAACCAGTAAACCAGTGTAAACCAGTAACCTGTAAACCAGTAAACCAGTAAACCAGTAAACCAGTAAGTAAACCAGTAAACCAGTAAACCGTAAACCAGTACAACAGTAAACCAGTTAAACCAGTAAACCGGTAAACCGGTAAACCTGTAAACCAGTAAACCGGTAAACCGGTAAACCGGTAAACCGGTAAACCGGTAAACCGGTAAACCTGTAAACCAGTAAACCGTAAACCAGTAAACAGTAAACAGTAAACAGTAAACCAGTAAACAAGTAAACCAGTAAACCAGTAAACCAGTAAACCATAAACCAGTAACCAGTAAACCAGTTAAACCAGTAAACAGTAAAACCAGGTAAACCAGTAAACCATTAACCAGTAAAACCAGGAAACCAGTAAACAAGTAAACCAGTAACCAGAAACCAGAAACCAGTAAACCATAACCAGTAAAACCAGAAACCAGAAACCAGAAACCAGTAAAACCAGAAACCAGTAAACCAGTAAACCAGTAAACCAGTATAAACCAGTAAACCAGTAAAACCAGTTAAACCAGTAAACCAGTTAAACCAGTAAACCAGTAAACCAGTAAACCAGTAAACCAGTAAACCGTAAACCAGTAAACCGTAAACCAGTAAACAGTAAACCAGTAAACCAGTAAACCAGTACACCAGTAAACCAGTAAACCAGTAAACAGTAAACCAGTAAACCAGTAAACCAGTTAAACCAGTAAACCAGTAAACCAGTAAACCAGTAAACCAGTAAACCAGTAAAACCAGTAAACCAGTAAACCAGTAAACCAGTAAACCAGTAAACCAGTAAAACCAGTAAACCAGTAAACCAGTAAACCAGTAAACCAGTAAAACCAGTAAACCAGTAAACCAGTAAACCAGTAAACCAGTAAACCGTAAACCAGTAAACCGTAAACCAGTAAACAGTAAACCAGTAAACCAGTAAACCAGTAAAACCAGTAAACCAGTAAACCAGTAAACAAGTAAACCAGTAACAGTAAACCAGTAAACAAGTAAACCAGTAAACCATTAAACCAGTAAACCAGTAAACCAGTAAACCGTAAACCAGTAAACCAGTTAAACCAGTAAACCAGTAAACCAGTAAACCAGTAAAACCAGGTAAACCAGTAAACCAGTAAACCAGTAAACAGTAAACCAGTAAACCAGTAAACCAGTAAACCAGTAAACAGTAAACCAGTAAACCAGTAAACCAGTAAACCAGTAAACCAGTAAACCAGTAACCAGTAAACCAGTTAAACCAGTAAACCATTAAACCAGTAAACCAGTAAACAGTAAACCAGTAAACCAGTAAACCAGTAAACAGTAAAACCAGAAACCAGAAACCAGAAACCAGTAAACCAGTAATCAGAAACAAACAAACAAAAGTTCATATTAAATAACAAGCTTTCACTGCTGTCTAAGCAATGTAGGTGCGTTCGTAACGCTAAAGAGTCAATTTACACTTTATTACAGCTGCACAAAGTTCAAATTCAATTATTCTATCAAAACAGTGTGCATATGCGCGTCGGAAGATCGCCGCGAGCCGAAATTAAAACGAATGAAATAATAACATAAATAGTCACAAAATGTAATAGCTAAAGATCATTCTTACTGATTTTCAATTTGGTCGACTTCGCGGTATTATTTCTTTTGTTTTAGTTTCGGCACGCGACATAAAATGCATTCGTTTTCACGACATTACATCAGTCGAGCACAATCCGCGTTACCATCTGGCGGACTTGATAGACTACATTCTGTCAAAAAGATTTGGAATGTGACAGTTATTTGTTCCTAATAAAATAATAATAGTAAATATAATTTATGTACTATAATTATAACTTTGGCCACTCTTCTGGAACCCACTAATATTTAAATATTAGTTATTAGATGAACATATATAGAGCTGAACCCCACACACCACCCTATCACCAGAGTGACGGTTTAGTCCAGATTTTTTTGCGCTGGCTATAAAATAGGTAAGAACAAAAAACTGCCACATTCCAATTTTTTTGACAGAACGAAGTCTGTCGGGTCAGCTAGTAATTTATAATAAAATAGCAAAACAGATAATAAAGTAATGATACAGATAGTAAAGTAATGTGATAATAATTTAGTTACTATTTGTATACTTCAAAAGGACCACATAAAAAATGCGATTAGAAATCTGTACTGCCTTTATTGCCAACACATATCTGATGAATTCACTCACACATTAAGCACATACTAGTAAATTGTATAAACACATATATTGCGAATGGTTCCGTAAAAACGGATATCTTGTTATTACATTCTGTGCTTTAATAATATTTGAAAACAACCGAGTTTTAATTGAATTAAACTTTTTACATTAATCAGAAACAAACAAACAAAATTAAGTTCGGCGGAGCCGTCGGAGCGCGGGTGACTCCTAGACAACGGTTAAGGTTACCTTTATATAGCTACCCTTATATAGTAAATATTACTCCATAATATCGTCGTTGTGTTTTGACTGTCGATGCAAAAGAACCGGAGTATTCTAACCTAACCACCCACCCGTCACCATGTGAATAGTATGGTATCAGCTCAACACGCACTTATGTCCGGAATGTCCAGTGTTGGTTTACCAGGTGGTAGGTGTCTGTTGCTGTAGACCGTCTGGTACCACCGCAGCTCCTATTGCAACCGACAAATAGTAGACAAACATTACTGTGTTGTAGTTTGAAGGGAGATGTAGCTAGTGTAATTACTGGGGTAACGAGACAACACCTTATGTCTTACGAGCGCATGCGGTGCAGTGTGTACCATCTTAACTAGTTGCGTTGTTATCAAGCGTATCACTTACCATCAGGTGAACGTCGCGCTCGTCTCGTCGCATAGGAGTATAAAAAAAAAGACAATGTTACACATGGTTGTAACATTTACTTGTAAATAAAAGAGGTCGCAGCGAATACTTTTAATGAGCGTGACGCGACCCGCGCTTCTGGTTGAAAGATATGAGCAAGTGGAGGAGGGGGGGGGGGGGGGGGGGGGGGGGGGGGGGGGGGGGGGGGGGGGGGGGGGGGGGGGGGGGGGGGGGGGGGGGGGGGGGGGGGGGGGGGGGGGGGGGGGGGGGGGGGGGGGGGGGGGGGGGGGGGGGGGGGGGGGGGGGGGGGGGGGGGGGGGGGGGGGGGGGGGGGGGGGGGGGGGGGGGGGGGGGGGGGGGGGGGGGGGGGGGGGGGGGGGGGGGGGGGGGGGGGGGGGGGGGGGGGGGGGGGGGGGGGGGGGGGGGGGGGGGGGGGGGGGGGGGGGGGGGGGGGGGGGGGGGGGGGGGGGGGGGGGGGGGGGGGGGGGGGGGGGGGGGGGGGGGGGGGGGGGGGGGGGGGGGGGGGGGGGGGGGGGGGGGGGGGGGGGGGGGGGGGGGGGGGGGGAGGTTTTTTTTTTTTTGTTTGTTTTTTTTTTTTAAATGTATTATACAGTATTTAATTGATATCTGTGTTAATAAAGTAATGATATAAATAAGATTTGCGAAACGAAATTTTGCGTTTGATTTTTATAACACAGATAAACAAGGAGTGTAGCGCGGCGCGGCTCAATGTTACAACGATCTTTGCCTACCTGCATAAGAAAAATTCGAAACGATCACAGATAGAGCACGCCGGGCGGGGTGTGTGGGGGTGTGGGGGAGTGTGGCACAGCTCTTCCCGCCAAAAGCCGCAGAGTACGGAGCGCTGCGATCCTTGTTTATGCTGATAGGAGTTCGCGGCGCTCCGGCAATAAGGTGGAGTGAATACACGCGCACCGCGTATTCATTTCAGTTCGGAATCTCTGCTGATGCCGAAACCGACATAAAAGTATTCAGGGGATTTGTTGTCTGTCCGTGTTCTCTCTTTTTTTACGCTATCATTATCACCCGGCTCGACTCCGTTGTTTATGGAGCGATCAGGAACTCTTGCAAGTATATCACATCCCGCCGCGCCGCCGTATTGTACGAACGGAAACATCTAACGAGAATAATGTATTTTTAGCATCGAAAAATAATTTTAAATAAAGAACGTCCGTACACAACGAGCTCCGACGACCAATTCTTTTAGCTATTTCCATGCACCTGTTTTTAATATTCGCTCGCAGGGGCCCGTTTTTACGAGTACCCGCCTTTTTAACCCACCGCTATTTCTAACTGTCTAACACGTAGTCAATGGCAGGTGTCTCCGACGACAATGTATGGCACTCTTAACAGTATTAAAACTTTTTGATGATTTCATACGGCAACACTGAATGGAGAATTGAAACTAAACAAAATTAAATTCGGCGGAGCCGTCGGAGCGCGGGTGACTCCTAGACAACGGTTAAGGTTACCTTTATATAGCTACCCTTATATAGTAAATATTACTCCATAATATCGTCGTTGTGTTTTGACTGTCGATGCAAAAGAACCGGAGTATTCTTACTTAACCACCCACCCGTCACCATGTGAATAGTAAGGTATCAGCTCAACACGCACTAATGTCCGGAATGTCCAGTGTTGGTTTACCAGGTGGTAGGTCTCTGTTGCTGTAGACCGTCTGGTACCACCGCAGCTCCTATTGCAACCGGCAAATAGTAGACAAACATTACTGTGTTGTAGTTTGAAGGGAGATGTAAGCTAGTGTAATTACTGGAGTAACGAGACAACACCTTATGTCTTACGAGCGCAATGCGGTGCAGTGTGTACCATCTTAACTAGTTGCGTTGTTAACAAGCGTATCACTTACCATCAGGTGAACGTCGCGCTCGTCTCGTCGCATAGTAGTATAAAAAAAAAGACAATGTTACACATGGTTGTAACATTTACTTGTAAATAAAAGAGTTCGCAGCGAATACTTTTAATGAGCGTGACGCGACCCGCGCTTCTGGTTGGAAGATATGAGCAGGCGGAGGAGGGGTCAGAGGTGGGGGGTGGTGGGGTAGTGTGCATGATCACGAAATGTAAACCTCTGAAACTGTATTGTTATAGCAGGAGATGAGTGAGTGCTCATTGACAACGCACACTCAAGTACACTGTTGGACTGTACGTCTCCATAAAGCCTTCAGCCCGCAGTCGCAGTAGCGGTACCGGCGAGCGGCGAGCAACGGTAACGCCCGTTACCAGTAATTATTAGCCCACGCGTGGCCTGACGCCCAGAACAATGGAGCGTTTGACCCGGCGCGTCCGCATCCGCGGTCATGCGCGCCGGCTGATCAATACGGTCATATATCAAACCGGCGGACGTTAGCCCCACGTGCCGGTAATGATCGGTGGCTGCGCGTGACACCCGACCCCCGACCCCCGGCCCCCCGCACACACCCGCACCGACCCCCGACCCGCGCGCTCCATTACACGCGCGGGTCCGCCGGGCGCACCGGGTTCGATCCCCGCTGCGTACACGTTTGCATACGGCACGCCAGCTCCGCCGAGATGTGCCGCTCGTGATATACATACTTCTTCTTCTCCTTAGCATTTTTCCCGTATATTGACGGGACGCTTTCCTACTTCTTGCCCTCCACTTCGCTCTGTCCCGGACGTCACTTTTTTTTTCATGTCCTGTTAACCACACTGAGCCATCGTATCTTCGGTCTTCCTCTCCACCGTTCCGCGTATGCCGAAGCCGAGTGCTTTATTGCCTATGTAATCAGCTGGTCTTCTTTTGGCATGCGCATACCATCGTAGCCGATATTACACGTATTTGTTGTATATGTGATATGCATACTGCGCTGCAGTAAACCGGAAGTAACGCGCGGTCATTGCAGGCTACACGGTTAGTTAAGTTGCCTGATTGAAAAATATCGAATGCACTGGCTATAATTACCGGCGTGGTGGTGGTGGTGGTGGTGGTGAGGGGGTGCAGATACTGACACGTTTGATTGCGCCGGCCGCGACCGCAGCGGCGCTGTAGTCATGTAGCGTGTAGTGTAGTGTAGTGTAGTGTAGTGTGTAGCGCGATCCGTCAGCGCGTCGGCGGCAGGTGGCGCGCGGCGGTCAGCCGTCACATCAACACCGACGCACATTACCCGTCGCAGCGGCGCGTGACGTCTTCAGCCGTCACCGCGAGCGATTAGTTGCGGGCGCACAGCCGGTGTCGCGTATGTGCAAATATATCACATAGTCTAATTAAATGTCCCTCAACGAGCGTTTTTGTCTAAATGTATTTGTTGAATGAAACTATCACACCCGTCTCTTCCGCCGGTAGTACGTGAAATTATATGTCAACTGTAAGACTGTATAATACATTTAAAAATAGAACGAACAAAAAAGAATAAGAAAGCGACGCATCTTGACCGTTGATATTGAAAGGACGCCATCGCGTCATAAGGTGTGACGTCCGCGATGCGCGGGGCTGGATATCACCAATAAATATATATAGTTCATAATAATAGGGTACCTGTGGGCACTGCCGGCGACTGCTTCGGGGTACCCCAATCCGCTTCACACTGCACTTTGTGTATATGTTGTGTAAGTGTATGTATAATAAGTTCCGATATCCAACTCTTTGAACACATATATATTAGTTGCAACCGATTACAATATACGGGGACAGCTGCGCGCGCGATCCGACCGCGCACCCGAATCTCAAGCAACTCAAACTGTCATTTGGCCACAGATTATAAAAAACCGACTACAAGAGTAGACTATATTGAACATAAGGAAAAATGTAAAAGGTTAATTCAATTAAAGCTCGGTTGTTTTCAAGTTTTCAAATATTATTCAAGCACAGTATGTACTATGAAGATATCCGTTTTTACGGAACTATTCGTAATATGTGTGTTTATATAATTTACTAGTGTGTACTTAATGTGTAAGTGAATTCATCAGATATGTGTTGGCAATAAAGACAGTACAGATTTCTAATCGCATTTTTTATGTGGTCCTTTTGAAGTAAACAAAGACGGTTGTCAATCGTGTAAATATTACTGAAGTTCAGTTAAAAGCGCGCCCTGAAGAGTGAAATAATTATACAAAGATTCCACCAGCAGCGCCCGCCAACCAGAACTCACACCGCTCGGCGCGGCGCGCTGGGCGTGCATTGTATACAATAGCTTATGTGCCTATGTAATACATGTGCTACGGCGTAGCATCTCTACGCGTGTCTACGCAGCTGTTACGTCATAACCGTTACGGTACGCGCTCTCAATCACGGGGCAGTGTCTCGCGCGTGCACCGCGACACCGGCGACACCGGCGCAGACACTGGCGACACCGGCGGCGCGCTGCGGTCGCGCGGGACTTGTTTATTGCGGCGCGCGCCGGCGGAGGTGCTGCTAACGGTCCTTACCACTGCCCATTAATAACAGCAAGCAAGGCGCACGACACCAACACTTCGGCGCTACACAACCGGGCTGTGCATATACATATATATATATATGCGGGATTTAGGCGTCGTGATCTAAACCAGCAATCCACGCAATCACCACCACGCTTTTCTCTATATCCTCTCCTTCCCGTTGTCACTCTGACACTCCGTCCTTCGATTGTTTTTCCCTTTCCTTTTTAATTCTTCCATCGTTCTTGGTTCACGCTATTTCCTTACAACCTGCTTACATTTTTTTTTTTATACTACTATGCGACGAGACGAGCAAGACGTTCACCTGATGGTAAGTGATACGCTTGCCCATGACAACGCGGCGCTAGTTAAGATGGTACACACTGCACCACATTGCGCTCGTCGCCTTGAGACATAAGGTGTTAAGTCTCGTTACCCCAGTAATTACACTAGCTACAGCGCGCTTCAAACTACAACACAGTAATGTTTGTCTACTATTTGTCGGTTGCAATAGGAGCTGCGGTGGTACCCATCCAGACGGTCTCCGGCAACAGAGACCTATCACATTCCATACAGTTCCAATCCTACATATATATGTCCAGCGCTAGTCACAAGTTGAGCGCCCCTGCCGGTTCGTTGCGGCCGACGGTGCCCGCGGAGGCCTAATTCCGCGGGGCTTCACCGGATTACCGTCGCGGGGCTTCCCGGCGAGGTCGAGCTACACTGGGCCAGCCCGCACACACATACACACACATTAATTCGACTAATTAGAGTACAAGGTGCGATGCAATGGACAACCTGGAAGTGCCTTTATACGTAAGTATAAATATTCCGGTGTCTTATATTTTAAAACCACAAACATAGAAGCCAAATGTTACAGCCTACTTGATTCCATATAGACCATGGAGGATTTATGGAGATGTGGGGTCCGCAGACAACTTCTTCGTGCTAAGACTTAACCGATTAAAACAATTTCTGACCTAACATTAGCGACGTGTTTTTCAAAACGTAAATGGTTATCAGAAGGAATTACCTAAATTCCCAGTTTCATCTGTACAGTTTATACCTTTTTCCAAACTTTGATGTTTTTGGTCATGTTTATATTGCGATGTACTCGTAGTTTGTAGTGATTTAAAAAGATTGGGAAAAAGAGAATTTCTGTGTGGCCATTTAGCAATCCGATAATAAGTCCTCGTTCATTTTAAGAACAGTGTTATCGATGGCAGATAGTTTCTCCGAAATGTAAAGTTGAACCTCATCAGCATAACAATGAAATTTACAACATCGTATAACTTTAACAAGAGCTGCTGATAAAATAAAAAGCAGAGGACCGAGAATAGAGCCTTGAGTAACTCCTCGTTCAACAATCACAGCCTGTGATCGCCCTAACAAGTAATAAACAACCTAAAGTTTTACAATCTAGTTTATAATAAGCCAGTTCGGACAACAGTAATGATATATTAAGACTGACAAATGCCCGGAATAAATCTAATAACGTCCAAATAGTGCCATTGCCAAGATCTATATCAGCGAGAATGTTGTCTGTAACATTTAGCAAAGCGGTAGTATGGCCACGGAACCCTGATTGAAACAAAAGTAAAATGATATTTCTTTTAATGTACTTAATTAGTTGTGTGAATACTTTTTCAGTAACTTTAACAAAAACGGTAATATACTAAAGACAGAGATTTTAAAAAAGTTCATACTTTATACTTTGGATAAAAGTGTTAAGACTGCTTCCTTCCATTGACAAGGAACAGTACATGTAGACAATGAAAAGTTTATATTATTATTTATAACATCTAATGTACGAGGAAGAGTCAATAGAGTCATATCTCTGATAATTCCATCTTTCCCGAGTAAGGTTTTATAGATTTAATATAGGAAGCAATATTATTTTCAGAAACGCGTTGGAGCTGAAATGACTCTCTATGAATGTAGTTTCTAAAACAGAACCATTACTTGAATGCGAATATTTACAAAATTATTTTGGCAAATAGTTGCTATTAGTTGGGTCAGTTAAAACTTTGTCTTAACTGACCCAACTCAAAAAATTGCCGTTATTCATTTGCGAATTTATATGTTAATTAAAGTAGGCCCGCTTTTCAGCATAGACAATTTTAACAACTATCTTCTTCAAGTTTTAGTAACATTCTCTGTGAGTTTCTCAACCAGTTTTTTGATAGTACTGTAGGTTATGTGTCCGTTGTCACTTTGTTATCCAGGAGACCCTGTGATATTTGATCCTAACTTTAATAAATATAGATTAAACAGGGACAGTAGCAGATGATTAAATCTATCCACCATAAGGTCAACATTATTTAGCAGTCACTGATTCCCAATCAATGAAGTCTGAATCTATATTAAAATTATATTTATTCTATTAATTATTCTCCTCTAGGTTTCTTTTTCATGAATTCAACGTTAACCAAAGCATGACCATGAGATGGGGTTATATTCGCGACTGTTACACTCTGGACCGTTGCGTTAGTGCAAGCCAAATCAATGAACGTTTCAGTTTTAGTTGAGAAATGAGTAGGATCACTTGCAACTTGTCCGAGATTCATCGTTTGCAGGAATTGGTTAAGCTACAAAGACCGTGTAGAATATGTGAGGAAGAAATCATCAGGAGCAACAGCGGCGTTTGCAAGACTTATGCTCGAGGTGGGCGAGCTCGCCAGGACAGGGGGAGACTACTGGCCACGGTGAGCACCTCAGTCCCAATCTACGGTACCACCTTATGGGGTACTTGCTCCGGCAGTACATATACTAAAGTTGGAACGATATAGAGAAGTTAGCATGGCCCCTGCGCAAGGATGACACGCAAAATCGTGAAGCGTTCCACACGTTTTTTTTTGTCGCGGACGAACTGAGATGTTAACCCGCGACCCTCGAACAGTCCATCGACGAGGCCGGAAACGCTGGGGTTTAGTGGGTAAACGTATATCAAGTCCCACATAACTAGCGGACCCGTTGCCCGGGGGTATGCGTAAATGCAGGCCCAGCGAAAAAAGTTTAAGATGTTGGAATCCGTGTAGAGTCGGTTCCGCTCTACACAGGAAGATAGCGCACGCTTTTTAAATTATAATAAGATTCAAGTGGTCCGGTGCGGGGTGCGGGGTGAGGGAGGAGTGCGGAGGCCAGCTCAGCGCCTCTGGAGAGGGCCGCCGCGGAGGGCGCGCTGATGACACTTGGAATATTGATTATCGGCTCACGCACTCTCGAGCAGCGCGCGCCGCCCCCCGCGCGGCAGTAGGTATCCATCTACGAGTGGTGATGGTTTAAGGTGTGATGGTGCCGCGGGCTGGTGGCGGGTCTCCGGAGATTTACATCCTCATTCGACGGCGCTCGTAAACACGTCCGCGTCGCCCCCCCCCATATCTTTATTGGAGCGCAGGTCTTTAGCTGCTCCCCATCAGCAGCAGCGCGTCGTGAAATATTTATGTATTTTTGTTCTACCCTTTGGGGGGTTTACGTGGGGGTGGGAAGTTACGATCAGAACCATGCGAGATGTGTATGTGATGTCGCTCAGCTGTTATTTACAGCGGGCGGGGTGCGGGGCGCGGGGTGTGGACGCTGTCACGCGTCACCCGCCAGCTGCCGGCGCGTGACGGCTGCTCCCGTCACTCGGCCGTCGCGCGGCGCGACGTGCGCGCAGACGGATGACTGATCTGACTGATAATGCGATCAGTTGCGGGATTAATCACTCCGGCGGCGCGCGTGGGCGTGGGCGTGGGCGCACATGAGACAGACAGATGAAATCGTTGAGCAAGGAATCGAACTTGGTGTAACAGTGAGGCGCGCTGTGCCGGGGCGCGACACAATGGCGCCGCCCGCGCGACCCCCGACCCGCGCCGCTGTAAATCTTATCCATTGTTGCGTGAATCCGTGAATTGGAAACCGCCGCCATTTGGATACATTCCGCGACGACCCTCCCCCCTCCCACCCTGCCGCGCGCATCTCACCCGCCCGCGCGGGGAATTTAATTAGTTCCTAATGAGTACTTTTAGTGTCGCATTGTAACTGCCAATCGCTAAGTCTAGCCGCCGGGTGCGAGACCTTATTAACACTCACACGTGCTTAGCGAGACTCACACCCCTCCCCCCGCACGTGCAGTCCGTGTGCGCGCGTCTCCGCATCCTCACGTCCGGACATAACTGGGAGACACACACACCCCCCCTCACCCGGTACTTTGTACGAAAAGCTCATAGGAAATTAACTTAACCGGTTCTAATTGTAACACCCCACCCCGCCCCCCACCTCACCACTTGCAGCGACTCGGTACCTGAGCGCGGTGCGGGGTGGAGGGTGCGGGGCGCGCCGTCCGTCACGCGGCACAATGCCCGCCGTAGGGACAGCTAGACAATAAGACGCGCGCGTTATTACCCGGCGCGGGCCCACGGCCCCAGCGGCTGGGCGTGGGCCCGCATTCCGCGCCGCGCCCGCTTTGTGTCGCACCGCACCGCACCGCGCCGCGCGCTGATTTATGTGCGCACCCGGACTCGAACCCGGGCCCGCGGCGGCTGCACACGCACACGCGGCACTACACTATACTCACTCTCGCTACAACTATTGCAGCGATGATGGTGAATTTCAGCATTGCAACACGCAGGAGAGCGCGAGGAGTTCATGCTGCCCATCCCCACCTACCTACCATACTCATAATCCCACCTCCCCGCGACTCCAGGCGTGTGTGTGTGTAGAGGGGCGCACGGGGGGGGGAGAGAGAAACGTTCGCGCGAGTTGAACGGGAGAATACATTTCATTAGGCGCGCGAGATTTACTGCTGCCTTATTGAAATGTATTGCGGGGGGGGAGCGGGCAGCGCGCCCAGCGCTGGGCGCACGCTCCCGGCCGTGACGTCGCGTTGAGGGTGCGGGCGGTGACTGGGCGTACAGCACGCAGCAACGCGCTGCATTCTCTGGTGTAGTACTGCTTGCATGACGTTACTCGCAGGCAGTAAGCACTGCGCGGTGGTAGCGTGTGTCGATAAACTCTCGCAAGTAGCAGGAGATCGCAGCGCGACGGCGATGAACAATTTATAGGTAATAATAACATTGCATGTTGTGTTTCACCATCACTAATGATTCCTGGTGGTGATGTTGAACAGGTTCCGCAGTATTTACCGACGCAGCAGGAGTGCAGCGCGCAGTAACTGTACATGTATAGAGCTGCACCCGCGCGCTCCTCGACCAGCGCGTGAAACGTTACGAGCGAGCAGCCGGAGCAGCCGGAGCAGCTGGTGCAGCTGGCAGGCCGCCAGGCGGCTGCTCCCGGCGGTGTCGTCAACTGTACGAACGCCGCCGGGTACTAATTACTGGGTATGAATTTACGGTGCCGGGGCGCCGCTGCGGGCGGGCGCTGGTATATTGCTAATTAGGTGAGTGGGCAACGGGGGCACCGTACATCTACACACGCGGCCGGATGCGCGGGGAGGTGGGGGGAGGGCTAGTTCCCCGGCTGCGACAAACGTCCCAGACACGCGCAGTCCCAGCAGTGGGGTTTGGTGAAGTAACGCAAAGCTGCGCGTCGTGCGGTGTCGTGTTCACGCGACGCGTGCGGGGCGGGTGCTCCAGGTGCTCCACCTCCGCTTCAAATAAACTGTCCACACGTCAGGTACAGGTGTGCTAGTGCACGCGTGCGGGGCGGGGAGGGCGGGGGCCGGATGTCGAAGGCGCAGCCCCCGGGTGAAGTGGTCTCGCGAGGTGCTCCGTGACAAGGGGACACGAGAGCGCGCCCGCGCCCCCTACCCGCCGCAGCGGGAGGGTGATGCGCATTTAACACTCACGAGTTCAAATATTATTTATTGCTTAAGAAAACAGATAATGTAGTAGAATGGAAAGGTTCAGCCGACACACAGCTGCCTCAGCGTGCGGCAGCTGGTAGTACCGTGTGAACTCAAACTTTATCAAACGGTCAAGGTCGCGGTGAACCGGCTCCTACACGACCTAACACATGCGAGTTTAGAATCAAACCCGGAACCCCCGCATTGTACATACATTAACCATGCAAATAAGGAAGTATCATCTGCAAAAAGTACAATACTACACAAATTCTTCACAGAGAACGGCAGATCATTAATATAAATCAAAAATAGAAATGGACCTAAGATGGATCCTTGCGGAACGCCTATTCGTATAAGATATTCAGAAGACTTAACACCATTAACAACAACATTCTGAAATGTTCGACTGAGATACGAAGCTAAAGATCTACAGATGAGCATCCTATGCCATAAAAAATTCAGTTTATTTAAAACCCTTTCGTGATCCACAAAATCAAAGGCCTGGGACAAATCGCAAACTATACCAATAACATTTAGCGATCTCCCATGCGTCAATACATTTTAAAGGAGTGCCACTCCCGCGTCGGTAGTTGACCTGCCTCTAGTAAAACCATATTGCTTAGCACGGAACAAATTATTGATGTTGAATTAAACTGAGAGTTGATAAAGTAATATTTTTTCGGAAACCGTGCTTAGAAATAAGTCTATAATTTCCAGGAACAGTTTTATCACCAATTTTAGACAGTGGTATAATTTACTGTTTCATTAATTTTGGAAATGATCTTGTTTCTATACATCTTTTGAAAACAAAAGCTAAGTGGGATGTAGTCTTATGAATCACAAAAGTTATCAATTATACAGAGATATCACAAAAATCGCCAGTTTTCTTTAAATGAAGTGATTTGAATGCTTTGATAATATCGACTTGTGTGATTAGTTTAGATTGAAGTAATTTTGGCTGCCCGAGACACTAGTTTGTAAGAAAGCAAAACCACATCCAGCCTCTGTCCCAATTATAATTAAATTTTAATTAATTTCCAGTCTGACTTGCTTACGAAACGAGTGCTCCGCGAGTTTGTGATGGTCGTTGAGTTGGTCACTGAGCGAACAACTCAACAACCATCACAAACTACCAACAAGCAGCAGCGGACGACACTCGTTTGTATTACTCGCGGCGACTGATTCACGCGAAGTAATTAATATGGCCTACATTATAATTGAGAGGAAGTCTTGCATTCTCAGCTGGTGCTGGTGAGAATACACCAGTGACGATAACCTTAACGAGGCAGAGGCGGAGGAAGCAATGCCAGCGAGATGACCCGCGCGCTGCGGGAGCACGGCGCTTCTGGTTGCAAGGGTGGTCTACAATCATCAAATTCTGACTACATTGCTGAGACCGTGTCAATCATCCATCACAACTGTTACTGTGCGCTTGGATCTTGTCCGTGTTGCTCCATCACCAGAACTTCTTGAACCATCCGCTCGTGACAGGCTTCTATAACGAGTCGCAGTGTAAGTGCTCTCACTCCCGCTAATTCTGTTTCAAAATTGTGGTGCGGAAAATGTGTTCATGGCTTCCATAACCTCTCTCCTTTGACTCGGGTTCAGGAACACCACTTCAATATATAGAAGCTACCGCACCAGCAGACGACTGGTAGCCCGACAATACAATACTGCTGTGGATCAAACGGAGTTGTTGCTGCTGCTGCGGACCAGTGCTTCACTTCTCGGACAATGTTCTGCTCGCTCTGCATCCCGATTGGACCCTCGATACTCATTGATGGTGTAATAGTGTACTAAATCTGCGCGAGGTTCAAACTATTTGTAAGACAAGAGTGAGCACGGCCAGCACCACGGCGCACGTCTACTGCCGTAACGTAATATGCAACTGCCAGGACGCACAGCTTCACGCAGCGGGTGCGGTATACCACCAACATGAATAAAGACAATAAATTACCGATAATTTTTATTAATTAACCGATTAATTGCCGATCTGGCATACCTGCACAACATTACAAACAACAACGTCTAGTGTCCAGAGCTCCTAACACTCATAAGTTCGCACACCCTCTTGTACCCTAAGGAATCGTAATCTCTTGCACACTCTGCTAGCAAGAACGAATTATAGATTAAACTCTTATTTGATAAGAGTTGGCAGACACTTCGACTCAGTTTCTTCACTAGTTGATATTGACCTAATCAACACCTCAGCGTCACAAATGAAGAAGAAACTTATGATGATCACTATACTTAGGCAACTATATTATAGTTATTTTTTTTTCTTTTTATTTATTTATTTACTTAAGGACCTCCAACGAGGCATACACGACATGTAACAAATTTAATAATAACAAATAATAGTTTCACTTTGCGACGTGCTCCTCAATTATAGGAGACCACAGCGTGCAAGTTTAAACAACAAAATAACAAAAAATAAATGTTGAACATAGTTGAGTACCGTACAGTTCACAATTTATTGGTGATTAACAGTCGCAGAACCGTTTCTTGTACCTTGAAATGTCCGTGATGTCTAGATCATGAGTTTTTGCCAAAGAGTTATACTGCCTACAGAGCCTTGACACAGCAGCTTTTAGCCTTTCTTATAACTAATTTAACTTTTCTATCTTTATACACGCTCCTCTCTACTCTTCTGTGAATGTATACCTATTATCTATATTGTATTAGCTGTAAGTTCACCGAAAATATTAAAATGCAATAAAAATAAATTACTGAACGCTAGTAAATATACATTTAACATAGCGCTATCGGAATATATTAATAATATGTTTATATACATATTTGTTCCTCTTCAACGTGTAATCCTTGTTCCTGTTCCTTTAGTACGCAAAGTATATCCTTTTTAAACGCGAATATATCTAATCTCTCTATCATGTAATAACGACAACGATGTTATTAAACAAAACCACAAGTGAAACGGAGACGTGTCCGGTGTGCGTGCGTGCGCGCTCCGTCCCGCTCGCACTCGCGTGCAGAGACGACTCCCCGTCCTTGTCTCGCCGCGCGCCGCGTCGTCTATTACGAGAGCAAGCGAGCCGCCCGCGTCCGGGGCCGGGTTCGAATCCATCAAACTGATGTAATGATGTACTCGCGGCGACACCAAGTATCTCTGTTGCTGTAGACGGTCTGGTACCACCGCAGTGACTATTGCAACCGACAAATAGTAGACAAACGTTACTGTGTTGTAGCTAGTATAATTACTGGGGTAACGAGACTTAACACGTTATATCTTACGAGCGCAATGTGGTGCAGTGTGTACCATCTTAACTAGTTGCGTTGTTAACCAGCATATCACTTATCATCAGGTGAACGTCGCGCTCGTCTCGTCGCATAGGAGTATAAAAAAAGACACGATGCCGGGGACACTCCGAGACGAGGCTGGTGGTGGTGGGTCACGGAGCAGCAGGAGCGTCCTCCCGCCGCAAGTACAGCTGCACCGGAACCGGTCCCCAGCCCCGCCACGCCGGCCACTGGTTTTTTTATACTACTATGCGATGATACGAGCGCGACGTTCATCTGATGGTAAGTGATACGTTTAACAACGCAACTAATTAAGATACACACTGCACCACATCGCGCTCGTAAGACATGAGGTGTTAAGTCTCGTTACCCCAGTAATTACACTAGCTACAGCGCTAAGCTATGCATTCGCACCACACCCTGTATCTAGCGACAGTGTATGATAGAGCGTGTTACGGGAGGGAGAGGGGGGGTGTATAGTTTCAAAAATATTCCGACTAATAAGTATGAGCGTGTAACTTGCCAGACGGCGGCACCTCGCCCCGCACCGTACCCCGCCCTCGATACCGGTTGTTTCGCTCCTTTACGCGCGGTGAGTAACAGCTCACCAAATACGCCCGCAGGTTCGAGTCCGGCCCCGCCGATCTTCCCTATATAATATGCTCACAGTGTAAAGCTGAACGACATCCTGTTGTCGAACACCGGAACCGGAGCTCCGGACGACGTGCAGCGACGAGATAATGTTAATGTTAAAACTAATTCCCTTCTAAACCATCTCATCACTATCACGCTCGTCACGCTGGACGTGTAAGTCGCGCGCGTGTTGGAGCATCACGCTCCCCCTCCCGCCGGGGTCACGGCGGTGGTGCCCCGGGTGATTGAATTGCTACTCCCCCCCATCCCTCGTCCCGGCGACGAAGTGCGGGGGGGACACGGATTACACGTGTCGAAGGTCAGAAGCAATCGGGGGGCGAGGGAAGGGGGAGTCTGGGCGCACGCTTTAACCCTTAACTTGGTAATGTATCTTCACAGATACAGTCAACTTTAAAAAATCATATGTTTAAACCTAGTGAACGTGGAACAAAAGGCAATTTTTATTTTTGTTTTTCATATATTTCGGAATGCATCCTTAGTAAGTGTTGCATGTTGGTACAACGGTTCTCGCAGTAAGTTCAAAACATCCAGCCGGTTGGACCCCATTCCGCGAAAGAGGGTAATAACTTACTATTTTTTGTGGTTTTTTCTTTAAAATTCATCGGCTAGTGTATTGTAACAGCTTATAGATACACTGATAATTAACACAAGTACAAAATATTATTCAAATAACGGATTCTATCTAAAAAAACTGTCCATCAAGTATAATGTATCTTGTAATGCACTTTGCCAGATTCTCTACGTTTATGTGTTTGAAGGGAATGTATCCTTTGGTGCACATTGCCGGGTATTCTATTTTAAAATGTTTGGGGTGAATATGTATTGCCAACTGCCTTGAATGTGAATCTTGCATGCTTCTATATAGGTGAGAGTACAACCTTCTGTCATCAGAAGCAAAAAATTATGTGCTCTTGCTTGCGTACCAAAATCTGAAAAAGAAATCGGATGACAGCGTGTCATCTGATTCGGGAGATGAAATGCGGCCAGCTGCTGCTGTTAAAGTTGATTCCACTTTATCTGCTCCTTCGTTGCCGTCTTCTATTGAAAACTTTACTCTCCGATGACGAAATTATCGATGTACAGACTGCAGTCACAGCATCTCCTCTCGACAATTCACCCCAGCTATCAGTGCTGTGATAGAATCTCACTTATTGTCCTCGACACAAACAGATTATCAAAGCCCGAATTCTATTCCACCATCACCATTGGCATCGTTTTCAAGTTCCATTCAAACTCGAACATGAAGGGTTGGGGCTCAAAGAGTCATTAAAGGGACAACGTCTGTAGCAGCATCTCCTTCGGTGATACTACCGTTTCCATTGCCATCTATAGCTTCGCCACCTGCAAGACCAAGACTTGTCATCCAACATCCCCACCGTCGAGTGCAGCTCCATTATCGTTGGGCAAATGGAAAGTTTATGCATTGCGCTGAAGTAACTGAAAAAGAACTTCCTGTAGTGGAAAATATGGGCAGTCTTTACGATTATTTCAATCAATATCTAACGGACGATATCTTGGTCGATCTCTGGTATTTGCCGCAGGTGTCCTAAATAATTGACAAATGCGTGACTAGTAGCTGGTTTTTGTATCGAATGCACAGCACAGCAAAGATCATGCCTTTGAAGAAGTTTCGTTATGAGACCATACAGAGTTCGTTGAAGCGCGACCGAGAAACCACAATTGATGGTAAAGAGGCACCAGGACCAACTCCTTCAGAAACAATAAAATTACCAGATGCATTCCGACCATGTAAGGATATCAGATATGACCAAATGGGCCATTTCCCTAACTTTGGCACCAAAGGAAGATGCACTGTGCAACTGTGCACTAAAGGCCAACTATAGCCTGTTTAAAAATGTTCACTAAGACTGTGTCTTTTGCCGAACTGAAATTGTTTTGTATCCTTTCATTCCATAATATAATATTTTATGCTTATTTTATTTAATTTACAATTTTATGATTTTATATATTTAAGAGGCTATAGTTTTATTTAACGATACTTTGCTAGTATATTTTCAGATTGAAGAAAATCAATTTTGAGTTAACTATTTTTTTTTATTCACATGCCGTTCTATTCTTGTTTTAAAAGTAATGTACATGTGATCTCATTGTTTTAATTAATAATAAACAAAAATTTTATATTATTGAAGATTTTTTTTAATTTCTTATATCATGGCAATGTATCCCTATAGATACATATCATATCTTAAAAGTTTTTAATGTGATATTTTTTATTCTATTTTTTATGTAACCTTGATCACTACTAATGACGGTTTCTGCAAAGAAAAATTAAATTTTTCGTTTTTTATTTTTGCCAAGTTAAGGGTTAATTAAAGGATCCCGTAGACACACGAAGGACACGGCGGCGTTACTGCGAGCGGGACCGGCTCAACCGGCGAGCGCCGGCTGAACCGGTCGCGCGGGGCGTGCTTCTGCTTCTGCCCTTCTTAAATTTTTTTTTTTATACTACTTTGCGACGAGACGAGCTAGACGTTCACCTGATGGTAAGTGATACGCTTGCCCCTGACAACGTGGCGCTAGTTAAGATGGTACACACTGCACCACATTGCGCTCGTCGTAAGACATAAGGTGTTAAGTCTCGTTACCCCAGTAATTACACTAGCTACAGCGCCCTTTAAACTGGAACAGTAATGTTCGCACACTACTATTTGTCGGTTGCAATAGGAGCTGCGGTGGTACCAGACGGTCTACAACAGAGACCTGCCACCTGGTGTGTCTCTCGTCCTACCAAATGTATTCACCGGACGCTCTTCTCCTCGTAGCGGCGCGGCTGGTGCTGTCCGGGAGTCATAGCACAGTACCAGTTACAGCGCGCTTATTTTCACAAACAAACAACGATGTATTAAGTACGAGTTTACTGGTAATGTCGGTAACAATAAAGAGAAAGAAACTTTTAAAAATAATAACATAACACAGTCACCGCAGCCTCCCCACCGCTGGGACTGCCCCCGCGCCCACACACACGCAGTGGGGACGGCTGGTGCAGTGCGCGTGTGCGTGTGCGCGGCATTGAACCGGCGCGCGCGGGGCGACGACCCCCGCGCTCAGGGTCAGCGCGCCGCCGCACCGCCCCACCTCACCCCACCCCGCACCGCACACCGGTAACATTACCGCGGTAACGACGCACGGCACATTGCCTGTTACACCAGCTATCCACTATCCCATAAGTAAACCTCAGCGGCGTGGGAGCGTGGGGAGTGTCCGTTCAACGCTGGACACAAGTCGGTTAATCGATTTACAACTAAATCAACAGAGGTATATAAAGTCACGATGCTCGTGTAGCCTACTGCACCGGTAACTACACTACATCATGACTATTTTGTTAAAAACAAATAACCGCACGTGTGGACTCGATGCGACGTCACAATTCAAACACAGTAAACGAACACTACAAACCTTACCGCGTAACAAGTAAACAAAAGTGAGTGTTTCCGCGTCCCAATGATTACCAACAAACGTCACCCCGGCGCGTCCTGTTACCTGTAACAATGCAACGGTGTCATCAGAGGGATCGTCAGAACATATGATGGCTCCGGCGCGTGCGCCACATCAACGCGTCAACTACAAACTTGTTAATAGTTTCCAAGCGCATCATCATGATGCAAAAAACGTGTGTGTGTTCGATTCCGGTGCAATAATTAAACACTGCAATTATATATACAAAAAGAACAAAAAGCAATCGATTTCATTAAAGCCGCCATCTTGTCGCGCGGCTGACAAATCACTTGACAGCGAAATGCGCGCGAAAATTACAATCAAAATTTCACGTGCAGTTTAAATAAAGAAGCGCGGCGGGGTTATCGGTCGCTTGGAACTCTTCACATTACTTCCTAACAATTCCCCCCCCCCTCCCCCACCCCCGGGCGAGTCCTGCTGAAGGTGTCAGGAAGGTGTCAGGACGGTGAGTTACGACGTGCAGTAAAGTTAACTGTTATTGGACGATCCGGCGGAGTTCGGTGATTACCAGCGGATGAGGAACGGGGCCGTGTGTAGCTACACGTAGCAAATAATAATGGTCAATGTTTTAAATATAATTACTTTAAGAGAGGGGGAGGGTGTGACAAGTATTAGAAACATGTATTCATATATTAAATCCGTCATACCTCTCACATTCATACGTCACAGAGCTCACACCTCGCGCACTGCCCAAACACGAATGTCGCGAATTTGACACTCATCTGTCTTTTATAGCGAAACGATGTTGTGTCATACCCCCACTATTTTTATTTTAATCATTTAAAAAGTCGATACAAATAATATTTGACTAACAAAATGTTTGTAATCACAATTATTTGACCTTAATATCTGTATACTTCAAAAGGACCACATAAAAAATGCGATTAGAAATCTGTACTGTCTTTATTGCCAACACATATCTGATGAATTCACTCACACATTAAGTACACACTAGTAAATTATATTGTGAATAGTTCCGTAAAAACGGATATCTTGTTATTACATTCTGTGCTTGAATAATATTTGAAAACAACCGAGTTTTAATTGAATTAACCTTTTACATTTTTCCTTATGACGCGACAGCGTCCTTTCAATATCAACTGTCAAGATGCGTCGCTTTCTTATTCTTTTTTTGTTTGTTCCTTTTTTAAATGTTTTATACAATATCTAACTCGAGGATCATGATGATCTAAAACCCGCGAGGTATTACTGGGTTATTTATATTGTTTATAAACATCGCATCAACATAATGTTTGATGAAATGAAATGGATTTCATTGAATGTGCGCATGCGCCGGTCAACAGCTGATGTTCTCCAATAAATTATATTAACATCAACCAATTATCATTGGCAGCAGCGCGCGGCGCGGCGCCGCCATCTTGTTGCATTTGGCGGGAGACCGCCCCCCCTCTCTTCGCCCGACAGCTCTTCACTAAATATATCCGGCGCGGATTTATTGACACGCAAAATGGCGAACACTGTAGCAAATGAACACAAAACTTCCGCGGTATGTCGGTGATGGCACGAGTAACGCGACTTCAAGTATTTTGTTCAATAATAAATATGAGACGCTCTCGCCCAGCGGTGGACGTCCACGGTCGAGATGACCGTGCTGACGGGTGGGCGCGTCTGTAAACATGGCGGCTTCCGGCGCGTCGGCGCGGACGTTGTTCATAGCCCGCCGGGGATGCGGGGCCAGTTCGTTGCGTCATCTCAGTATTCAATACTAGTGCACTGCCCCACCGCTGGGACGCTCCTCGCACGAGCGGAGCTGTTGCTTGCAGCCCAGCGCGCACAGCCCGCGGCCGTGGTGTCAGTTACTTGCGTTCCGCGAAATTAATTTTTAATTCCCGCCCGGCAGCCGGCGGCGAGGCCGCGGACCGGACTTCCGGGGTTCTTATTTCGCAACGAAGCCTCTTTTGGCTCTGAACGCGGTATCCGGTGGCGGCGCGACCTCCACCACAACCTTCCGGAAGCAGGTCTGCCTGCAGCGCGGCGATTGACGCACACTGGAACGTCCCACGCACCGCCCTGCACTCTGCTGCTCTTCTCTGCTGCGTAGGGAGGTCCTTTGAGATCTCTTTGTCATAGAACGTTGCAAAATAAAGGAAGTACCTTTTCTATCATCCACGATATGCTGCGACACCACGTCGCGACCCGAATCCCGAAAACCCAATAACCCCATTAGTCTTCTCATGCTCCACGCATGTGTAGTTTATAATAAATGAAGTGTAACGATGCTGCAGCAATGAAACGTTCACTAAACGCCGGCCGCGCGTCGATATTGTGTTTACATGATTTAGCTAAAGCAAATAAACTCGAGCTTTTTTTTTCCATTTTATATTTTATTCACTTGAATATTCGGCGCGAACGAGACAATGTTAAACAACAAACAGAGAGCGCGGCCGCCATGTTGCGCCGCGCGCTGCGTTCCGTTACACGCGCGGCGCGGCGCGAACTTATTGTATTGAATAACTTTTTAAACACAAAAATCATAAAAAAATTATAAAAAAAAAAAAAATTATTACTGCCATTTTTACTACTTCACAAAAAGCGACATGAAAGAAATATCATATTATAATGAATTGTGCGTTTGCACTTAATTTATATGAACGTTGTATATTACGTGCATAAATAAATAAACACTAACAATCTTCTATTGTGGGACATATCGATATACTGCTGTATGTACAATGGATATCAAAATGCTTTGCCGGTGAATAGTTCTCACTATATACAATTGAATAATTGAATCTGCAATAATGACTAAACTGCAGTTCCTAAAGTCAGGAAGGGTTAGATAATAATATACAAACATATGTGGTGGACTATTTTTAAATACTTCTCCGTCTGTTTGTTCCGGCTGAACTCTCGCGCACGCAGCCGCCCCGCGGCGTGTGCTTAGGATTAATAAAGCATCAACTTAGAAATTTGGAAATTGTTACTTAACGCTGGTAAGTATTGATTATAACCTTTTCCTTCATGAAGCAAATATTAACACGTCGGCGCGACCGCGTTATAAAATCATTTGATTATTAAAATTAAAATCATCAGTTCGCTGAAACTTCGATTATTTGTGATATTTTTTTAACAAATGTAAGAGGATTTTCCCAAATGTCGGTTAAAATGGCGATCGTGGGAATGTTGTCGGTGGTTCAGATAGTGGGAACGTGTTTGTAAATACACTGCAGTCGCTGCTGCTCCGACAAATATAATATTACAATTATATTTTGTCATACCAGGAATGTCCGGCGAACGTCGAAATGGTGGTGACCGCGCGCTGGACAGGGCCCCTCCCTCCACCCGCGGCGCTGCGTGCCGCGGAACCCGTCGCAACTCTCCACAGTAATAATACATCATCTTTTAAGCCGATGGCGGCCCGGCTGCACGACGTAGTAAATAAACGCGATCCAAATGTACGACCTGCCCCTGTTAGTTTCTTCGCTAATTTAAACTTTTTTTTTGGAAAATAATGAGAGAAAAAAAATATGCGATAGAGAATAATGAACACATTCTCTTATAATCAACTTTTCGGGGACGAAAAAATATCAATTCGATTAAAGTCTCAAAAAATATATTAAAATATTATTATTATATTGTATATATATATACGTATAGCGCATAGCCGAAGATCGGGCTAAGTGGCGTTCCTTGGGAGAAGCCTATGTCCAGCAGTGGACTGCCGCGGGCTGTTGATGATGATGATATATGTATGTATATTATTATAATGTATTAAAAAATCACTTGGAACATGTAACGTAATACATTACCTGCTACATGTACGCGGCCATCACTGCGACGGCTAATCGCCTCGTCTCCGCGGAGACGCACAATCAATTAAAAAAAACTGTACAGAAATAGTATACGTGTACCGTGTGTGTGTACCTAGGAGAATACAATAAAACAAGCAGCATTTCCGTTAACAAGTACATTGTTAGTTAAACACAAATCAGTTGTTTCACGTAGCGCTTGCGATTCGACTCTGTCCAGAGTTAATTTCATTAAAAAGTAACATAATTCATCTGTTCAGTTGCGTGTTTAAATATTAGTTTCGTCGTTCACCCGTCCGCCATTGTACGAGTGGGGGGAGGCGGGGGGGTGGTGCCCGACAGCTGCCATATTGTGTTACAGATTCAAACGGACCCCTGCCCCGCTTGTTACTTACAATGAATGCAGCGCTTTCGACTCTGTAAATGACTTTCTCGATATCTAAAATTTTATTTGATCTATTTGTGTGTAACAATCGAATAATCGTTTGTTTGTAATAATCGAAAGAAAGTTTCGCATTAAACTGAACGCCTCTCCGCTGGCCGCGTCGCCGGCGCCGGTGTCGGGGAATTAAAAACAAAACGATTCGCTTCTCTAGTGACGGCCGGTCGAACCGATACCTTTGCTAGTGATGTGCCCGCGTCCGTCTCTTACGATAACAATACATTTTTTATTAACATTTTCTCAATACATTTTTAAGTGAGTTCATTAAAATATTTTATATACAAATGAAATGGTAGTAAAATTGCAGATATTACAGATATTACAGTAAATAAATTATTCCGCGCTAACAAACATTACTCGTTTGCATGTTTTAGGATGTATCGCTTAAACTAAATCAAATTTCACAATCGCATCGAAATAAATCTGTTTTCTATTAAAACTTCGAAGGAAATGTAATAAAAATGTGCAATGAAACGATGTTTATATATTTGTGTAACCGCTTCAAAGTAACGCGATAGAAATAAACCGGATGACGTCTACGTTATTATTAAATCATTTCAGTGCGAGCGCGGAAGTCTCCGGGAAGGTTCTTGCGAAAGAGTTGCCAGTGCACGATCCAGTGGGATGTAGGAGTTCCTATATATTAGTGTCGTGTAAATAAATGGTTTCATTAAAAACTTGAGTCGCTGAGCTGCTAGAGGTCACCGCCACTCTCCCGGCGCGTTAACGATACGGTTAAATAAACTGCAGTTTATAACTGTCAACGAAGATCTAAATTTGACTAACTCCAGCATCTGCTGCACAAGCAGTAAAGTAACGGCCGGGATATTCTATCCTGTTTCCTCACACCGGGTTCTTTTACATGGACGTGTTGTGTGAAGCGCTGTATCAGGAGCTGCGCGTCCACTACATCGCAGTCCTACTCCTCGAGCGCGCGCAGTAGTTCCGCTGCGATGTTACAACCTTGAACTGTGCGCCGTGAACTCCCTTTTTTGTGTTGTTTTTACCGGGCCGGTACCGGTCCGACGCGTTGCGTGCTCGTATAGTAACTACCGTTGGTAAACCTGGAGCTCGTCTCCGACACCCGAGGGCTCTGAGAGGCTCCGCGCAGCGTTACGCAATATTTAATAAACAATGCGTTCAAATTAAAAACATTTTGATTGTTCAATGAATTTGTTTTGTTTTCACATAACAATGCGGCCGTCAGCGCGCGTGGGCGTGGGCGTGGGGCGCGAGACGGAGCGGCTCCGCCGTCTGGGAGACACCTCCTAGAGGAGCAGCTGCGGTGACGTCACGCGAATTGGGCACCAGCTCACAAACTGACGCTTGCAGCAGATTCAAGTCCACCGCTTTCTGGGCGCTCGTCCCGCACCAGCTCAGTCGGTCGCCGTGCCATGTGGTGGGTACAAGTGGTTGAGGTCGCGGGGACTCGGAGTAGCTCATCACGGGGAGAGTCAAGGTCAGTCCGGCGGTGCGCACCCCGCCCCGCCCCGCCACCGCCCCGCGTGCAACAGTACACCGGGCGGTAACCGGAGCGCGCGCGACGTTGCCGCTCCGCCGCGAGCGCTAAGCGGAGCAGCGCGGCGACACAACAACGCGGACGGGGCGAGGCGGGGCGCACTACAAGGTTGCACTTGTATTGTTTCACCGGGAGAGCTCCGGTTGCATGCGCGGCGGCGGGAGGTGGGGGGGGGGGGTTGTCCCGCTGCTCATCACTCCGGAGCAGCGGCAGCGTGACCTCGCAACCGATATTAAAGTCCAACAGGCTTCCAAGCTCTTCGCCGTCTTCTTATATAGCTCTACATTCAACAGTTCAATGTCTTACTCCAATTGGTACCATTTCACGGTTAAGCGAAGTGTGAGCGTCGGTCACCCGCTGACCTCCGCGGCCCAGTAATCACAATGAAGAGCTGATCATAACTCGCCGCGGGTTGCAACACAAATGTTAATTGTGAAATAATTGCACCGCTTGTTGTTGTTGTTGTTGTGGTGGTCGCGTGCCGAGGGCCGGTGATTACGCGTGTAATTACAATTAATTACAAGTAATCGCTGAAGTGGTTCTGATAGATGATGTCAGCTCGTTGGCACAGCTCCGGCAGCACCTCCATACCACGCGTTGCGATATCAGCGTGACGCTGTGCTGGCGACTTGGTGACGAGCACAGCCCGCTCGCCCTAACTACTGCGGCGAGTTCCTCTACTACGTCGCAGTAAATACCTCGACGAATATACGAAGCCTCCGTGTGTCGCACACTAGCGGCGGGTTCATCAGACCACCAGGTGGAACACATCGGCTGCTGACGAGCAGCTCCCCCTGTCACCGGCGCACGTGCACCCTCGTTGTATATCATAAAGTGTAGGTGTAACCCTGTCACCGGCTGCACTGTCCAGCGATCATATTCTGGCGACTAGCGAGGCCGGGGGCGCAAGTCGTGCTCCGTGTCTGTGTACGCTGTACTCTCCTGTACTGGTTCCTGCAGACTCCTCGCGGGTTCCTTTGGGCGGGCCGATGTCTGACAGTGGACTCACCTACCGGCTGCTGCACTGCACCGTCATCAGACGCAGCGTGCAGCAGCTCTATTATTCTCTAGCAAGTGCTACGAGTACAAACTGTTGTGCGAGTCACGCGACCGGTAGGGTGGTGGTGGTAGCGGGGGTAGATTAGTAAAACGTTAGGAATTGAGTGATGGCACGGCTCCGTGCGGTGCGATTGTTTCGCGAAACGGACATATTTACAGCGTGACGTGACGTGACGTGACGTGACGTGACGTGACGTGACGTGACGTGACGTGACGTGACGTGACGTGACGTGACGTGACGTGACGTGACGTGACGTGACGTGACGTGACGTGACGTGACGTGACGTGACGTGACGTGACGTGACGTGACGTGACGTGACGTGACGTGACGTGACGTGACGTGACGTGACGTGACGTGACGTGACGTGACGTGACGTGACGTGACGTGACGTGACGTGACGTGACGTGACGTGACGTGACGTGACGTGACGTGACGTGACGTGACGTGACGTGACGTGACGTGACGTGACGTGACGTGACGTGACGTGACGTGACGTGACGTGACGTGACGTGACGTGACGTGACGTGACGTGACGTGACGTGACGTGACGTGACGTGACGTGACGTGACGTGACGTGACGTGACGTGACGTGACGTGACGTGACGTGACGTGACGTGACGTGACGTGACGTGACGTGACGTGACGTGACGTGACGTGACGTGACGTGACGTGACGTGACGTGACGTGACGTGACGTGACGTGACGTGACGTGACGTGACGTGACGTGACGTGACGTGACGTGACGTGACGTGACGTGACGTGACGTGACGTGACGTGACGTGACGTGACGTGACGTGACGTGACGTGACGTGACGTGACGTGACGTGACGTGACGTGACGTGACGTGACGTGACGTGACGTGACGTGACGTGACGTGACGTGACGTGACGTGACGTGACGTGACGTGACGTGACGTGACGTGACGTGACGTGACGTGACGTGACGTGACGTGACGTGACGTGACGTGACGTGACGTGACGTGACGTGACGTGACGTGACGTGACGTGACGTGACGTGACGTGACGTGACGTGACGTGACGTGACGTGACGTGACGTGACGTGACGTGACGTGACGTGACGTGACGTGACGTGACGTGACGTGACGTGACGTGACGTGACGTGACGTGACGTGACGTGACGTGACGTGACGTGACGTGACGTGACGTGACGTGACGTGACGTGACGTGACGTGACGTGACGTGACGTGACGTGACGTGACGTGACGTGACGTGACGTGACGTGACGTGACGTGACGTGACGTGACGTGACGTGACGTGACGTGACGTGACGTGACGTGACGTGACGTGACGTGACGTGACGTGACGTGACGTGACGTGACGTGACGTGACGTGACGTGACGTGACGTGACGTGACGTGACGTGACGTGACGTGACGTGACGTGACGTGACGTGACGTGACGTGACGTGACGTGACGTGACGTGACGTGACGTGACGTGACGTGACGTGACGTGACGTGACGTGACGTGACGTGACGTGACGTGACGTGACGTGACGTGACGTGACGTGACGTGACGTGACGTGACGTGACGTGACGTGACGTGACGTGACGTGACGTGACGTGACGTGACGTGACGTGACGTGACGTGACGTGACGTGACGTGACGTGACGTGACGTGACGTGACGTGACGTGACGTGACGTGACGTGACGTGACGTGACGTGACGTGACGTGACGTGACGTGACGTGACGTGACGTGACGTGACGTGACGTGACGTGACGTGACGTGACGTGACGTGACGTGACGTGACGTGACGTGACGTGACGTGACGTGACGTGACGTGACGTGACGTGACGTGACGTGACGTGACGTGACGTGACGTGACGTGACGTGACGTGACGTGACGTGACGTGACGTGACGTGACGTGACGTGACGTGACGTGACGTGACGTGACGTGACGTGACGTGACGTGACGTGACGTGACGTGACGTGACGTGACGTGACGTGACGTGACGTGACGTGACGTGACGTGACGTGACGTGACGTGACGTGACGTGACGTGACGTGACGTGACGTGACGTGACGTGACGTGACGTGACGTGACGTGACGTGACGTGACGTGACGTGACGTGACGTGACGTGACGTGACGTGACGTGACGTGACGTGACGTGACGTGACGTGACGTGACGTGACGTGACGTGACGTGACGTGACGTGACGTGACGTGACGTGACGTGACGTGACGTGACGTGACGTGACGTGACGTGACGTGACGTGACGTGACGTGACGTGACGTGACGTGACGTGACGTGACGTGACGTGACGTGACGTGACGTGACGTGACGTGACGTGACGTGACGTGACGTGACGTGACGTGACGTGACGTGACGTGACGTGACGTGACGTGACGTGACGTGACGTGACGTGACGTGACGTGACGTGACGTGACGTGACGTGACGTGACGTGACGTGACGTGACGTGACGTGACGTGACGTGACGTGACGTGACGTGACGTGACGTGACGTGACGTGACGTGACGTGACGTGACGTGACGTGACGTGACGTGACGTGACGTGACGTGACGTGACGTGACGTGACGTGACGTGACGTGACGTGACGTGACGTGACGTGACGTGACGTGACGTGACGTGACGTGACGTGACGTGACGTGACGTGACGTGACGTGACGTGACGTGACGTGACGTGACGTGACGTGACGTGACGTGACGTGACGTGACGTGACGTGACGTGACGTGACGTGACGTGACGTGACGTGACGTGACGTGACGTGACGTGACGTGACGTGACGTGACGTGACGTGACGTGACGTGACGTGACGTGACGTGACGTGACGTGACGTGACGTGACGTGACGTGACGTGACGCTAACAAACACAAGCTAACCTCCAGGGGTAAGTAATTCAGCTAAATCCCGGCGCGAACACTGCGCGCGAGTCGCACGTTACACGAGTAACAATCGATTGTGTTCATATTGACGTCTCAACAGCAGCCGCCCCCCGCCCGCCGTCCCCGGCCCCACGCGGAGCTCATGGATGCAAAGGAAACGGTGGAGGATGGGTCGCCGGACGCGGGCGCACCGCCGCTCGGCCCGGCGGACCCGCAGCCGCTCAACTACACGTCATAATAACTAATTATCAACATTTAAACGAAGCGGAAGCAGCAGCAAAATCTCCACCGGCACCTTCCCCCGCCCCGCGGCGAGGTCTCGTAGACATTAAAAACTCATTTCCGAGACGTCGGCGGACTCGCGGGTCACTCGCGTACGGGACCCGCCGCACCGCCAAGGTCAGCACTAAACAATCGTTTAAAACGCAAACCATCGCATTGATTAATAACATAAATAAGTAATCACTTAGCCGCCATTCAGCTCGCGGTGATACGCGACCGTTTCATTTCACACACATTTGTTTTAACTCACCTGCTCTGTCAAGGCTGGCGGTGAATAGAAATACAATATTTTTTATTGCTTCATGTATGTTATTGACGCTCCACGTGAGCGCGTCCGTCGTCTCTATTATACTATTAAAAAAAAACAAACACCTGAGTGCCTCCCCCTCCCCCCGCCCGCGTCACAATAGCGGCCATCGTGGGCAGTTGTTATAATTGACATTATAATAATTACAATTGATTAACACTTTTAAAGTTAGATTCATTAATAATTTTTTTTAAATTATCTCTATTTTCATCTCTTAATGTTTTTACATTTAAATAAAAATTGCCATGAAATAAATTTAATCTATTTAAAAAATCAATATACTTGTTCCGTTCAAAATGTATTCACTAGAGAAGAGTAGGTAATATATTTAAATTCATTTGGTCAATAAAATCTATTAAATACTTTTCAAATATCGCAAGAGACGCGTGAACTGAGCGCAACTGTTCCATGTGACTCCAGACAGGCAGGAACTTGCAAATCTGACGACCAACCTTAAGGAATGGGGAGGCATTTTAGGAAAAAGAAGAATCATGCGAATCACAAATAGACATTTAAATTTAATTGCTTAGAGTGTTATGTGGCAATGAAGCCGCGGACGGCGAGGCGGGAGCTTCTAGAACACTCTGTCATGTATTGAAGACAGGCAGCAAGCATGTGGTGGCAGGGCACACAGCTCGAAGACTCGCCGCCATGTGGCCGCGGAATCAAACGGCGACCTTCGTGTTACAAGGCACGCGCTGAGCCGCTGGGACAGTTAAAATAAGAAATACTACACATCGCTTAATTTCAGCACTTTGTTTACAAAGTAATTAAAAGTTGTTATAAAAAAAATAACAAAATGTTCACATTGTGGCGTTTGACCGGACGCACTATTATAGATGTTTTCAGGACGTATCCAAAATGTACTTTTGTCTTAGACGGAAGAACTGTCATTTGATTTTTCCGTTAAGAGACTTTGATTTAGACCGTTACAGAAATTGTACTTTATCTTTGTTACACCTGTTTGTAAAACCTGAGTAAACATTTTATAACGCAGCAGACTATTTTTCATTGTGCAATTACCCCAGCTTGTGCCGACATCTTCCGACCAATATTCCTGCGTCATAAGGGCTAGGGCCCAAAACATGATCTCTGTAAAGTTTTTCGTCAAGAGTTCTTTCTTACATTAGAACACAAAACGGACGCGGGGACACATGCAGCAGCAGCATACAGCCGCTGCAGTCGCGGGTAGTGAAATATTATAGATACGCAATTAAATACTCGTACGTGCGCGGAGACGCGGCGTACCAGGTATTTGTTACCAAGGACACGTACCAGGTACCCAAGCGAAACATTACCAAGTGTTCACTATTGATCAGATCTTGCGGAGACATTGTGCAATTATAAAAAAAATATTGAACCCAAAAGAGGAAGGCCTTCAAGCAGTAATATACACTCCCGGACACATCTATCGGCCCACCACCCAGTGTTTAAAGTTCTGACGGTGTCTAGTTAAAAATAAATGTTAGGTGGAGCAATAAGTTTTAATGCACTTTTGAAGCAGATTTATTGGTCAATCCTTATGTATGTTTTTTTTTATTGTTTTTGTAATTTCGAATTGATTTGGCCGGCAGAAGTTTTACAGCTTGGGCGACAATTTCAGGCAGAGTATCCATATTTTTTGGTCAAAACTGGCTCTAAGTTTAGATTTGCCTTTTTAAGGAACCAATAATCGGACACATCAAAAAAAAATCCAACTTGTGCGAAATCAAAAAAGTTTTTTCTTTCTTGTTTTTTCTGGGTCGTTAAAAACAATGAGCAGACTTTTATTTATTTATTTTATTTAGGATAGACTAGTGCTTGACTACGATCCCACCTGATGGTAAGCGGCGATGTAATCTAGGTGGTAAAGCGCACTAGTCTAGAAGAAGCCTGTTCATTCTTTTCTTGAAGACCCCCACATCATACCTGGACGGAAACACTGATAATGTTTCGAAATACAGACTCGAATTTTCGTTTTTTTTTCATAATCCTGAATTCGAAATTAAAAAAAAAAACATACATAAAGGTTGACCAAAAAATCAGCTTCAAAACTTATTGCTGCACCTAACATTTATTTTTAACTAGACACCGTTAAAATTTTTAAACACGGGGTGGTGGGCCGATAGATGTGTCCGGGAGTGTATATCGGGAGATAGAAGCAAAAAGACGTCGGGATCCAATGAGGCCCGTTCCTCCAAGAGACGTGCGGACCGATAACTCAGGTCACAGTGAAATAAGATGCACTTATAAAAATAGATACAAACTTCTCGGTTGTAAAAGTTTTTCGCGGATTGAGTGTACTAAATGTAAGTCGGCATTGTGTAACTAAACATCGAAACTGTTTTGCTGTATTTTATTCAAACTAGTCTGTATATTATTTATCTTTAGATTAAGTTGATTTGTAGGCCCTACAAATATGTAAGCATAAATTTAATACTTAACGCATAGTGTTGCCAATTGTCTAAATACATATTTTTTCATAATAAATATCTATTTTTTTATGTTATATGTACCTAAATAACTATCAGGAAACATTTTCCAGGCCGCAATAAAAAACCATACATTTAAGGGTTAAAGTTTTATTATTTTTATTTTTATTTCCATTACTCGTCGAGTAGTTGACGTGTCCGCGGCGCGCGCCTCCGCCATGCGAACGCACGCGTTCAGGAGGGATTTTCATTTAACCAAAACATTTTGTTCTTTATAACATTTGTACGAGAATTCATTTCACGCTGCAGTGTGGGGCGGGTTGAAAATACTGTAAAGTGTTTTGCCATATACTTTTTAGTCCTGGTATTTAAAAATAACTAGTACCGATTTCTTCAGCTCTCCGCCGCCGCCCCCGCGCGTGTGTTTCAGTAACAAACTTTAAGTATGTGCATCAACCGCACAACGGCCTGTATACATGTGGAAAATGAGTTTTGTAGGCAACATGACGCTGCAGCGGGCGCGTGCTGCTGCTGCTCCGGCGACAGGAATATACTTTCATCACAGCAACTAGCAGAGTAGAAAATGCTGACTTAACCACGCACGCGCGGGGTGACAGACAAATACACAAATGTGGTTACAGTTTATTTACAAGCAATTGTTACATTTCGTTTATATTATTTTGTTACAAAATCTCCAACGACATCCCTCTCACGCTTCCAACCCACATCCGGCACGAGCACAGTTACACGACAACAACCTCCCTCCCCCCATGCGTACACCGCGCTGCTGCTCAGGGGCTGCTCGCACACCGCTCTTCTCCACGTGTTGCACACAACAAACACATATGATATTTATTAACAAACATAAAGGTTAGTTTTGATGTCAACTCTCGAGCGGGTCGGGACGGGTCGGGGCGGGGCCGGGCGGGGCGCGCGCCGCTCTACCGGCCGCAGCCGCCGCGCGAGCACGCGCTGCGCTTGGGCGCGCGGTACGTGGAGGTGGAGGCGCCGCCGCTGAGCGGGGAGTACCCTGCAACGAGAGCGCGCGCGTTAGCGGCCGGAGCCGACCCGTGCGACCTGACGCGTGCTCAGCGCACCACCAGCAGCCCCGCCGCACCACTCACCGTCGTCGGCGCCGAGCCGCCGCGCGCCGCCCGCCCGCAGCCGGCGCAGCTGCTCCGCGGCCTCCGCGCGCCGCCGCTCCTCGCGCTGCGGACATTATTACACCTTGTTGGATTTTGTAAATTATACAATCTATGATGGAGTTATCCCATAGACAAAGTTTATATTCTATAATCTATGGTGTGGTACAAGTCGGCCAAGTGTGTGATTAAATGTGTTCGTGTGTAAAAGACGGTTTTTCAATTCATTCAATATTATTAATTCTCAACACACCTTATGTACCTTCAGAGTCATCTAGCACAGGGACCTGCGCAGCTCTGTGCTGTACGACGGTTCGTAATCAATGTTATAGCTAAACCTCACCTGCCGCTGCTCCTCCAGCGCCCTGGCGGACGCCTCCTCCAGAAGCTGCTGCTGCCTCTCGCGCGCCGCCTGGATCGCCTGCATGCGCGCGAGGGCCACGTCCGGGTCTGCGGCCGTGAACGTGTACAATGTGTTATAAAAGTTCAAGTTAGAAATCGCATCCTCACCGAGCACACACAAAGCTCTGCTATTTAACCGATGCGCTCCTTGCGTATGATATTGAGCTGGCGACATCACCACCATAACCAGCAGTCCGGCGTCTGATGCACGAGCACCCGACCGTCCGCTCACCTTTGTGGTACGCGGCGTCCTCTCGCTGCTGGCGCCAGCGCTGCAGGCGCGACCGCAGCCTGTGCGCCAGGTACAGCGCCGCCGCACCAGCTCCCACCAAGTACCAGCCGTACATCGCCAAGAAGTTCGCGACTGAAACAAGCAACTCTCATAACGCACACCACACTGCTGCACACACTAACAGAAGAGCATATCATTTATGTTTAGAATATCAAAATACTGAATGTTTCACAGCTCTCTGAACCTGCACGTAACGGCAGCAGGCTGTGTGTATATTCATGTTATGAACAAAGCAAATATACAACATTCATGAAGTTTGTTATCTGCCGTAGTGCCACTACACATCCTGTGGCTCGCTTATCATGCAGCTGGTGGTTTTACTAAATCATTGCAGATCCTGCTTGTAAAGATATTTTAAACTGAAGCTTCAATGAGAATCCAATGTTATCACAAACTATCAACACTTAAGCTCCGCTCCTCCCACGCAATGAGGAAAACTATTTATTAGTTGCCAAGAGAATGTTATATGTAATTTCAATATCCACAACTCATTTATTGAACATATTGTTGGACATTTCATGCAGGTCACCTGACGGTGCTGCTCAACTCCATCCAGCTAATCCTCACTCTAAATTGTTTTAAAGTTGTAAGATTTTGATTTAAAGTAAAACTATACTGACAACTTTGGGAACAATATAAAATTAATTAGTGTGCTTAAACAATTAGGAAATAGGTATTATTTAGAGTACACAGACATTATGAATTACAAGTAAAGGCAAAATACCAAAACTTCATATCGCTATATATAAATTAACCAAGTTAGTTTACTTACAGAATGTTATAGGGTTAAACATCCTCAGTTTTGTCCCGCCTTCATTAACCTCTGGTTCCATTTTATTTAAAAAAATCCTTGAAATTTATCGATGTGTTTGTTCTGTAAATTTAATACAATTTATGCCAGAAAACAATTAGAACTTCTGAATTGAAAATAAACGGCTGCTTGAATAGCAAATTACTACAATTCTAAATAAAGAACGTACCCAGCGAATAATTTATAAGTTTTCTGTTTCTAATATTTCACAACACAAACACAACATGACGTGTTGCACCAGAAGTTGTCATTTCTTTTACACATGACAGCGCGACGACATTGACACCCGGCGGCACAGAACCGGGCACAGATGATAAACATGACTCTTCTATTAACCTGTGTTTTGTCCTGTTATTGAAGTTTTGTGTTAACCATGGAGAACCGTCCCATAAGCTATATTTAGTTCTAAAAAACAATTATAGACGGGCACGATGCATGCGGCGCATACAGAGAAAAAGGCGATATTTAATTACAACAAAAGTTAACTTCTTCTAAGTCGTATTTCCTCATGACTGAGGGTCGTGGTCATCATGTTTTTACTGAAACACACGACGACTCTCTTGGCAATCTTAACCTCAAAAAGTTAACTACTGCTGAGTAATTAATTTCGCATTGCAGCGACGTAAGCACAGTACGTGAATAAAATTATTTAAATGTAATGTGTGTATATATGTACCGGTAGTGTTAGTTAAATAAATAATTGTAAAGATTTGCATGCTTAGTATTAAGTAGAATGTGCGCTTACTTTTTTTATTATGAACCATCATATTTGTTACCACATTCTAGCAAATAAATGATTTGAATTTGAAAAGTTATGCAAATCACAACACCTCGCGTTGTGCAGCAGGCGGGCGGACACATGGACCACGAGACCACGAGCGACGTGTGTGTGTGCAGTTGTTTAGGCGAAGTGTTCTGCGGCCGCGCGGGCGCTGCGCCACCGGTTGTTACTGAACGTGGAGACGAGCGGAGACACCACGCGGCACACCGGGACTGGTGGTAGGTCTCTGTTGCCGGAGACCGTCTGGATGGGTATCACCGCAGCTCCTATTGCAACCGCCAAATAGTAGTGTGCGAACATTACTGTGTTCCGGTTTGAGGCGCGCTGTAGCTAGTGTAATTACTGGGGTAACGAGACTTAACACCTTATGTCTTACGAGCGCAATGTGGTGCAGTGTGTACCATCTTAACTAGCACCGCGTTGTCATGGGCAAGCGTATCACTTACCATCAGGTGAACGTCGCGCTCGTCTCATCGCATAGTAGTATAGAAAAAAACACGATGCGACATGACGAAGTCGCGGTTATCAACTAGTGTAGTTTATTTACCTACGCAACATGGAACACGCGTGGTCCAACTTGTAATCGAGATTACAATTAAGCTGTAGATTGGGACAACAAGCGGCAACTCTATCCTTCGTGTCTCACTAGATTGCCTTACGTATCGTGTTCTCACTGGTGCCGTCTATGGAAAATCGACGGAAAGAAAAATAGCCAGTCGAATACCCAGTTTTAGGGTGAAACCATTTTCTAGTAGTAAGTGGTGTCTCCGTATAGTATCTACGTTGTGGTCTTAACAAAATAAAATGCCAGCTCAAACTGACAGTAGTGATGGTTATAAATGTTTGTTTTGTTTTGCTTCAGGTGCTGGATATCTCACATCACTCGAGAATTTTCTTTTTTGAGAAAATAATAAATATATAAAACGGTAATAATAATCCAGTGCCTCTCCCATGACTGACTTGATATTGGCAGAATTCTTTTAAGAGAGGCCATTAAGCATAAAGAAGAACATGACTATTTCGCAAACTTTAGTGTTTAAAAATGCTGTAATGTAACAGTTGCTATTACAATTTGGAATCACGCTAACGGTTTTATTGTAATTTTTTACCTGCTGCTGCACTGGGAACAGACACGACGATGACCGCTCCCTTACCATTCATATTTTATTAAAAGTTAGCACGGAGCATTTGAAAAACCAAAACCTTTTTTGAAGTGAAACTTCTTTATCGGGGTTGGAAAAAAATTTAGTGTAACATTTTTTCGTTACGCGTCACATTTTTACGTTACGTAACGTGATTCGAAGTATACTCTCTCCAGCGGAGTAGGGATTGGTAAATGTCTCCAATGTATTTTGCGGCCCGTTTTGAGTAGTTACATTTTTGAAATCCTGGTGGCGATTGCATCCAACCTGCCACTATACTTGACCGTTTTTCTATTGCACGCTTATTTATTCCCAACGCTCTATAGTGACGTGTAAATATATATATATATGTTATATTGAAGTGATCAGCAAAATCAAAGGGTTTATTTTAATTCTAATTCCAGTGAACTTCTAAAAATAGTAAGTAATTACATCTCTTTTTCTAATACTTAGGTGTAATTATGGTATTTATTTTTCCACGTTATTTAAAATTAACCTCGGTTTTTGATTGTATTTTTCAATACACTAACACGTGGCTGTAATTATGGTATAAATTTTTTCTAATACTTGATTGTTTATTGTGGTATTTATTTTTCTAAAATATTCAAAGTCAACCTTAGTTTTTGATTGCATTTTTGAAAAATAACGTCATAAAGAAGTTTCACTTCATACGAGTGTACGCTAGTACACGCACACATTTTTTATCATAATGCACAACACAAACATCATGCGAAACTCAATGTTAACATTCGTCCGATTTCATTCCTGAACATTCTCTAGTTGTATGAAAGATGATTAATGTAAATAAAACACAAGTCTACAAAATATTCGATTTATTCGTTTTGGTTTGGAGCGGGCCCGGCGCGGCCGCCGCACTATATACACGACACTCCGACCGCCCGGCGCCGACAACTGTCACCACTTTACATTCACATACCCTACTGATTAACACACAGTTAGTAAAATAGTTTCCCTCGATAAGTACTAAACTCGCAGAGTAGATTCGCACTAGGCAGTAAGTAGTACTGCACAGTCAACGCAGAACAGTTTTTACAAACAATATAAACTATTCCGTGTTCATTACTAATATAATTTATCACAAATTTGCGCATCAATGAGCAGTTCAGACTAAAACTCCGTGTCCCCTCGCCGCTGCACGTACATTTAGCTAAAATTAATTTAAATGAATACAAATCCAGGTACTCCATCACCACACGGCCCCCGCGAGTTGAGAGTGTACCGGCGGCTCGCCTCGCGTGTGTCCGATATTCATATCCTAATGAAACCAGCGGCTGACCCGCGCTCAATTACTTCAATGTCAAATAATGAAATCTTTGGCTTTTCTTCAAAAATAGGAATGCGAATAGTAGTCAATAAAAACCTACAACCTGTAGATATTATCTATCATCGGGCACACGTCGCCAAGTTTCAAAGAACGTTAATAATAAATATTCTATCCCGCGTATACTGCTTCGCGGTCCTACGAGCCGGATAGTTAAATAATTGCCCGGCCGCCGGCACTCACCTCAATCCGCGTGTTCACTTAACCGTTTGCATTGTGTAACTCTTAATCATTTAAATAAGTAATGTTAACGTGTGCTAACATTTCGTGCAAAAATTATTCCATTAACAGCGAGCTACCGGCGCGCGGGAAACATTTGAAATATTTCGCCTAAAAACATTAAACTATTAACCTAAAGTCGTCACAAATTAAATAATATTGATGAGGCGACAGTTCATGGACTACACGGAGCACGATCAGCTCGCACAGCGTCGGAGCTGTCCCATAGCACTTGGACAATTGTAACCTCGCGCTGGTCAACCACGAACCGTTCGGAGGCTTCGTGGGTGCGAGCAGAGCGCGTGCTGCGGATGAATACATGACGCCATGTAACCAACGCACTCGTACAGATATTCTAGGGTGGAGCCTGACCAACACAAATGGACGAGATGTCGCATGAAACATCGCCCGCCGCTGCTACTGCGACCGATGTGCGTGTGAGTTGTAATAAAATTATTGTCCACGTTACCTCCCGGACTCTCTACTACTCGTTCTCATAAACGCAAACAAACTTCATCAGGTTACAAACGACGACACGACATGCTGCGCCGCCACCCAACAGATGGCGCTGTTCGCTGCCGCCACCGAACACGTGCACAATTGAAACATGTATAAAAAAATACCACAAACTGATCGTAACTAACACCCACCGCGTCGCTTTACTTCTTCTGTTTACGCACGAACACGGAGAGAACAATTTACTAAAGTATTCACAACATTTTTCTCCTTACGTCTACAAATCTATATATATATACATTAAGTATACATTAGGCAATGCCGCTGCTATTTACGTCTATTCGGGCAACACTCGCCCTCCCCAGGACTTTATATTGATAACAACGTTACTCGGGGTCCGCTTGACACGGAGCGGTGCCGTAGGTTAAATTCTATTGGAGATCTTCGATAAGTATAAAAGCTTGTGGTGAAATGTGACTCGCAGCGCAACTAGGAGAACCCGCCGACCGCGTGATGTTGCTCTTGATGACATCTTACAAGTGCAGCTCAAGTCCCAGCAGTGGGAACATTGAGCAAGGCCTTTGTTACGTTATTCCATTTTAAAAAAGGAATATTTACTTGTGATCTGTTTAAGTAGCGGCACTGTCGATTGAACATTTTCAAGTACAATTCATAACGGACAAGTGTGATCCCGTTTCGCGTGATACACCTACAGACATTATTTACATGAACACATACATCTTATTACAAATATAAATAAATTATTTCCAATTCAATTTACAATTTGAGTGTGCGTCGAGCTGTCGGTCCACACGGACCGCAGGCTGACATGTTACATGCACATTTTTTAATATCTTATTAGATAAAAATGGACATTCGTGTGAGATCGCTGAACTCTGACATCGTGTGGTCTGTCACCATTAACTTTGTTTCATAACAAGTATAATCTCGCAAGGTTTGCTTGTAATCTAATATTCTGCAACTCGCGGCCGCAAACCTACTTCCGTATCGATCGTCTTATTACCACAACAACTCGTACAACGGACATTCGCGTACGGACAGCGTCTTCCCGCTGTCCACTTTCCGTGCAGATGGCAACCGTGAAAGAAACTCTACAACGTTCCGCCGGATGCCCTGAACTATGTTCAGACATAAACAGATATGTATCGTACGCGTCGCCGCGTCAGGTGGGCGCGCTCCGGCCGGGCAGCCGGCAGCCGGCGCGCTTCAGTTGCGCAGCAGGCCGCGCGCCTTCGCGGTCAGCTTGCGCACGCGCCCGCGCGACGAGATGGACACGGGCCCGCCGGAGCCGCCGCTGCCCGCGCTCCCCGCGCTGCCCGCGCCGCCGCCCGCGCCGCCCTCCGCCGTGCTCGCTGCGCGGACACACAAACACACACGCGTTAGTTAGTACACGAGGCGACATCACGTGCATGTATTATATAAACGCTGCACAGGCCAACACTAGAACACTACTAGGGTATGTGACATTAGGTACCATCCGGCTCCGCCGCGCACTCCCCTTTGACCAAGGTGCGTCGTCAGAGGCTGGCCGACGCTAAAACCAAACAATTACTGAACATCAAGCGAGGTTGCGGGTCAGCAAGCACAAACCTGTACAGTGTACTCGCATGTTGTAGAACTCACCGTGCCCGTTGTGCGCGTGCGCGTGCGGGTGCGCGTGCGCGTGCCCGTTGAAGTAGTTGTGGTCGCTGGTGTGCGGCGCGGTGGTTCCGGCGCCCTGCGCAAACAACTTTGTCTATTTATTTATTTAAACTTTATTGCGCTCTGTACGTGAACAACACACGGGTGCACTCTCTCGAGGAGCGCGCGATGCCCATGCCCTCACTTTTAACCGGTGACACCAACTCTCGGGGCTTAATTTGAGATTAAACATTAGGCCTTATACATTAATTACTTATTAATGATGCGCTGCCGCTCCTGAAGAGTCTGAGGAGGCAGTGCCTTCTCACAGCAATTAGCACCGTTAGCACTGCGTGTCACGTGACGCGTAGCGCGTGACGTCGATTGTTTTGCGGTGTACGCGCGGGGATGTATATAGAATGTGCAGGCGTGCATCACCTGCCGTGCGTGGTGTTGCCGCCGGCGCGCCAGCTGGTGTTGTTGATGCTGGTGCTGGTGGTGGTGGGGCAGGCGTTTGCTGATGGCTGCGATCGAGTCCTCCTCGCTGTCCTCGTTGTAGCGGCGCGGGCTGCGGCGTGCGCGTAGCGACACACTCTGCGCATGCACATTGCACGCACGTTAGGAACCATTTCGTTACGAACTCTCACCAGTAGATGCGGGTCAGGTGCGGCAAGTCGACTTTTACTTTTACTGATGTAATATCCTTCGAACGGACACAATGATATTTGAATGCAAAAATGGGCGCTGCGTCGCAACGCGCAGCAGACGGTTTATGACAAGGGAGACCTGTCACTGTCCGGCGCTCCGCGTCGTGTCATGTCTGCAGGACGACGCGGCGAGACTTGTAGCAGAAGTTTACATGGTGCTAGCTACTCCGGCGCACACTCACCCTCGCGTGGCTCCTGCCGGATGAGCCAGCCGCCTCCTCTCCCTCCTGCCTCTGCCTGCGGACACACAACACATTGCGTTCGCTACCACCAGCTTCACACGAGCCTCTGCGTGCCATCGATACATTGACTATTTGTTTATACACAAGTCGTCTGAAATGATGAAACCGACGCTTCGCCATCTTATCCCTCATTGTCATGCCACATCACGCACGGTTGAGGTAGAAAGTTACGTCGTTGTTGCTAAAAATATCAATAAACTTGTCCAACAACAACAATACATAACAACTACCGGTTTAAGTTAAGGTTGGTCTACACTGGTAAAACTTTACAGGATTATTATTTATTATATTTATTTTGCCGTTCACTCGTTAAAAATGTGCATTTCACGCGATCGTGTTTTGAAGGAACACAGAGACAGGCACAGGACGGTGACGGTGCACGCGAGAGGTTCGTAGTGAATGCGAGGATTTATTTTTATTAATTGGTAAACATGAAATGAAATTAAAAGAAAATAACTAGATACTACCCGAGAACCAGTACAGTTTATCTAGGTAGTACAGCCATCGTGATATTATAGCTGTAACTACATCCAGCTGGTTTTCTATATATATTGGGTGTTAAATTATCAGATGTTCTAGAATCATAAACATAGTTGTATTTCGGGACAATAATGTTTTTATTAGCTTCCGAGCACTCTCGAATTGAGTGGACATTTGTTCTGTTTAAGTACATCTGAACAGGCCAAGTCTTTGAATAACATTGATTCAATTCTGTCAAGTATGATCTAAAATTGGGATGACACAGGCAATGTTAATATTTTGTGAATGTTTGCAGAACTCATCATTAAAATTGTTACAGAAGGTTATAGAATCTATATGGAACACTTTAAGTAATTTGTCGTCAATACATTTTCCGCGCAGACAACATGCACGGAACGACAAAAAGTTATATTTTGTGTTACGTGGCACTACTGTGTACCCATTTTCGGAGTGTATATACTATTCTCTAGCTTTCACTTGACTTTACCTCACGAGCTATCTAAGCAAGGGTAATTCACTTAAAGCTTGCTAGTCGTTGGTGAGCCCACGTGACTTGTGGCAATGGTGGTGCTCGTGATTTTGGTAATGTTGTTTAGTGAGTACCTGTAGAGCAGCAGCGGCGCGTCGTCGTCAGTGGAGTACCGCGGGCGGTAGGAGTGGTCCGACTCGTAGCGGCGGGGGGAGCCCGACGCGACCGAGGCGCACGAGCTGCCCGACGTGGAGCCCGACGACGACGAGGCGGACGTGAACCGCTCGCGCACGCTGCACCGCCGATACACAACGATTAAGTAAAGTGCACACGCGCGCGCCGCGAACTCATGTTATAGTTTAAAATATCGTACAGTTTTAACAGATTTTTTGTACACGGCATGCGAATTATGGAAGGTGTAGACGCGAAATATAATATTGTTAATTCCTAACATAAAGTATAAGAAAATAATAATGACATTATGCCCAAAACTTCTCTCTGTTCGACTGAAGGGGAATTACAACAATAAACCGCTGCACGCTGATTCATCACTACTTAGTGATGAATCAGCGTGCAGCGGCGAGCTAGTGTCGTGCAGATACTGACCGCTTGTGCGGGCGGCGCCGGCGCAGCCCCGCGGAGGCGGCGGACGCGACGCTGCTGACCGACGTGCGCGCGCGCCGCCGCTTGCGCCGTGTCGTCTGCGCGCGTACCACACACACAATGTTAGTAGTATTAACATAGTAGTCTTACATAAGCAGCGGCTAGTACACACACGCGCACACACATACACACACAATGATGAAAGATCAAGTAATGATACAGTCTAAAAATATTGGCAGAAAATGAAAAAGAACTCGTCTCCGGATCTGCGGAGATGAACAAAACAACTTACGGTGGACCCTCGGGAGGACTGTGGACGTGCCGACAGGCCTGCCAAGGCGCACGTTAATGACCAGCCAACTGTCTTTGGCTCATTAGATGATTCATTTGCAACGAACTTTTGTCCTGAATCTACACATGCTGTGCTATATATACATACGTGTGTGTGCGCGTGTGAGAGCGCCGGCTCGTAGGTGAGCTCGACCTCGTCGTCCACAAGCTCCTCTTCCAGCACTTCTATGTGCGAGCGCTCCGACCCCGCCGCTGAGCCCGCCGCCGATCCGCCCTCCGACAGCGCGCCGTTCGCGACGGGCCCCTCTGCATCGATCAGACATACAAGCGTACAATTAATGACACGAACTACGCTAAGCGAAATTATACTCTAACAATTAACTATTTTCGGTACATACTGTACCAGCGTGCGCGCCAGCGTGTAGGAAGCTTTTGACCAAAAACAACACACGTGGATCTGACAGAGCGAGGTAAAGCATCGTCGTGTTTAAATACCTTTGTAGCAGTCTGTGCTCGAAGTTTTATATAACTTGGAATCTTCAGCAATCGTCGCCACCCCCCGTAACGTACGTCAAAACTGGCGAACTTACCGTGTGAGGGCGCGCAGCCCGCGGCTCCGCTCGCCTCTGTGCCGCACGTTCTGCTCTTCTTGCCCACACCTTTACCTGTATACACAGTTACACTGAATGTACAAGGACTGCGAAGCAACACTACGCCACTTGCTTTACAATACACTTCCACCGGTCTTCTACAACTTTTAAACTCCAACAGTTTATCGTTCTTAATCAACCCAGCTAGCAAGCAGAACTCACCTTTCCCGTTTACGTGCAGTGGTGCGTCGCTGTCGCTGTGCGTACTGGAGCGCGCGTGTGCGTGGGTGCGCGTACGCGCGAGCGCGGCGTGGACACGGCGCGACGTCGCGGCCAGCGGCTCCGACTCCGAGCTGCTGCTGCGTGCGCCGCCCGCCCCGCGCGACGCCGGCGCCGCCCTGCACTCTGCACCCCGACCGACAACGGTACTGAGTTAGTTAATAACGTAACAATAACACGGTAACAGTGCGTATGGAATGGCACCACCACGTCCGCCTAGTAACCTCTCCCGTGACTTTGGGATACAGAAATATGGAATATAGAAATATTATAAATCTTATTAGTCTTTACTTATTATAGTGATCTACTTAGCGCTGCACCACTAGTTAGCTATTGTGCCGCTGACAACTGACCACGTTAACTATAATTGAATCGTTTAAAGGTTTCAAGGATTAACGATTACGTCACATCTATGTTACACTACAAAAAAATATATATGTAACAGTTACAACAACATGTCACATGTCGTATCAACATTACACATCACCTTTCCTGTCGCGCCTCACGGTGCGGCGGCGCGCGCTGCGCTCGCGCGGCGCTGCGTGCGGCGGGACCGCGCGCCGGCGCCCGCGCCGCGCCAGCCCGCCGCCCACGCGCGACCACAGCGCCTCGAACAGCGACGACAGCCGCACCGTCATTGAATAAATCTGCCACCGATACAGCACAATTATTATGGATATTTACTCTTTGGTATTAAGATACGAGTAGATGGAACCATGTATTTGTTGAAGCCAAAACAGCCGAAGGTGCAGCAGAGAACATTTATATTTATAGTTTTAGTAGATAATAATAGAAAAGTTGGATTATCAAAGTATATGGTACACGGTGAAACCGAGCCATTATACAAGGCAGTGGCAGTTGCAATTAAAGTTGCGAGTGTCGAGTCTCACCCGGCTGCGCTTGTTCGTGTTGTAGAGTCGGCTGTTGGAGAACACGAGGCGCACTTCGGCGGCGAATTGCTCGGGCCGCGAGTACCCGCCGCCAGCGAGCCGCGCGCGCACCGTGCCCAGGTCCATCGGCTGCGGCACCACACGTTCGTAGTCTGTGCACAGTAGGTGTGAAGGTATAAACTGTGCCGTCCACGTCATTGCAACGACACTGTTTAATTTTACATATGGATTTTCGAGCAAAATATTCTACGTTTATGATGGTAGAAATCTGTCACCAGAAACTCTTAAGGTAGGTTGCGTTCCGCTTTGCAGTGCACAATAGTAAACAAAAATAATTGGCGTACCAAAGCATTATATACCATCATGTGTCAAGATGGCTCGGCGCTCACTTACGGGAAAACATGAAAACGTATATAATAATTAAGCTTATACCGGGCGCAAGTAGCGGCGACACCGGCTGCCGGAAGGGCTCCGCGTCGGCGGAGGCGGTCAGCTCGTTGAGCAGGGCGGTGCAGGCGGCCAGCCAGCGCGCGCCCCCACCGCTCGCGTGCTTCTGCAACGTCGCACGCGCACATCTGCTACACTATAGCTCACCACACTCCCACGAGTCGAGGGAATTTCAAGCATTTCTTTTCGATAGATGCTGTGCCGGAGGCCCAGCTTCGAGCTCAGACACATTGAAACAAATCTACGAGTTTACAAGTAGAGAGAACACACTTCTGCGTGCTCTGTAGTGCTCACCTCTAGCAAATTAAATCATTTAACTTTTAAAATGAATTATCAGACAACTTTAATGTTTCTATGGTTGTACAACGGAGAGATCATATGGACTGCAATTATAGATAACACGCGAGAGGTAATGGATTTAGTGTGCAAAGTAAACTCGGGCGGGGTACGATGTAATCACCTAGTGCGCAGTGGAACTTCTTGTTCGTCGTCTTCTTTCGAGTGAACTCGTATATAAAATATTTTTTATTTCGCTTGAACTAGCAGACAACGGCAACACCGTCGGTTAATATTTTGCGTCTTATAATAGGAGCATATAGCAAGATTCGTTTTGTGTACCTTGTGCACCGCTGTCGCAAGCGGCTCGTCGTCGGAGGACTGGTACGCCGCCGCCAGCTCGTGGTACTTGGCAACCACGTCCACGTTGCGCCAGTTGCTGCAACGCGGATTGAGCGTCTCGTCAAATAACCATTATTTATTGAGAAACATTACGTACAGTGCAATCCTGTTTGTATACAATTGTTCTGGATAATGTTTAGTAATATCACGAAATGTGTCAGGATTTTGCGATCGAGTGCAAACCCCCGTTCGACTCGCAACGAGCGCAGCGGTGCGCGTCGCCGCCTGCTATCGCAACATGCAGTCAGTACACTATGTACACGGATGGCCCACCTGATGATGTACAGAAGCAGGTCGGTGACGAGGCGCGCGTGACGCACGATGGGCGAGTGCGGCTCGTTGAAGCGCTCCGCGTTGCTGGCCAGGCAGCGCACGTCGAACTGCGCGGCCGCCGCGCGCCTATAGAACTGCACAAACGATATTATTATAGATACTCTCGTTCATTGTGTACCAGCGTTGTATTGTATGGCAGCATTGTTAATGTAGGGATAAATATTAAACCTCTTCGCTATCCCACGGACGATTCATACATACAAAGAGTTTAAGGTTTTACGTGTTCGCCAGCTTTTATCCTTTACGCGACACTTGAGATGCAAATATTGCATAGTACTATACAAAACCTGTCTTCAACCCATGACAGGCACCTCCGCTCAACTACTAATTTAACAATTAGTATTCCACAACACTTCACTGGCTTCGTCGGTAACTCTTTTACAGTTCAGGCAGCATGACTCTGGAACTCCTTACCCGACGATACTAATATCGTCGGGTAAGGCCCTTCTAAAAGGGCTCCAAAAAAAATATCTTTAAGAGAATGGTGAGGAGGTTTTACTTAGATATAGAACATTAATTCTTATGTATGTTATGTATATATTAATTATGTATGTATTTATTTATGTATATTTATGTTTATGTATATATGTGTATATTTAAGTATTCATATTTTATGTATGTATTTATTTATGTATATTTATGTTTATGTATATATTAGTACATATCTTCTCTTTTTTTATATAATTTTCTTTTTTAAAAAAAAAAACTTTTCTTTTACCCTCACCTACCACTGCATTTCCCCACTGCCGAGGTTGACTGGGAGAGAATGCCCTATGGCATTAAGTCCGTTTTTTTATACAATATTTATTTGTGTGCAAACAAAGTTCTAAATAAATAAAACCGCATCAACGGACGGAATAGGCGCAACAGACTTACGATTCCCACAGGAAGATTTGTAATATCAAAACGATGCCTTCTCTTCCCGCACCCCTGCGCGTATATTAGTATGATAAAAATTATTAACTTTAATGACACACGTCTTAAAGCTACAAGAGATATAGTGCTGTGTTTTTTTTTCCACTAACACCACATTGTTGAGTGTGCGATATGGTGATCCGTCTGCATGTCCCGTTAGCTCACCAGATTCTCGAAGCGAGCGCGGATGGTAGACAAGTCGACGGGGTAGGGCACGAGGCGCGCGTAGCTCGGGTAGCGCTGCAGGTCCACCGGCGCGGCGAACGGCTCTGCCGCCGAAAGCGACATCACGTGCGCCACGTGCCGCGCGATCTGACGGCACGCGCCCGCCGCCCACTCGTGCGTCTCCGCGCGACGCAGCGCGCCCGCCAGCTCGCACGCGAGCACGCTCACTGCGCCGCCGGGCGTCTCTGGCAGCCTGCAAACCGGGACGGGGAAATTGGTAATTGGACTTGATCACGGTTCAGTGGTGCTGGTAATCATTAGGACGAACCCAATATTCAGCATTGGGAAATATTGAGTACATGCAATAGAAGGCACGATGCAGACCTCTGCGGGTCGAGCGGCTCGAGGTCCCAGGGAGATAGACGCTCCACCTCGCCGTTGTCCCAGCGCACGCGCAGCGACAGAAAGTGGGCGGCGGCCTCGCGCGCCCAGCGTCGCGCCTCCAGCTCCCCCGCCGCCCCCGCACCCACCGCCTCCTCTTCGTCCTCGGCCTCGGGGTCCGAATGCCCGCTGCGCTCGATCACAATACCCGTCCACCATGAATCGTCGATCATGCATCGAAACCTGAAAATTTGAACTAATGCAACATGTGTGCCAGCAAGATACGAGTAGATATGTGAGTACACAGTACTAATGTTATTGTTGGAAAGTAACGATTATTTACATCAAGTTGTTGTACCTCTGCCTTCATGAGTTCCGTGAGGTTTAAGAAAATAACATCAGCCGAAGAGTCGGTTGTATGAGGCCACGGAAGACGCATGTGTAATGTTAGTGCAATCCGCAGGTAAAATCAAATCCACAAGTAAAATAAACTCCGCTGGGTTAGGACTATTAAAGAGTGAGACCTGTCGCCGGGTCCCCATCTCCTTTCCACAGCAGCGTCGTACTGCTGCTTCAGCACGAGGAAGTCGATGACGTCCGCCATGTCGTGGTAGCGCACGGTGAAGGTGCGCGCGCGCGCCGCTGACGCCCCCGCCCCCGCCGCCGCCGCGGCCCCCGGGCCCGCCGGCGCCGCCCCGCCGCGCAGCGAGCTCGCCAGCCGCAGGCACACCACGCGCGGCGGCTTGATCACGTACTTCATGCCGATCACTTTCACCGGCTCGCACTCCTGCCACATTGGAGTATTAAATTAAAATGTCCCATCAATCATATCATAATACGTGTGTTATGTGCAATTACTTTTCTTCTCTTCTTATCATATAACAAGAACGAATAACTTGTACAAGAATAAAAGTCTGGCTTTAAACCTTACAAGTTTTACTTCTTTTAATCTATCTGAATATGTAACATGATAAGAACAGAACATCAGGATTGTATGAACTGAGAATTTACCCGTCGTGGTTGTCATCAATCTAATAAGGGTGACTGAAGATCTCAGCGGCCTCCACTTGGAGAGGTCCGTGTCTACTGATACGGGCCAGAGATGATAATGAAACATCGATATCAACGATAGCTTTTCAAATTTCTAGGAGCGATTATAGTAATTTTCTTTAGTATCTTATTATTAAAGAAACAAAAGTGTTTGTATGCAAGTGTGCGTACTTACGTAAATGTGCATCCGCTCCCAGGGCTTTTCACGCGGGCTGAACTTGTACACGTCCTTTTCCGACACCGCTTCGAAATAGCGCTGGTGACCCTGCACAGCGCGCAACTTAATTACATTACGTACGAGTAGTCGCTGTTCGTTCATTCGTTAATTAAAATACAACACACCGACCCTCCGGTCGAGTGACCAGTGCTGTGGGGGAAGATCTGTGCTCGGCAGGAGATATACTGGGCAGTTTCCGCACGCATTTCAAAGTGTTGATGACGTATTATTTTTAAGTCTAGTTGTGAATGTGCTACGCTCCACGGGAACGCGCAGCTCGTGTCTTCGCTTTGTATTATCTTTTCTGGCGATTCAAGTCCACAATGTTAAGTAATATACATTCCAAATCTTGCATCCTCATGCTGAACTCATCAAAGCGGCGTGATTGCGGTAGTAGTGCACGTACTTACCAATCGGAAATACAACAGCTGGTCACCCATCTGCGGCTGGTACGGTGCCTTCCGGGGCGTGACGGCCGTTAGCCACTCGCCCACCCGGTACGCTTCGGGCAACTCCTCCTCCGTACTCGCCGCAGCACCGCTGGCGGCGTTCTCTGCAACGCCCTCCGCCGCCGCCACCACCGCCGTCGTCGAGCTCGTCCCTCCGCTGGCGAGCCCACTCGGCGCTGCGGTCGCTGCGCTTCGTTTCATCGTTGTGGCCGTGCTCGGACTGTACCTGCGAACGAACATGAACCTCGTGCACTCTACCGGCGCATGTACAGCCACCAATAGCACCGTCCGCGCTGGCAGCACAATGTTATGTAATGTTCTGCCTAGCACTACAGTAACACGTTATTGCCTACCTGGCATTATATTGAGCGAATTATTGTATAAAATTAATTATTTAAATACTGTATAAAAGCCTGTGCTCGTCGCCATTTTAAGAAAAACATGTGAAATGTTCGATCCAACGCATAAATATAGTATTTATCTAAATAATGCAATCGTTCCTCTTCTCATCCCCCTTATAAAACTGCCCTGCTCTTCAACCCTACTCCATCCAATATTTCCTTACCTGTCTCCTCTCCTCTTTATAGTATTTCTATGTACATATCTATATAAATATTTATAACGTCAGCTCGCGGATTCCGGATCCGCGAGCCCAGGGTCCGATGTAGCCTTGTTGACGGTCTTAAAGGTGACCCAAAGCAAGAACATCAATCAAAAAAAATAAATAATGCACGTTTCGTAAATGAGAACACATTCAGCCACAACGGATTTGTTGACCACATTTGTATGTATCCGTCATACTTCTCATATTTTATTTATTTACTTAAGGACCTCCAACGAGGCACACACGACATGTACCAAGTTGAATCGTAACAACTATCAATCGTAACTTTTTAAAGGAAGCTGCTCCGTTACCTGGCGGTGGGCTGCGGGCGGCGGCGCGCGCGCGCGGGCGGCGCCAGCGCGGGGCCCGCCTCCCAGTCCGAGTATTGCGACGAGCCCGAACTGTAACATATGCGCACGCGCACACCGTCACAAGCCTGCGACACTAACACAGCAGCTTCGCCGGATCGTCCGGACGCAAATGTCACACATTGTTGAAACAAAACAAATACTTCTATCATTACAAAGGTAACTGTACTATTCACGAATAGCATTGATGTTTTGCTTTTTAAATTTGATTGATAATTGACATTGGTGAAATATGGCCCCCTCCTATCGCTACCTCAACCCTGGACCTCTCTAGAAGAGGTATCTCTAGCAGAACTTACTTGTCGCTCACGACGCCCGGACGTGCGCTTCGGGACAAAAGAGCATTTTTATGATAAAACTCATATGTAAACATTACATGTTATCGCAGTAAGAAGAAGAAGATAAGGGAAATTAAAATACAATCAAAATTAAAAAACCTGCACGATTCATGGCATGGAGCGGCAAAGTCACGAAGTTGCAAAATCAATCATATAAAAAAATCACAACTAACACGGTTAAATCTTACATACCCGCACAGTAAATATTCACTAGGAAATAAAAACCGGTTAGAATTTATTCAAACAAAGACAAATTGTAGAAAAAAGACTATTTTCCATGCACAATTGATAGCTCTGGAAATAGGCTTGGCTACGTATTCTTGCAACAGGTACCGAATACTATCGTGTATATAATATATATATATACTCCCGGACACATCTATCCCGGTGTTTAAAGTTTCGACGGTGTCTAGTTAAAAATAAATGTTAGGTGGAGCAATCAGTTTTAATGCAGTTTTGAAGCAGATTTATTGGTCAACCCCTGTGTGTTTTTTTTTTATTTTTTTTTTTTTTTTTTTTTTTTTTTTTTTTTTTTTTTTTTTTTTTTTTTTTTTTTTTTTTTTTTTTTTTTTTTTTTTTTTTTTTTTTTTTTTTTTTTTTTTTTTTTTTTTTTTTTTTTTTTTTTTTTTTTTTTTTTTTTTTTTTTTTTTTTTTTTTTTTTTTTTTTTTTTTTTTTTTTTTTTTTTTTTTTTTTTTTTTTTTTTTTTTTTTTTTTTTTTTTTTTTTTTTTTTTTTTCATAATCCTGAATTAAAATTTAAAAAAAAAACATACATAAAGGTTGATCAAAAAATCAGCTTTAAACCTGCATAAAAACTTATTGCTCCACCTAACATTTATTTTTATATAGACACCGTTAAAACTTTTAAACACTAGGTGGGCCGATAGATGTGTCCGGGAGTGTATATATAAATGTATACATATGTACATACATTCCCCTGAACATTTACTGCGAGACTTGCAATTGAGATTTACAAATAAGCTCAGCCCCTCGACACTCACCTCTCGGAGCGGCGGCTGCGCGACGTGGAGCGCGAGCTGCACGACGACTGCTCCAGGCGCACGCTCGAGTCGGAGGTGTCGCTCGAGCTGGACTCCGAGCTCTCCTCCTCCACGCACAGCGCCTGCGGACCGCGGGTGAGCAGATGAGTCGGCGCGCCGCGGACTACGCGACGACGCGGCTGGTCGACCGCACCAAAACTTTACATTTGTCGCTATGGGCTACTGTGTAAACCTGATAAGCTGCCGAAGCCTTCCCTTCGTGTGCAGCGAACCCGGGTCTTTGCGGCACTAAACCATTTAATATTTCCTAATAGTTATCAATACAACCCCTAGAATATATTTCTGGTGAGCAATAGATAGACGAGCGCGCACCTGCCTGCGAGTCGCCTGCGCGTGCGACGCCCGCTGCGCGTGCAGGCGGCGCACGACGCCGGCGGGCAGCGCGGGCGCGGCGGAGGGGCGCGGCCGGCGGCCCGGGCGCCGCGCGGGGCCCTCCGGCGCCGTGCTGATCATGAGGGGCCGCCGCCGCATCTCGCGCCCGTACCACGCGCACTCCCACTCGTTCATCTCCACGCTGCAACACGTGCTCGGGGTTACCACATTCATATTGGTGCATGGCTGCGTGCCCACTGTTGGACACAATAATATTTAAGTACTGTTCATAGTAAGTAAGCGGATGACGCGGACTGTGTATGACTTTGAGGTCGATAAATTATACTTTATACATAACATTGCACGAGAGTTCAAGAACGCAAAACAGGTTGACAAAGATGCCCAGAGAACACTGACCTGGTTTGCTCGATTCGCTGCCTGGCGGAGTCGGGCAGCGGCACTACGATGGGCCGTGTGCAGGGAGCGAGCGGTTCCTCTTCGCGCTGCCACGAGCCGGCCGTGTGGCGCACGCCCTCGCCGCGCCACGGGCCGGCGGGCGCTGCGCCCTGCGGCACCGCGCCGGCGGGGGCGACGCGCCCGCGCGGCAGCAACGGCCGCAGCGCGAGCCGCTCGCGACCCGGCACCAGCCGCTGCAGCGCCGGCGCGTGCGGTGCGCCCTCCACGTCCACCAGGAAAGGCGGCGGCATCAAGTGCGGCGGCGTCTCCGTCTGTTCGTCCAGCGCGCCGCCGAGTGCGTCGCGCACTGTAGACATCACACGTATGTATCTGTTTTGATTTTAACTTCACTCGCTGCACAAGTAATTCATGTAAGATTAGGAAATTGTGTACACCAGGTGGCGCCACCGTATCCTTTGTTCGCTGAACACACTCACGCGATATAGCGAGTGCGCCCGAACCGGAGTGTACAACAATCAGATTTCAGGGCAGGCGACCACTCCGCGGCATGACTGTCGTTAGTAGCTACATATACATAGTTTTTTGTTATTTGACGACGCGTCGAGGCGTGCGAGACGTTCACCTGATGGTAAGTGATACGCTTGCCCATGACAACGTGCCGCTAGTTAAGATGGTATACACTGCACCACATTGCGCTCGTCGCCTTGAGACACAAGGATGTTATGTCCCGTTATCCAGCAATTGATGGTCCAGGAATTGGTGTGATATACCAGGTGGTAGGTCTCTATTGCCGGAGACCGTCTGGATGGGTACCACCGCAGCTCCTATTTCAACCGACAAATAGTAGTATGCAAACATTACTGTGTTAAGATTTGAGCGACGATGTGGCTTGTGAAAATGCTGCATGCAGCACCATGTGTCACAAGGCATAAGCAGAAAACATTGCAGTGTTTATTATCGTTACCAGCGCAATATTGTTATGGGCACGAGCATGTTTAGTAATATTAAATAATAAATAAAACTCGTAACTTCGCGACGAGCCTGCGTCTGCTGCTCTGCATTTGGATGTCACTGAACAAAGTGTTCTGCAACCTCGACTGTTCCTCGCACGTTTTACGCAGCTGTGGGACTGCATTTATTTGTGCACACAAGCACCGCGCAGTTGGTTATATGCAAACAGTACTGTGTGCCGGTACTCACCCGCACGGTGTTGTCCGAGAGCGCTGTCATGACGTACGCGTCGCTGCGGTCCCAGCACACCATCGTCACCTGCCGACGTACGAATTCGCACTGCAGACATCACACGTATGTATGTGTTTTGATTTTAACTTCACTCGCTGCACAAGTAATTCATGTAAGATTTGGAAATTGTGTACACCAGGAGGCGCCACCGTATCCTTGGTCCAGTGGGCACAGTGTACACTCACGCGATATAGCGAGTGCGCCCGTACCGGAGTATACAACAATCAGATTTCGGGGCAGGCGACCCCTCCGCGGCGTGACTGTCGTTAGTAGCTACATATACATAGTTTTTTTTTTTTTTTTTTTTTTTTTTTTTTTTTTTTTTTTTTTTTTTTTTTTTTTTTTTTTTTTTTTTTTTTTTTTTTTTTTTTTTTTTTTTTTTTTTTTTTTTTTTTTTTTTTTTTTTTTTTTTTTTTTTTTTTTTTTTTTTTTTTTTTTTTTTTTTTTTTTTTTTTTTTTTTTTTTTTTTTTTTTTTTTTTTTTTTTTTTTTTTTTTTTTTTTTTTTTTTTTTTTTTTTTTTTTTTTTTTTTTTTTTTTTTTTTTTTTTTTTTTTTTTTTTTTTTTTTTTTTTTTTTTTTTTTTTTTTTTTTTTTTTTTTTTTTTTTTTTTTTTTTTTTTTTTTTTTTTTTTTTTTTTTTTTTTTTTTTTTTTTTTTTTTTTTTTTTTTTTTTTTTTTTTTTTTTTTTTTTTTTTTTTTTTTTTTTTTTTTTTTTTTTTTTTTTTTTTTTTTTTTTTTTTTTTTTTTTTTTTTTTTTTTTTTTTTTTTTTTTTTTTTTTTTTTTTTTTTTTTTTTTTTTTTTTTTTTTTTTTTTTTTTTTTTTTTTTTTTTTTTTTTTTTTTTTTTTTTTTTTTTTTTTTTTTTTTTTTTTTTTTTTTTTTTTTTTTTTTTTTTTTTTTTTTTTTTTTTTTTTTTTTTTTTTTTTTTTTTTTTTTTTTTTTTTTTTTTTTTTTTTTTTTTTTTTTTTTTTTTTTTTTTTTTTTTTTTTTTTTTTTTTTTTTTTTTTTTTTTTTTTTTTTTTTTTTTTTTTTTTTTTTTTTTTTTTTTTTTTTTTTTTTTTTTTTTTTTTTTTTTTTTTTTTTTTTTTTTTTTTTTTTTTTTTTTTTTTTTTTTTTTTTTTTTTTTTTTTTTTTTTTTTTTTTTTTTTTTTTTTTTTTTTTTTTTTTTTTTTTTTTTTTTTTTTTTTTTTTTTTTTTTTTTTTTTTTTTTTTTTTTTTTTTTTTTTTTTTTTTTTTTTTTTTTTTTTTTTTTTTTTTTTTTTTTTTTTTTTTTTTTTTTTTTTTTTTTTTTTTTTTTTTTTTTTTTTTTTTTTTTTTTTTTTTTTTTTTTTTTTTTTTTTTTTTTTTTTTTTTTTTTTTTTTTTTTTTTTTTTTTTTTTTTTTTTTTTTTTTTTTTTTTTTTTTTTTTTTTTTTTTTTTTTTTTTTTTTTTTTTTTTTTTTTTTTTTTTTTTTTTTTTTTTTTTTTTTTTTTTTTTTTTTTTTTTTTTTTTTTTTTTTTTTTTTTTTTTTTTTTTTTTTTTTTTTTTTTTTTTTTTTTTTTTTTTTTTTTTTTTTTTTTTTTTTTTTTTTTTTTTTTTTTTTTTTTTTTTTTTTTTTTTTTTTTTTTTTTTTTTTTTTTTTTTTTTTTTTTTTTTTTTTTTTTTTTTTTTTTTTTTTTTTTTTTTTTTTTTTTTTTTTTTTTTTTTTTTTTTTTTTTTTTTTTTTTTTTTTTTTTTTTTTTTTTTTTTTTTTTTTTTTTTTTTTTTTTTTTTTTTTTTTTTTTTTTTTTTTTTTTTTTTTTTTTTTTTTTTTTTTTTTTTTTTTTTTTTTTTTTTTTTTTTTTTTTTTTTTTTTTTTTTTTTTTTTTTTTTTTTTTTTTTTTTTTTTTTTTTTTTTTTTTTTTTTTTTTTTTTTTTTTTTTTTTTTTTTTTTTTTTTTTTTTTTTTTTTTTTTTTTTTTTTTTTTTTTTTTTTTTTTTTTTTTTTTTTTTTTTTTTTTTTTTTTTTTTTTTTTTTTTTTTTTTTTTTTTTTTTTTTTTTTTTTTTTTTTAACAAAATGAGAGTGTTAGTAAAAATTGTGTAGTTAAAATTGGTTCAGCCAATTGTAGATTGAAGTCTATGTGAATTATCTATGTTTTATAACTATGTATAAATGTGCATATTTTGCGACAATCTGAAGAGGTTTAAACTTATAAATTTGACTGATTTAGGGCACTCGCAAGATAATCGTGATTTTGTTCCTGGCGCTGCACTGAGCGCGCATCACCACCTACGTACTTATTGTCACACGAAGTGGATAAGGAAAAGAAGTTGCATGTCGGCGTAGGCCCGAGCGAGACCCGCGTCTTATTCACACCTTGAGCCGCTTGGTGTCGTCCTGCAGGAGCACGTGTCGCCACTGAGTCGCGTGCAGGGTCCACAGCGCTGCGCTGCCGTCTTTGCTGCCAGAGACGAGCCGCAGCCCGCGGTGCGCCCACGCGATGGAGTCCACCGCGTCGCCGTGCACCGCCATCTCGAGAACCTACGCACACACACACACACACACGTCAGCGCCAAGAGCAAAACCTTCTCACAACTAGCGGAGCAGAGAGCAAGTAGGTAAACTTCTTCGCAGCAGAAGTAAAAGTGTGTAATAACTACTGCTTTCTCATCGCGCTGGTGAACGTTTGATCTTCAATTCTAAATCGGAAAGTGTCTATTACACAAACGGAGAACGACGTTGCTAAACGCACAAAGCTTTTCATCAAAGCGAGTGCTAAAAAAACAATTTCTCATTTTGTAGTATAACCATCCATTCCCTACCATTTTTTTTACGTCAAAAGCAACGTTTCGTGTAGCAGCTTTGGCCGGGATTTAACGGGTTCTTAAATATAACAAAAGACCAAAAGTTCATAGTGGAAATTGGGTGAAAAGTGTGAAATTGGGCCACGTATCTTCTCTGTTATTATCATGATTGGCTTGCAAAGGAAGCACTCGCATGCCGACTGTCTCGGTTGTTGTTTCTCCGATGGCTTCAAAGGGCGAGAAGCCAATTGAATTCTCAGATGTTGAAATAGCCCATGGGAATAGCATTGGCAGTGTGATAGTGTAAATAATGAACGCAAATGTTGTGTGGTGTGGTGTGGTGTGTGTGCGAGTGGTGGTGCTCACCCGGCGCGGGCCGGCCGGCTCGACGCTGTAGATGCGCACGTGGTGGTCCGCGCTGCCCGCCGCGAGGAACGCGCCGCCGGCGGACCACGCGGCGCAGATCATGTGGCACGCGCCCGGCCGCATTCGCTCCACGAACTGCACCGGCTGCGACAGGAACTGCCCGTCCGCCGCGCACGTCCAAAACGCGACCGAGCCGTCCGTCGACGTGGACGCGAGCCAGCGCACGTCGCCGTGTGCGGGCGGCGCCCAGTGTACCTGCGCACCGCCTCCGCGTTAAGACCAACAAGCGGGACTCCCGGCGACCGGATGTACTGGGTGCGCGGGAGCCGTGCGCACTCACCGAGGTGATGGTGCCCGCGTGGGCGTGCAGCACGGCGCGCGGCGCGCCGCTCGCGAGGCACCACACGCGCACCAGCCGCTCCACAGAGCCGCACGCGAGCAGCGCCCCGTCCGCCGACACGCACACGTCCGTGATCTCCGCGCCCGCGCCGCGCAGCGTGCTCAGCAGCCTCCCGTCCAGAGCGCACCACACCTTCACCAGCAGGTCGTCAGCGCCCTGTACACACATGCGCATACTGTACAAGTACCGATTACACGATACACCATTTAGAAAAGAAAGAAAGAAACCATTTATTAGGGAACAAGTACATATATGCAGGAAATTTACAGAACAAAAAATAAATAAAATAGAATTAGAGCTTAAGGTAAGTACTGCACCCCCTAATAGGGCCCAACTCAGCATAAAGCTGCGGCACTAGTACCCAGTGCCACAGCGCTGGTATTCTGTTGGTGCCCTTTGTAGCGCGAGTTACACCAGAACAGCACGTCCGCATTCCGGACAGGAAAGTTTACAGTCTTGGCGGCGAGCCCCATCTTCCTGCGCACGAACTTTACTCGAACCGAGTAACGTTCAATATCTGCACTGCAATTGAGGCCATCAACTAATACTTTGCATGGCAACTCCGAGTAAATTAAACCTGCCAACATGTCTGTAACGTGGTCACCGGCTAACGGCACGTATACGTACAACAGCACGCAAATTAACTACACCGAGGAAGCAGAATTGCAAATTGTGGGCTAACTCTTGTATTAAGGTTGTGAATAAGTATCAGAACAGGACGAGAGGCTCACGGTGATGACGTAGCGCCCGGTGCAGTCGAACACGAGGCAGTAGACCGCGGAGAGGTGGCCCAGCGTGCGTCGCTGCAGCTGCAGCCCGCACAGCAGCCGCGTGGGGAACGGCTGGCCGGGCCCGCGAGCGCGCGCCGCCCCGCCCAGCTCGCGGTGCGCCAGCCGTCGCACTGATGACACAAACAAAATGCATAAAAAGTATATTAACTTAAAGTAATGGTCGCCAGAGTCATTCATCGAAATCCCCTCACCGAGCGTGTGATCCTGTTTGTGCGCGGAATACTTTGGTTTGGGCCTGACTAGAGATTCGCTGAGCAGCGAGAGCCTCGCGCGCAGTTTCAGCCGCTGGTGGTCGGTGCCGGTGCTGCTGGCGGAGGTGGCGGCGCTGACGACGCCGTTAGGGCCGCTGACGGTGCTCGCCGTGTTGTTCGTGCTGGTAGTACTCGCCGCGCTGGTGGTGTCCGCGGCGGCAGTCGGGGCCGCGGCGCTGCCGAGGGTGCCGTTGCTGGCCAGCTGCAGCGCCCTCTGGCAGACGGACGCGAGCCGCCGCCACGACACGTCCGTGTGCTGCGCCGCCTACAATTTTTGTACAGAGCCTTACAGTTGCGATCTTGCAGAAAATTAATTACAAAGTGAAGTACGAGCCCTATGCACAATTGATAGACTTAAAGATAAAGCGTTTTATCAATAATTAAGTCACTTTTTCTTACTATGCTTAGATTCTTGCGTTTCACAGTAGTGTTACATCAGGATGCGGTCACTACAAACTGCCCCTTCCTATACAATGATATGTCACTACCAAGCTTCTCCTTCTCAAAGTGCCTCTCCATTACTGAAGGTTAGGTACTACAGGTCCATCAACATGCTAACGTGGTTCAACTGAATTGGCATTGGCCGAAGTTTTTTTTAGTGACGGATCAATCGTTTATCCCACAAAGTCCCGAATTAAAAATTTAATTTTTACTCAATTTAGAAATTATGTGAAGAATATTGCCTTAAAAATTGTACAAGATACTGACTTTTGTAGTACTGACATTTACTCGTTCTCCAGGTATTCAGTGAGTCTGGCAGACGAAAGAAGAGAATTACTGTCTTTACAACAAGCTTATTTTATACCACGCAGCTTATATTCAACTTGTATTCCAGATCGAGCATAACTAAATTTGTTTAAACAAATTCAACAAGTCGTAGTTTTGTATCGTCTGCATCGGTTTTACATTGTTTCTACTCCCACTTTTGTCGTGCCTACATGATGTACGTGACAAATTTTTATAAAATTAATGGCCACAAAATCCCGATTCGTTCAGTTTCCGTTAATCGGTATTAACAGTTACATTGTTCAAACAAAATTAAATACTCATTAAATTTTATAAACGGCGCCATCGAGTCGTCCGACACGACACCGCGCCGACAGCGCCGCGCGGGACCGATCGGACGCGGTCGCGGCTAAGAGCGAGACGCAGCGCGGGTTCGCCACACGAGTGAAAGAGACGCCTGCGCCGGTGTCACGAGCACGAAGTATCAAAATGAATGATGTATCATTTTTTAGAAAATTATCAAAAAAACTTAATTATTATCAATGAAACACGGCAAAAGTATTTTTTACAAATGTCCACTACATTTTTACGATTGTTTCTATATACGATACGATATAAGTTATTTTGTGTGAATTCACACTTTTCACATCTGTCGCCGAAGCAACAAGTCGAAAAGGAGCAGGAACGGCCCTCCCGGCGGCCGCGGCGGGCCGGGCACTCACCAGCTCATCGTAGGACTGCGCGTGCTCGCGGCCCTCCCAGTCGGTGCGTCTCGGCAGCACCTGCAACAGCGCGGAAGTGCAACTTTTCAGTGAGCTTTCAGCGCGTTTGACAGCCGCGCCCACGTGCCTCCGCGACCAAAACAACGCTAGGCTTCAAACCCGCCGCCAGCCGGAGCCGCACTCACCTCCACACTCTCGAGCTCTTTGAGCAAAGTCTGCGGAAGAAAAGTCACCTTCAGTTCGTTTAACGCTCCGATTATAAACAACGGACGTATTAGAATCCAATTTACCTGCGCAGTCTCCTTCAGAGGGCCGCCGGAGAGAAATTTCGCTATCAGAAAGTAGAGCTCTGAAACCGGGAAGGCTAACTTTACTCGAACTCGCACACGACACACTCGCAATTTCTAGCTTATTTTTGTGACGTCGGACTCACCGGGAAGGACGTCGACCTCCTCATTACACTCCTCCATAACGCTAGATTTTATATCTGGGGTCAATTATGACCTTTCATATCACAAACACTGAAAAAACCTTGCAAACATTTCACTTGAAACATTACATTGTTGACGAAAGATAATGCACCTACTGTAATAATAGCAAAATGGCGTTGGCTCCGTTGATAAAGCGCTCGCAGCAGGCGAGGCGGCCGCCGCGGGCAGATGGCGCTGTTTTTAATGAATTGGAACAAGGCAAACGGTCGTAGAAACACAACATATGTTGTAAAAAATAATAAACTTTATTAATAATGGTACCACATACCACTTGTACAGGCCTTTTAACGTATAAAGTACTTGAAGAAAAACATTTTCATTAATTAAATTTTAACATATTTTGCGATAGGAATTTAATGACACTTCTTATTTATCAGAAGATCGCCTGCTAGGTGAACCAACGAGCTGGTGAGGCAATCAGTGGATACAGGCACGAGGCACGCGGAGGTAAAATATTTCAATTTCTGTGTCGATTGTTGTATTCCTTTAACATGGCAACAAATTCAGGCTTTCTTTTCTACGTTTTTTCTTACCAGCAACACTAGTATACAGTGTCAGATTGGTTCGCGAATAGGGGTGCAATGTTCCTTCCTTTCGGTAATATAAAAAAAAAACAAAATTAAATCGTATTCAATGACGAAATAATATGAAATATTATTTTAACATTTTATGCAATAAAATTGAACAATTTGTTCGCTTATCACTGTGGTCGAATTTGAATACATTTAATTTAAGAGAGGGCGGAGTCGATCTGTCCTGATGGTGCTTTGGAGCAAAGACCTTTGCTTGACGTGGTCTCACGGCTGCGACCAAACTTTAATATGCCATCACGAAGATCTCGCACCTTCAGGCAATCAGTAAACAGTGAGTATGTTTAAAATAATAACTAGAGTAATATAAACTGACAAGCACTTAATGAAACTATATGTGTTATATTGAGAGCGTCGCTTTATTTCGTTGAGTTCCTTTGATGATTTATGTATAATTAATAGTAGTGTGATGTTTTATCGCTTAGTTGTATTAATCAATACATTATTTATTGATCCACCTAGTCAATGCAGGCGTGTTAACCAGGTCAACTGTTCAAAATTAGCGATCACGCATTAGTGCTCTCAATACTTAAAATCACAAAGATACGATGTCTCCATGATAGGGCGAGGTGGGCGGGAATGACTACTTTCATTCTGTTTAAGGTTTCATTCATTTCAAATGTAAAGTCATATTAACAAACGAAATAACTACAAGAGGAGTAGTCTTAATGCAGAAACTGGGCTGAGACAGAAAAAACACAATATCTAACTAGATGAATAGCTCTGATTTAGGAAAAGCTTGATTTGGCTATATAGCTAACACTGATCAGCCCAGCCATCAGTTATTTTGCATTCCCGAGATGAGCTTTTGTGTTATAGTATACTGCTGCATGTTGAATATAATAAGTTAACTATACTTGTTGTTATTCTAAAACTAGTTGTGGTTGAATCAGATGTTCCCACAGGCAGTTAGTTACGCACAAGGGTTCACACATACCCATAAGCACGTATAATTGCTACATAATAGACTGTAATGTTGTTTAATACAGGGTGCTATAGTATCAAATCATTTCTCTCATGTACGTAATGTGCAAGACAAGATACGTAAAAAAAAGATAATGGAGCAACTAATTTGTTAACCAAAATGACTATAAAATGTAGTACATGTGTTGTCATGTACTGAATATATAAAAAAACACAATAAGTACTGTGTTGTGAACATGTAGCCATTTCCTAAAGTGACACAATGTATAATATCTGCCCTGTCCCCACTAGTTGATGTTGTTTTCAATAATACATTACAGTAATTCTACCAGGTGGTAGGTCTCTGTTGCCAGAGACCGTCTGGTACCACCGCAGCTCCTATTGCAACCGACAAATAGTAGTGTGCAAACATTACTGTGTTCCGGTTTGAAGCGTGCTGTAGCTAGTGTAATTACTGGGGTAACGAGACTTAACATCTTATGTCTCAGGCGACGAGCGCAATGTGGTGCAGTGTGTACCATCTTAAATAGCGCCGCGTTGTCATGGGCAAGTGTATCACTTACCATCAGGTGAACGTCTTGCTTGTCTCGTCGCATAGTAGCATAAAAAAAATACATACAAGTAATGTACACACAGATGTACAGGCACAAGGCAGGCAGGTGTAGCACAACACAACTGAATACTTTGCACAAAGCTCTATAATTTTTATAATTTTTCTTTATTTTCTCTTTCTAAAAGACACAAGTTGTTATGGTCCGTGATTCCCGAACTTGGAATCATTTCTGTATTCTGGTAACCAGTTTTCAATTCCGATACAGTTTCCGATGAAACAATTTTAAAAGATATTACAACATTTAAAGTAAAAACAATAGCTATGCAAATAGTTCTTTTTTTATTTTAAAGGTAAATAATATTAAAACCTTCCAGGTTCCAGTTAATAGATCAGTTTCTTACAAACCAGCATGGAGAAAATAATAGAAATAAAAACTAAATTAATTTAATGTGTGAGTGTTCGTTCTTATAATCATCATCATTATCAGCCAGATAACGCCCACTGCTGGGCATAGGCCTCCCTCAAGGTTCTCCACGCCGATCGGTCCTGCCCTACTCGCATCCAGTGGTTACCCGCGACCCTTACCAGATCGTCAGTCCATCTTGTAGGAGGCCTGCCGGCACTGCGTTCTTATAATACAGAGCTTATATTAAAAGGCCTTAAAAACACCTCAAAAACATAACTCTTAATGTTGTTGTGGTGTGTCCCTATACCCTATTTCATTATCTTGTAAGAAAATAAAACGACTGAAGCGGCTGGTAAAATTATTTTGTGCGTTGTCTACACTTGAGTAGTGCACCTGCCCACCTAGCACTGTAAAGTTAATAGAAACGCAGTAGTTCATTGAACATCACAGTTATCATCATAGTTTTTAGATGAGATGAAATTGAAGCTATTATTATTGTTACAAATACAGAATCAACTCCGGAAACTGTTAGAAGTCTTTGTTGACTAATAAGTATAATAGGCAAACTGAGAGAAAACTTTGCCCGTATGATATGTTGTCTTTGTAGGACCTGTTCAAGATGTTCACATTGCAGTTAGTTCGTTATTTGTATACAAGTTTATATACTTTTTCCTTCTATTTTTTTAGGTATAATTTCATTACTTTGAAAAGATTAACCGCTATTTGAATAATTGATCTCCGCGATGGTCTCCGCGCAGCCGCGGCGCAGTGATGGCGGGCGCGGCGGCGGCGGGCGCGGGCGCGGGCGCGCTCGGCGGGCTCGGCGGCTCGCTGGAGGACAAGGACTGCGACCTGCTCTGCCCGGTGTGCTTCGAGCTCATCGACGAGGCGTACGTCACTCGTTGCGGGCACTCCTTCTGCTACGCCTGCATCGCCAAGTCCGTCGAGCTGCACCGCCGCTGCCCCAAATGCGGGGCGGCGCTCGCCTCGCGCGACCACATCTTCCCGAACTTCCTGCTCAACGAATTGGTGGCGCGGCGGCGGCTGCGCGCGGGGGCCGGGGCCGCGGGGGCGCCGGCCGCGCAGCAGGGCGCCGCGGGCGCGGCGGCGGGCGGCGCCGGCGAGGCGGAGCGCCTGCGCGAGCTGCTCGCGGCCGAGGCGCGCCACCTCGCGCTGGCCGACGTGGACGGCATGCTCGACGTGCTGACGCGCCGCAAGCGGCTGCTGGAGGCGGAGTCCGCGGCGGCGCAGCACCGGCTGCTGTACGAGTTCCTCGCGCACCTGCTGCGCTTGCGGCACCACCAGCTCGAGCAGTTGGCGCGGGAGGCGGCGCTGGTTAAGAAGGTGCGCTCTGCCCGTTGATTGCTTCACTGTGTACCGACCGTCACCCTCACCCCTCCCCGACCGGTCTGGCGTGTGTCACTTCAAACATTGTTTTGTGTGGCGCGGCAGGACATGGAGCACGTGGGCGGGGTGCTGCGCGAGCTGCGCGCCGGCGCCGCGGAGCTGACGCGGCCGCCGTCGCCGCACGGGGGCGCAGCGCCGCCGGAGATCGGCGAGCGCGCGTACGCTCCGGAAGGTGGGTGCACCGCACGCGCGCGCCTCGCTGTTCCAGCGTGACTGCAGCGGTGGCATTCTGATGCAGCGGAGGTGTCCACTGTTCGCAGGTGGCGAGGAGCGGCCGGAGGAGGAGGAGAGCTTCGCTGGGGGCGGCGGCGCGGCCGGCGGGGAGGCGCTCGCCGCGCGCTGGCACCGCCTCACCACGCACTTCGACGACTTCGTGCAGGTGCTCCGCTCCCACCACCACCACCCCCCGCGCGCCTCTGTATTCATACCAGCAGTACGCGCGCGCGACGATTATTAAATGTTACTTTTGATTTGTGCGCAACAGTGTTACTTCGCGCACCGCGCCGACGAGCTGTATTTCCCGGGCTCCGGCGGCGGCACGCCCGCCCCCGCGCACACCCCGCCCGCGCCCGCGCCCGCACACCCGCCGCCCGCTGCGACCGCCGCCGCCGCCGCGCCCTCCACCTCGTGTCCCGGGCCGCAGGCGGGCGCCGGCGAGGCGGACGCGGTGCCGCAGCAGACGTCGCTCGAGTCGCGCGCCGCCAGCGCAGCCAGCGCAGCCGGTGAGTAGCCGACGGAGACGAGCGGAGCTGCGGCGCCGGGAGCGACGGCCGGTGACCCTCTCTTTGCCTCGCAGGAGGCGACCAGCGCGCGCCCGAGGGCGAGCCGGGCGCGCCGCCGGCGGCGGGTGCGGCGGGCGCGGCGGGTGCCGCCGGCGCGGCCGGTGCGGCGGGCGGCGAGGGCTGCGGCGGGCTGGACGCGTTCCGCGCGGACCTGGCCGCGTTCACGCGGTACCGCGCGCTGCGCCCGCTGGCCACGCTCTCGTACTGCAGCGACGCCATCAACTACTCCACGATCGTGTCGACCATCGAGTTCGACAAGGACGACGAGTTCTTCGCGATCGCGGGCGTGACGAAGCGCATCAAGGTGTTCGAGTTCGAGTCGGTGGTGCGCGACGCGGTGGACGTGCACTACCCGTGCGCGGAGATGCAGTGCGCGCACAAGATCTCGTGCGTGACGTGGAACGCGTACCACAAGAACGTGCTCGCGTCGGCGGACTACGAGGGCACGGTGTCCGTGTGGGACGCGGCGGTGGGCGCGCGCACGCGGGCGCTGCAGGAGCACGACAAGCGCTGCTGGTCGGTGCACTTCAACCGCGCGGACGTGCGCCTGCTGGCCAGCGGCTCGGACGACGCGCGCGTCAAGCTGTGGGCGCTGAACGCGGAGCGCTCGGTGGCCACGCTCGAGGCCAAGTTCAACGTGTGCTGCGTGCGCTTCAACCCGGCCTCCTCGTGCCACCTCGCGTTCGGCTCGGCGGACCACTGCGTGCACTACTACGACCTGCGCGCGCCGCGCACGCCGCTCGCCGTCTTCCGCGACCACCGCAAGGCGGTCTCCTACGTCAAGTTCCTGGACGCGCGCACGCTGCTCTCCGCCTCGACGGACTCGCAGCTGAAGCTGTGGCGCGTGGGCTCCCCGCGCTGCGTGCGCTCCTTCACCGGCCACGCGAACGAGAAGAACTTCGTGGGGCTCGCGACGGACGGCCGCTACGTGGCGTGCGGCTCCGAGAACAACGCGCTGTACGTGTACTACGCGGGCGTGTCGCGGCCGCTGCTCACCTACCGCTTCGAGGCGGTGCGCGGCTTCCTGGAGCGCGAGCGGCGCGACGAGGAGCCCTCCGAGTTCGTCTCGGCTGTGTGCTGGCGCGGCGCGCGCGACCGCCCCGTGCTGCTCGCCGCCAACAGCCAGGGCACCATCAAGGTGCTCGAGCTGGTCTAGGACGTGTACATGACGTTCAGTGTTAGTTACGAGTGCAAAGTGCCAAAACCGCGCGACTGTTCCCCTCCCTCTTGTCTGTGAAAGTAAACCACTTCCCCGGCGAACTGACTTTTATTTCCGGTTCAGCGTGCTCGAACTGACTCTTAATGGAGTAGCCCCATCACTAACATGAACAAAGAAATCATAAGCAACTCTTTGAAATACCCACGCGTGGGCGATACATCGTCTCACTGTGATTAACAGTACCCACCCACAGCCGCGTATCAAATCGCGCGGCTTTAAACGCCCAAAAAAAAAAAAAAAACAGTACCCACCCATAACACGGTACTCCCACTATTCCCGCAGTGGGAACAGAGTGGGACGTGTATTTATTAGTTTATTACCATCACAGCAACTTGTAGCCGTTTCTGTCCAACACCAGCGAGACGTTCACCTCATGCCAAGTGGTGCCTATTGATAAAGAAGTCTCATAATAACTTCTGGCAGTTGACCGAGTAATATATTTTAACGTGTTACGGGGGCACGACGGATAACACGGCGTGTGAGGAGGTTCACTCGTGCAATATCTGCCGACTCGCGTTGTGGATAAATGGCCGCGGATATCTCTAAAATTCGTCGCGACTTCCGGCTGCGGGATGTTAGTAAGACCGTTTGTGTTAAAATCCAAAAAACATGTTATCCCAAACTATACTTTATATAAAATTTGTAACAGTTGTAAAAAGCATATCAAAAGCGCACGACGGTTACGGTATGGTAGTGATTAGAAGCGGTTAAATGCACGTGGAGTGGTGGTGGTGGAGGAGAGTGTAGTAGCACTAGGAGCGCGTCGGCGAGAAGGTGCAGAGCAGCACGCGCCCGCCGCGCTCCAGCAGCGTGCAGCAGCCGGCCGCGCTCTCGAAGCGCAGCGCGCGCGCGTCGCCGTCCTGCGCGAGGCGCGCGCCGCAGCGCGAGCCGGACGCGCGGATGGTCTCGTTGGCGCGCGCCACGTACGCGTCGAGCGGCTCCGTGGGGTGCTTGTAGATGTGGTACGCGGCGGAGGCCTCGCTGCCGAACTTGATCGTCTTCCCCCGGACCGCCGCCACCAGCTCCGCGTCGCTCAAACCCGCCGGCACTTGCTCTATCCCCACCATGTCGTTCCTCTTCACGATCTCCACCAGCTCGGAGAACTTCTGGTGCATAGCTCTCGTGTTTTGGAACACCCGCTCGCTTGCCCGCTTCCCTGAAATGATATGAAAGTATTTTAGGATCCGTCGGCGCCGCGGTGTGCATTACTATTTAGTATTGTCAAGCGATGGAGTCCGGAGTGGACCGGCCCGCCTCTCCGAGCGAGGAGCTGCTCGGCGGGCGTGTGCTCGACACGCAGCGAACTATTCAACGTGATCAAATCATTACGCACAATAAAACTACTTGAATGCACTCACTCATCCACTCGGCCTTCTTGACGTTGGGCGGCAGGCTCAGGGTGCCGTCCCGCAAAGCTTGTTCCACTGCCAGCTTTTCGGTTTCGACGTATTTCACGACGAACTCGGAGTACGCCACCATTTCGCCGACGTTCTTCGGATTCATTTCGGCGACGAAATTCATCATTTCCCTCATGTAGGGCTCCGCCTTGTACGTGTCCACGGTGCTTCTGAACGTGTACAGGCGATCCTTCTCGTGGGACTGCAGCTGCGAGCGGAGCAGGGCGGACAGCGGGCCGGAGTGCTCCACGCACTTCTTGGCCCACAGCAAGCTCTCCGCCCGGTGCACCTCCAGTCGCAGCCTGTGCTTCTGCACGCATAGCTTCAAGAGCTCCGCAGGCAGCTGCTTGCTGGTGATCGTCGCCGGCAACCTGCTCAACATTTCGAAGATTTTCCTGCATTCGTCTGCCGAGATCGCGTTTAACGTGAAGATACTGATTTGAAGATGATTGTTCAGCGAGACGACCGCGCGCCCGCTGGCAATGATCTTAGTGACGCAGCACACGGAGAACAGGCCGTTGTGCTCCAGGCTCAGCAGGACCGGAATGGAACTCTTCCACTGATGGCTCGTCGTTATTTCCATGCGGCTGAGGTGCTCCCCGATGAAGCGCACCATCGGCGGGGACAGCTGCGGCAGCTGGGGAATGCTGATGGGCGGAGCCGTCCCTAAAATTAGTTGTCCGTCAGTGATCTTGACGTCCATTCCGCCCGGCAGGTTCATCTGAGTGAACTTGCGCCAGAAGTTAATGACGCCCTCGGTGGCCTCGCGCGCGTTCACGTTGTAGCGGACGGCCACCTTGTTCAGGCCGGTTATCAAGTTCATGTCGTCGTTCACAAACTGTCGGAAATTCTCGAACACTTCCGTCTGCTCCGGTCTCAGGTTGGTGACGATGTCGAAATAATGCTGCCGCACATTACTCGGCAGGTTACTGAGGAAGTCGAAGGAATACCTCTGTCCCCCGGGCAGTATCAAATTGCCTTTACCGTCGAACTGCACCTGGCCGTGAGCGTTCGCGTCCAGTAAGATCTGAGAGAAGATTTTAATCGGAATATTTTTCTCTTGCGCGGCCCGGTGGAACTCGCGCAGCAGCTGCGCGTCGTCCCTGAACTGGTTGCGCAGCGCCGTCAGCTCGGAAGCCTGCTCGTTGCTCAGCTCTTTGTTGATGTGGAGGAACGCGAAGTTTTCAGCATCTCTGATAATCGTTCCCGCGGTTTTATAGGTGAACAATCCTTTAGTCCAGAACGCGATGGACGCGACGTGCATCAGGACGTCCACGCCGGACAGCTCCTCTTTGTGGTTGAACAGGAATATAGTCGTGTCGAGAATTGCAACTCCGCTCACCGCTACGGTGGTGCCGTTGGCGACGTTGACGAAGATCCTGAAGGCGTTGGATATGTGCTGCCCCCTGGCGGCCAGGGACGCGAGCCGCATGGAGGCGCCCATCGCTCCGAAGCTGACCAAGTTGGCCGCGACTCCGAGCCACATCATGCGCGACTCGGCGTTGGTGAAGGGGTTGATGCTCTCCCCGTGCAGCGCCCGGTCCGCCAGCTGCACGGTGGACCGGCCCGTGCCCCACACGGCGGTCGCCACGCCGGTGATCACCAGCGGGGCGGCCAGCCCGCCGCTGGCGAATATCAAGCCGATACCGGAGCCGATGCCGGCCACGGCGGCCACCGTGTCCACCGCCTGCACGACCTTCTTGTCGCCGCGCGCGAGCGGGGTCGTGTACACCAGCACATGCGAGTACTCGTACCCGGGGCGCAGCTTGAGCTCCAGGTTATGAGGATACAACATCTTACACGGCGGCAGCTTGCTGTTTTCGAACCAGTCGCTGACGGATCTGTAGCTTCGGCCGATGTTGTCTACGTAGTACTTCTTGCTGTCTTTGTAACGCTGCGCCCTGAACAGCGGCAGCTCGTACAGCTTGCCCTGATAGTAGAGCTCTATCGGCAACACCGTAATAAAGTTCTTGTTGTCCCCGTCGCAGCAGCTCCGGATCTGCTCGGCTATGATTTCGATGGCTTCCAGCGCTTTGCCCTCGTAGTAGACCAGCTCGTTGTTCAAAGCCTTTTTGAGCTCGTTGTCGGACCACTTGCTGGGGTCGCGTATCGGCAGCGCCATCGCCATTCCGATCGTGTTCTGCAGGTCCGTCCCGCCCAGTAGCTGAGGCACGTCCCCCTGGCACTTCCCGCCCCTGTGCAAGTACTTGTCCACGTTGTCGATGCCCTTACTGACCCACTCGGATTCGGATACTTCCATTGTGGCAAAGGTAATAAGAGCAGAATATAAATATTAAAATATCAACAGCGATCCGATGCTTAATGTTGTCGAGGAAAACTTTTATCAGAACCACCACCAATGCGCGGCGGGTATGCTCGAGTGCCTGTCGCCCGGGAAGAAGTCGGGCCGGTGTCCGGCCTCCACCCACACTCTGAGCTGGCTGTCGAACTCCTCCACCTCGCCGAGCTCCACGAGATCCTTCAACACTTTATCGAAACTCGTGTTTATGTTGGCGAAGCCGCGGAGCAAGTACTCGAGTCCGGAGCGCACGCGGCACGCGCCCGCCGCCGGGCACCCGCCCTCCAGGTCGAGCCGCAGGTTGGGGTAGCAGGTCACGAAGCTCTGCAACCAATTCTGATTTCTAGTGATCCCTGAAATAATTTCCCGGACTTCGGGCTCGTTTCTGATAGCGGAGGACTTCCAGGCCGTGCTGACGCCCAGGTCGTGGAACTCCTCGAATATCCGCTCGCCACTCCGAAACCACTCGGTGATCAGGTGTCCTTTTATTTCCTTGGGCGCTTTCTCGAACGTCACCAGGTGCTGCACGATGTTCTTCAGTTTCTGTCTGTGCATGTCAGATCCCATCACCTGCAACAGAAGTTATACGAATTAGTGATGCCCTGCCACGCGGACGACCGCGCCGCTTGCAGCCGGGCTGTGTATGCCGGGTACCCATCCCTGTATCGCCGGTTCCGTTCTTCGGGAGACCTTAATCCTGTTTGGCCCTAGTCGAGCGAGGAATACTTTGGACCGTCCCAGTTTTACCGCAGCTTCCGAGGTAACGGGACTTAACATCTTACGTCTCATGACGACGGGCGCAAATCTGCGTAGCGCACGTGAACCTAACTCGCGCGCATCACTCATTATCAGGTGAAGGTGTCGCTCGTCGCCGCCGCCTGGTCCGATAAATAACTGTGTGCTGCCCTTCTCTGGATTCTGTCAAGGAGCGGTACGAGCGCTCGTTACCCGCAGCCTGCCGGTACCGGTAACATACTAGTTACCAATAGATCAAGTCCACGCTGTTGAATAACATAGAGACGGTGGCCGGTGAGCCTCCGGCCCTCGCGCTCGTCGATCACCGGAGCCACACGGCCGCTTAGATTCGAACCGGAGACCTCTCCGTCACGACACAGATACTATGCTCCGCCTTCGCAATATCATGAACGAGGTGGACCAAAGAAAATAGTGTGCGGGCAGCTGCCACCACCACTGCAGCGGTGCGCCCGACGACAGGAACAGCGAAGCTATTTAACTAAACCCCGCCGCCTCGCTGCAGATCACTTCCGTCTACCCTCCTATGACCGATTGTTGCATTCGCTGTCGCAATATGTTTATTGAACGGCAGATCATTTATCTAAGACAGCAGCTAAAAATGATAATCCCGTCATCTTTTCACCAGATCACGTGGAACATATACTGCATTACAGTAATGTCTGTTACGAAACTTGGACAAAACATTTTGTTAATGTATGTCAAGAGAAAGGCATTTGGTATAGGACCATACGATCTGTGCCTTACCGAGTGCCCTGGTTTGAGAAGTGTAACCTGCCAAGGAACATCCTAAAACTACGAGACTTCGCTGTGGTCACATTCCGTCAGCAAAGTTCGCATTTCTTATGAAAAAAGTTGATTCTCCAATGTGCAGAATTTGTAATCAGATTGAGGATGTGCAACATTTGCTGATGGAATGTAAACAGAATAATTTTAAGAGAAATTCATTGCTGACATCACACAGGATTAACATCAGGGATGTTGGCGTGGTGCAAACCGCGCTGGCAGACCCAACATCCAAATTCGCCAAAGACCTGATGTCCTTGGCGAATCTGAATGATATTAGCTCTTAAGTGATTTAGTCTGTAGTTTAGAATGTAGATATAGTCTTAAGATATAAAGGGTACGATGGGATTGATATGCTCCTTCGGGGCAAAAATCCCAAAACCAAAATAAATTAAAAAAAAAAAAATGTGTTTATACCTTAATAGTATTGTATTTCTCGTCTAAGTGAATTGTAAATATTCTTGTGAGAAATAATGATTCTATAACCTCGAGCGGCGTTGCAGCGCGTGCGCGCACGGCTCGCAACACGGCGGTCCCCCGTTCGATCCCGCAACTGATGTTTAAAGTTAGCCCGGTGAGGGTAAACAAAACTGTAACGAGCGAACGTTTCCCACAAAGTTAACACGCGCGGAGTGTTTATGCAAAACCTAATGTAAACGATGTGTTCGCGGAAAGCTGCGCGCCGGCCGCTGAAACAATATACAGGCGGGCTAGGGGAGGAGGAGGAGGCGTGGAGCTGAACACTGATCAGCATGTGATGAGCGATTCGAGAGGTGCCGACTGGCGGGGCGCTAAATAAAAAAAAAAAAAACGGTGACGCGCGTTGCGACGAGTTCTATAGAAAAATGAAATGAAAAATATTACAAATTTATTGCGAGCTGTTCACTGCGAGGCGACGCCGAATCAGATCCATAAGTACTCGTGTATACAGGAATTGATGATCTACGTCGGCGCACCGGACGACGCGGAATGTATACATAGATGTGTATACATCAGTTCATATGCCGGAAACAGTTGAATAAATCGCAGTCTCGTGTGCGATAATCGGAGACACCCGTGCGCGTGCGCGTGCGCACCGCTGAGACAAAGCCGGCGCACGGGGCTCAGTGCCTTCTCAGTAAGAAACGTCTGCATTACGTATAACGAGTGAAGAGCTGGTGACCAATAATCTATGGTACCGATGTCCTCAGTTAAAGCTTTGAAAGCAGTATCCAATCACACATTAATGATACTTGACATGCGGACGGCGAGCGGCGGGCGGCGGGCGCATGCACACGGCGACATTACGATATTCGCACGTTACCCAGCAAACAGACAATGAACAATTAATGTGCTCAGCGACGCGCCGGCTGATGTATTCGTTGTGTGTGTGTGTCACAACAAATTAGAGACACATCGTTCCGCAAGTAATCGAGATTACAATTGTTTTATATACACTTTGTACAAAAAAACTATATCCTAAGATTTCTATGAGAGAACGCGAGAACATAACTGAACTGCCTCGGGGTCTGCACGGCGCGGACTCGTACAAGGAGCAGATATTTAACACAAATATTTAATCATTACAAAATTTTAATCACAGAAAAAACACATGCCTTCAAATACAAACACATAAATATGCCTCTTTTCCAGAAGGAGCAAAGAGACACATTGAGAAGGACATTGAGTAAAGAGTTTATATTATTTTATGTTATGACTGCTTATACATTAAATTAAGTCAAATGTCGGTGGAAGAGCGGGACATTCTAACACAAGCACTTTGTATGCTCAGAAGAATGTCCCAGCAACTGTATACTATGTATGGCTTTGAAATGAATAAACTTTTTTATTTTTTTAACTAACTTTTAACATTACATAAGTTTTACATAAGTGATGAAGTCTGCACGCTCCACATATTGTATTAAATAAATTCATTGCTATCAAAACTACAATATAGAGACATAGATTACAACACTTATATTACAATATGTATTACTCACAACAATGCAATTTGGATAGCAATTAATTTTTTCAATATCTGTGGGATGTGTATATATATATATATAGATACATATACATGAAGTAAATATCATAAATTAAATACAAACTGAAAGGCATATGAATATAATGATGTATTGATACGGTCGGCCAATGAAGATAAGATTACCTATTAATGTTTACAGATTAAATTCTGCTATCAAACTCAAACGGTAGGCCGGCAGCTGAAGATATAATTTATACAGTTGATAGATATATCGGATACCTAACCACAGGAATACCTAACAAGCATATGGTTCATTAATTTTGGATTACTTTGCTCATCATCAATATTTTAAATTAAAATAATAAAGTATTGATGACAACTTGCATATTATATGATTACAAGTCATACAAATATATGAGTCAGAACCAAAATACTTACAGCAATATACTTAGTGGTTAAGGGATCATTAAACATTAAATAATCACAAGTTTTTATGTCATGGTTGTAAATGCTGTAATATGCTTTGTAACAATTATTAATTTCTATTCCGAATAAAATAAAAATTCATTGCACTTTCATATCAATGGCTTAAATTGATGTTGATGTTAGATTTTTTCTGTTGTAATTACCTATTGGTCCGTAAACTTTAAGGATACCATCAAATAATAAGATTTATTAAAAATTGCCTTCGAAATAGTTTCTAAAGCTACATAAAGGTTATTGATCTGAGTAGTTTCCTGTTTGTATTATTTACACAAAGCCAACAACAAAATAATAAGAATACTACTGAACTGCTTTAATGTTTCTCAAATAGTCCTTATCAAGTTCTAAAATAATGTGGAAATCTTTCAGGTACTAAAAATTATTTATGTAAGTACATCAGTAATAGCTAAGTAAATATTACTTTGAATTTAATTACATATTAGTAAGAAATTAAATAAGGATAATAAAGTTTACCGTTCCTAGTGCTTGTGCAGAAAAACTTTTTAATAATATTTCTTTTTCACCTTTGATAATAAAGTTTTTTTTTTTAATGATAACGAACGTCAAATGTAGTGTACACTTACAGACAGTGATGTCAGCGCGGGACGCTACAGCCACCAAGTACTCCCGGCGGAGATTGAAGATGTTCAAGAACTTCAACCGTCCGTCCGTTTGTGCTGTTGGGACGATACTGCTCCGCTCCGCACCGAAATGAAAACCAACAACAAATCTATTTATAACTAATTTTCAAATAAACAGTCAGACGCGCGCTTTATCGGGTATCGGGCGGCGCGGCGGGGGCGTCCGGCCAAACCTAATGCAAACGTAGTCCATATCTGCACTGCAAAGATTAGCGCACTTTTCGATTAAATCGTTATGATGTTGTAGCGGCATATTGTATATAACAACGAACTCCTTTTACGTAAAGATTCTTTTAATTTTCAAATGGTTGTCATATTTGTAAAAATAATATTTATGCTGTCAAATGAATATTGTATAAATTCTGATATATTTTCTAAATAAATTTACTCTTCAATACGTCCAGGCAAGATAGTCAACCGTTTTATTTCCATAACTCATCCGCCAAAATGTAATATTCAAATTTAAAAAGAAATCCTTGTTTCTGAATCTGAGCGCGGCGTTCGAAATATTCCTTCATATCATATTAAAATCATTGTGCGTTCTCAACAGTCAGTAGCTTTTATTTACTTTCTTCTGTGTGTGAACTATGTTAGCTTAAATATAAATTAATGTATCGATATGTTCACTTGATAGTCAGTGATATTCTCTGAAGGCGCATTTATGAAAATAAGTCATTCTTATACAAGCTTGCACTTTCAGAATGCTTCTTTATGTTGGTTGTTTCCAAAAAAAGTGCTACCACGCGTCTATTTTTCAGTAGTTTCATGAGATTTGGTATCGCCGTAATAACAGCCACCTTACCTATCCAAAACCTATTTTTTATAAATTCGCTGTTTTAGTTTCTATTGAAAAATATTGTACGAAATAGGAGGTAGGTCGAAGAATGTCTAAGTAGGTACCACCGTAGAGTCCATTTTTGTCGCTAAAAAGTAGTGTTCGAATAAAACTGTGTTGTAGTTAGTCGTGCGCTGTGGCCTGTGCACCTAATGCAGTAACGACACTTAACATGTTACGTCTCATAACATCGTGCATAAGCATAACTTAAATTAAGTATCGATGTAATTTATTGCTATGTTCTCACTTTATATTACTTTTGTCTCTTACCCATTGAAAGAACAATTAATTTTTATATCATGACTGCCAATCAGCATAAAATAGCTAGTGTAATTACTGGGGTAACGAGACTTAACACCTTATGTCTCAAGGCGACGAGCGCAATGTGGTGCAGTGTGTAGCATCTTAACTAGCACCGCGTTGTCATGGGCAAGCGTATCACTTACCATCAGGTGAACGTCTTGCTCGTCTCGTCGCAAAGTAGTATCAAAAAAATTTTTTTTTTTAATTTTTAATCAAGGCAAGTTAACGCCTTTTTACTGATTGAAATTGTTTCTATTGTAATTTAGAAATTAAACGTATCAACTTTCAGTTTTCTAAAAATATTTTATAAATTGAGTTTTAAGTTTGGCCTTTTAAAGGCCCTAGAATACGTTGTATCTTTTAAACTCAGAAAAACTGTAATATTCTCGGATTCTATGAGCTCACTACAGAGTTTAGCTAAATTTTCCTTGAAACTAAACCCATTTTATAATATTATATTTGAATGTAGGAATAAACTATTTCAGTGTCATTTAAATAATTACTTAGTAACTTTCTGTTGGATACCTAGCCATTGTGGTATTACAGGGAACGTGAGAGCTGACAGTTTGGCAAATAATGCTATTGTGGCCGGCGACGTGTATGCCTACAAGAATTTTGACCATGATCTTGCTGCTTTACCTGGCAGATACCTCCATGATTCATGGAATAAGTGTTGGGAAGAGAGTGGCCGAATCAAAGGCCGCTTCTTGTTTGGTGTACAATCGTCTGTGCCCAGTAAGCCATGGTTTGCCAAATTGTCGTTTGGTAAAACTGACACATCTGTTCTGATCCGTATGCGTTTGGGACATGTCAGCCTTCCGGTTCATTTGATCAAAATGGGAATTGTGTCTAGTACTGCTTGTGAGTGTGGCGAGAGCTACTGTGACATGAATCACATTTTCTTTTCTTGCCTTTTATACGATCACTCCTTCTTACTTTCTTCTCTAGTGTCTCTCTCCATTCCTCTGCCTACTAATATTTCCTTGCTACTTACTGATTATAAGCCTCTTGTATATAGTATATTAAATAAGTTTATTATAGATTGTAAAATAATAATTTAAATGTAAATATTTTTAATTTTATTTTTATACTTATAAATTAGTTATAAATTTTTATTCCTATAAATGACTTAAATTTCAACTATTCTGATCATTTTTCTTTCAAATTTATTTTCGGTTATATATTCTTTTGTCTTATACGTCAACACTTGACATTGGCTCACGCACAAACCGTGCTTATGCCAACAATTGGGAAGAAGAGTTTTAAGTATGGGTACTTGGTGCGAGTACTTGGAAGTAAATATCTGGTTTTAAAACCTGGTGCGTATAAGTTTCTGTTGTATACAAAAATCTTTAATAAAGATTAAAATGATTTATGTGTTAAGATATTATTAAATAGAATTATATAATAGTGCGAAACATTTATATTTTTATTTGTTTAAGAAATGTTTGTTTCAGTTTGAAAATGGCCCCCGCCCCGCGCGCTCTCCGTTACGTCAAATTGGACAGATTGAACCGTCGTAATGTAGCGAGTTATAATTTGGCGGGATGAGTTTGTGTGAGATTTATTTCGTATAATATTGAATTATACATTTGCGAAATCTATAACTTTTATTTGTCTGTAAATTATGTGTATACATTGTGGTAAATCGAGACTCTCAAGTGGTCAGAGTGTTTAGATATGGGTTCGAAATTTTTTATATATGGCGACGGACGCTGGCGCGAGTTGGACACGGAGAGCGGGACGCTCGCGGGCTGGGGCCGCGCCACGTTCGTGTACCAGGCGGGCGGGCGGCTGGCGGTGGCGCGGCGCCGCAGCGTGCTGCGCGCGCTGAGGGCGCTGGCCGGGGGCCGCGGGCGCGCCGCGCGCGACGGCCTGCAGCTCAGGTACGTCGGCGCGCAGCCGCCCACTCCGTACCCTCACCGGTCTACTTGGTTCTGTTGTCACTTATTGTGCATTGTAAATCAGGGAAAGGCCTGTCCGAGTAGTTTTATGTTTGAAAATGCTGCTGATGAACATAATTACTGTTGCCTGTGATATAATTATCAAGTAACGACGTATATTTCTAAGATGTTAAAAATCATCCGGTGTTAGTAACAAGTGTAGTGTATAGCATATTGTAGTGTTTGGGTCTGCCCTAAAGCAATGCTACTGTACGCCTGTCTAGTTTAACGATTAATTATTGTTAATGGAGAATATCTGAGATGTGTGAGATGTGCTTTGCTTTTAGACAAATATAAGATGTTAAGTTTTAATTCTGAATATACATTGTGTAATCAGTTCCTTTCAACTTCTTTGCCCTTTTAAAACATTTCCATCTACATCAGCCGATAAACACCCACTGCAGAACATTGGCCTTCTCCAGAGATCTATAAGCCAATCTGTCTTGTGCCACTTACATCTAGCAGTTTTATTTTATTTAAGACTCTAATGGGTCCTGCTGCTGGTCTTGCTGCTATTTCTGATGCAGCAACATTTAGTTCTTAACTATTTGGCTCTCTTTTCTATAATCTAGGTTTTTTTTACATGCAGCAGTTCCGTGGGCTTCACCAGTTTGTTGCATCAGGACAATGATATTACAACATTCAAACATAAAAATAAGGAATGTGAAATAAATTTATTTGATGTGTACTTTCTTAACATAAATTTAATGAGTTGAACATTTCATTTGATGGCCAGTTAACCTTGTACACCCACCGCTCTCGCACATTTGTATAATGATTACAATGGAAATGATGGAATATAAATTTTTGATTTGAATATTACTTTGAATGACTTTTATAATTGTAGCAAACAGATGCCATACCCTGAAAATGGTGTAACACAATGGCTCCGAAGTCCAAAGCCGCATTGGCAGTGCCAGTCACATCACACACACGTTGTTCAAACCTGTATACAGTAAGTTGGACTTTCTATTAATTCTGTGATATCTTAAGTGATCTACGCACATTTAGTTTCAGCTGATCAACTCAAGTAAGAACTGAAAACTTATTAACAAACTGCTTTGTGATTTTCCAGACTTATATAACATGAGCCTTCCGATGTTTACTTCCTCTTCTATACATCTATACGACTAAATAAAATTGGAGTGTCTGTTTGTAACATTAAAATGAATACTTTTTACTAAGTGTGATTAGATGTTTATACGGTACATATACTAAAACCACATTATTTGAAAAGCTTGTGCTTTTGCTGACTGTTGTGTCTTAATGATTAAGTTAAAAAATTAATTTCCTGTTTAAGTTTTTTTTGTGTGATCAGAATATTTTATTTTCCCACTGTTCCGTTCTTTTTAATTCAAACTGTTTGTTCTCTAGCAGTGAGATCATTTTAGTTAGTTTTTTAATTTATTTTGAAATTGATAAATTACTTATAGGTAGTTTATTATTTTAGTAAAGTACGAAGGTAGTCATTTTTAAATTGACTTTTGAGTTTTCTACTTGAGAAAGGTTTCGTCTCGATCTCAACGGCATAGGAGATCAGTTCTGAGAGGAACGAACGGTTGCAGTCAGGTAGAACGCTTCATCGTTGTGGACTTAAGAAACTTTGAAATCTATATATCAGCGTATAGAAAATGACCGCATACGACACGCTGTCTCGTGATGAGTAGATTCAGATTCATAAAGTAGCAATGTTTCATAAAAATCAGCCTATTTGGTACTTCTTTACACAAAGTACAGAATTAGTAAGAAGGAACAGCTGGTCGTATCATACAGACTCGGTAATGCTCTGTATGTTCCGATGAAATAATATTTTGATGATTTCCGATGTTTGCTTTCAACATTCTAAACTTCCTCCTCAGATGTGACAATAACTCAAAATTCGATCAGCTGCGACGAGAGCCGCAGTGCACCGTGGGCGTCCAGTGCGTGCCCACCGCGGAGGCGGCGGTGCAGGTGACGCAGGAGTCGCAGGCGACCGCGGCAGCGCAGCCCTGCCCGCGCACGGCGCGCTCCGACGAGGTAGAGGTGACCACGCCGCGAAGTCAGACCCTGCCGCACAGAAACAAACGGGGACAATATACCAAAAAGAAACCGGATTTTGCGAAACGCGGTAAAGAAGCCAAATATTTTCCCAAGACCAGCAGGAAAGCGATCGAGCAGTCCACGAATACAACGAAACCTTCGCCGGCTCCTATACGAGTGGCTGACAACAGCGGCTCCTCGAGAAGCAGATGCAAGGATTCACCGAGTTCAGAATTGGACAATGACAAAAGTAATGCCGTCAAGGAGCTTATGATAGAGGAGGTCGACGTCCAGCTCCTGCGCCGGTTCCTGAAGAAAAACAGCTTCGGCGTCGAGTTGAAGCGTTTTGACAACGATGAGGAGTACAAAAGGCGAGTGTTCTATTCTATCAACCCGATGGTGCTGGTGGAGCGGTGCGCGCGCATCAAGCGCATGCTGCGCGAGGAGCGCGGCGCCGCGCCCCGGCCGCCGCTCACGCGCTTCATGAGCGGGCTCGGCCTGCGGGCGGCGGGCGGCGGGAGGGCGCGCGCCCCGCACCGCCGCGCCGGCGACGACAAGGAGAACGAGGCGGAGCGGGGCGCCGCGCGCGCGCCGCACGCCCGCCCCGCCAAAGTGTTGCGGGAGGACAACGTCACGTTCAACAGAGCCAAGACGGGCAGGGTGCTGCGCCCGCCGCCCGCCAAGAGGCCGCGCCGGAGCTCGCCGCGCCCGCAGCGCCCGCAGCCCGTCATCGACGTACGCGATAGCAGCAGCGAGGTCAGCAGCAACAGCGACGGCTGCGGCGGACACCACGCGAACAGCAGCAGGAACACGGAGAAGAAGAAAAAGGATGAATTGGAGACGCCTCGAACGGTAGACAGCAGGTGAGTGTGCGCGGGGAGTGTTTAGTTGAAGTCTGCGCGGGGGGGTGGGGAGGGGGCGACGGAACTAGTTTTTACGGATGCAGTTTCCACAAGTGGTGATGGAAGGCCGCGTCACATACATGTTGGTGGAATTGTGCTCGTGTTCACGGACTGCTGGGCGGCGCGGCCGGTGTACAGACTGCCTGCTGCATTTTTTCATTCGTTCACCTACTTCCCACAATATCGGCGCTGAAGCATCGTATCAGCATCACGTTGCAATACTCTTTAATTTCTTCTGTAAGACAAAAATTTGTAATAATTGTTGGTGTGAATGTTGAATAAAGTTTTCGTTGTTTATTTCTTATCCTTCATTCCTAATTAATGTCAACGCCGGAGCTGGACGCTGCGTGTACAGGTACCGCGGCGTGTGCGCGGCGTCGGCGACCTGCACGCAACGATATACATAAACGTACAATGCACGTGGCCGGGGGGAGGGGGCGGAGCGGCGTGCACCCGGTTTATCCGGTGCTGTGTGAATGTGGACGGAACATTGCAGTCGGTATTTCCTTTTACAGTTCCGAGAGAATTATCTCCAACAAACGCTCGGGCGCGGGCGAGGGCGGCAAGCGGCAGCCGGCGGGCGCGGGCACGGGGGGCGGCCGCGACTTCTCCAAGAAGAACCGGGAGTACTCCGTGCAGGAGGACAGCGCGATCGTGTCGTGGCTGCGGCAGGGCGGCCGCGCGCGCCTCGTCAACGGCAACCGGCTGTGGCGCGAGCTGCAGCACGAGCACGCGACGCGCACCGGCACCGGTGAGCGCGGCGGCCATTGCAACGAAACCTTGAGCAATCATTAATGCGTCCGGAACAAATAGATGTGGTAACACCGAGCGTTGGCAGCCGGTGAGACGAACGCGACGTGGTAGCGGCCCGTTGCTACGTCCGGCATCGCGATCGCGTCGAGTTGTTGATAAGTTGACTGGACAGCAATCGCTCGTCGGAACGGTGACCGTTCGTGGTGCTCCGTGCCGAAGGTACCGGCGGCGGTGCAGTGCTGCCCCGCGGCGCCCCGTCCGTGTCTCAGCGTGCGTGTTGTGTTGCAGTGCGCTCGTGGCACTCGCTGCGCAACCGGTACCTGCGCTACATCCTGCCCGCGCTGTCGCAGTTCACCTCGCAGCAGGAGGCGGCGCGGCTGCGCGCGGCCGCCAGCACCGGTGAGTGCACCACACCACCACTACCCGCTCCAGTCGAGCGGTGACCAATTTCATGTCCTCACACTGCACAACGTTACACAATAACAACACGCCGCGGACGCGGAGCGCGCTCACCTCGCACGTGCGACAGCGAGCGCGGGGATTGTTCTTTTACTCAAAGTCTGTTCATTGACGCGGTGACTGGGGACTGGCAGGTGAGCTGAAGAGCCGGAAGCAGTCGCGCGAGAACTCGCTGTTGGCGGTGCCGCCGGTGCGCAGCGCGTGGTCCCGGCGCCGCGTCGCCGCGCCCCCCGACAGCCCCGCCGCCAGCCCCGCCGCCAGCCCCGAGCCCGCGCCCCGGGCCTCCACGCCCAAGCCGGCAGGTCAGTCGAACGAACCTCTGCAAGAGGCGACAGCGCATGCGCAGTGCCGCAGCTCCTCTGCTCTTTAGATTGTTTGCACGCAAGGTTTCGACGCCGTACAATGCGATAAACAATGTGACGGACATACACCGCGCACAACTTGAGTTTCATAAAAGTCTGCTTTTCTAACAATTCAGCCGTAACACATGAATGAATGGAATGTTGTCTCTGTATATATACATATACATATTTCGTTTTAATTACTGCTCCCCTATCGCATCGACCCAAACTGAATCCTGGTCCGACGCCGTCCGTTGCTCGCGTTAATTAATAATTCAGTATCCGTTCGTTTAATATTTAATACTGTATGTCGGTGCGGTGCGCGCGCGCAGGCGACACGCCGCGCGGCTGTGCATTGAATATGTTCTAGATTAAAGGACTACGTCTGCTGTTGGTGTATGTCATTAATAAAATGAAACCGTTTGTATATTTCCAGAGAGCACGCGCGCGGCGCCGGCGCCCACGCCTTCCTACTCGGCGCTGTTGCGTCGCTACGGCAGCGCGCCCACCAGCTCATCGGAGGAGTTCCAGTCCGTTGAAGCTGCGACGGAGAGGTCCCTGCGGCTGCGCCCGCGCACGTCGCCGGCGCTCGGGCGCACGCTGCGCGCCTCGCCCGCCAAGCGGCGGCTCTACAACCCCAAAGTGGGGGCCTGATGCGCACGCGCCGCTCCAGTCATTATGTTGGATGAATCAATAGTGCTCACATGATTTTGATTGTAGTTAAGTACAAACGGACGTGAAGATCTAAATATATTTTTCTACACACGTTCATTCTCTTATTGTATAACAGGGTAATGTGATATTGTACACACTGATTGAGCATAAACAACTCCCCCCTCCCTCTCTTCTCACCCCACTAAGAATTGTCATATTCAAACCCAACTAAACATATCATAGTTTCCATTCTTTACCAAGTTATGGTGTGAGGAAACCTGTAGAGCTGGCCGAGGATTAGGATGAGGAAACTGAAAAGTTATTGATGATCAATTAAATTTCATTCTTCATCATAATACTACACGCGCACACAGTTCCCGTGGACTCACTCCACGAGGAGCTTTGTTTAATATTTATTTAAAGCTTTGTAATCATAATTGATTTGAAATTAAAGGAAAGTACTATAGAAACAAATTAAATTTGTTTGAACTCTTGTGCCAGTACACCGCCTCGCGTGACGCAGCCGCGAACCTGATTGTTATTCATTACCTAAACATGTAATGCGACACATCCCGTCCGGCGTATCAACTTTGTTCCATGTTTTATTCTGACTACAGTTCAGCTTCTTTCAGACTCGGGTATCGCAAGAATTCTGATCCATTTGTCTAAACTAGAAGTACCAATGATATCATCAACTTCTGTATACCTTTCTTCTGGCAGTTGTTCTATTGTTTTTCCTTCTTCAGTGTCCTCCAAACATCATTCATCATCTCACATAACATAATCTTAACAGAGGTTTCGACATTTTTTTTATAGACAGTTAGATATTAAGGAAAAATGTTTGTGATTATAAATAGTTTTGCAAAAATAGGAATTGTATTGACTTTTTAAAAAAAGGTAACGGTTGTCATAACAATGTTTTGCTATAAACGACAGGTGACTGTTAATATGGCTACTACACCGTTATGCAAAATTAAAGATAAATACAGAATTATTGTGGCTCCCTGCGCATCGTTTAGTTTATGCGAAATTGGAATGACAAGTTTGTTCAGCTCCTGCATTGCCACCATTTGACTCTAAAAAGAAAATTCAGTTGCGGTGTGATGCCTCTATCAGTCGACCAGGATGATGTTTATTTCAAAAAAATTAACACGGTGTTTTAAAATTAGTGTGTACATCCAGAATCATGAGGGAGACAATTTAATTATAGTCAAACTGAAAAATAATAAATTTTCATTAACTTTGTTTGTTAGCGTTTTCACAACGAATAGTAAAATATATTATATTTTACGTTATTGGCAACACTGCGGTGGCGCAGGTGTACGGACACGTGACCGCGCCACCAAGCGCCCCTCCGACAATACAATAATGGCCGCGGGTCTCTTAGGCTCGGGCCGCCGCGCCGACTGCTGCTACAATGTTTTTTTTAAGGCTATTTAATGTAAGTATAAGTGTAAATTCTGTTCTCCGGTCCAAGCTAACATATCAGAAGCGGGATCGCAGCCTAATACCCTGATAATGTTACTATTTTTCTCTTATTCATGGCTACTTTTTTTTGATACTACTTTGCGACGAGACGAGCGCGACGTTCACGTGATGGTAAGTGATACGCTTGCGGCGCTAGTTAAGATGCTACACACTGCACCACATTGCGCTCGACGCCTGAGACATAAGGTGTTAAGTCTCGTTAGCCCAGTAATTACACTAGCTACTAGTCTACGTACCGGTAGACGCAATGCTGGAAGGCCCCCCACAAAGTAGACTGACGATCTGGTGAAGGTTGCGGGAAACTGTTGCTGGATGCGAACAGCGCAAAGCCGATTGGAGTGGAGATCTTTGGGGGAGGCCTTTGTCCAGCAGTGGGCGTCTAAAGGCTTATGATGATGACAGCAAAAATTAGCAGCTATTTAGACTGACCACTACGTTTGGAGGAAAGGAGGATTATAAAAAAAAAATAAACGAGTTCTCGTTATGTATGTTTATTCCTACTTGTCTATGTTTTCAAGCGAATGAAGTCTGTCTATAATGAATATTCAGTCTCATTTAATTTTGTTACTTTATTCATAACCAGTACCACTGGTTTAAACAATATTTATATATTTTGTAAATATAATTCATCATAGAATGCAAGTGTGTTACGCAACCTACTATGCTAGGAAGTGCATGCCACGCCGCCACCCAGGTTGCTGTAACTTGGTGGGTTCTACGGAAAGGCTCGCGATCACGATTCGGAGCCGCTGAGGATGAACACTTCTTGTTCAATCGCTGAGCATCAAGCACCCATTAGTCGTAATTTAAATTGTAACTTTTATTTTTAATAAAATTAATTTTAAGTTCTATTTGCCTTTTTTTGCAACCTCTGACCGCAGCCTTCATAATTAGTGCAAAAACATTCTTAATTAATCGACTAGTTTTTTAATATGAAAATCAATTATCAATTGAGTTACCGAACTTTTTTAAAAAAAATCGGTTTTATGTTTATCGATTATTAAATTAATTTCAAAAACATGGAAAACTGCGATCTCGAAGAAAGTGACGTCCGGGACAGAGCGAAGTGGAGGGCAAGAAGTAGGAAAGCAGACCCCGTCAATATACGGGACAAATGCTAAGGAGAAGAAGAAGAAGAAGAAGAAGATTATTAAATTAATTTCAAATGAACACTTATTTTTAACATGGCATCATTAATTAAAAAATGGACAATAGAAATGATAAACGCAAATATTTTTTTTAGAATAATCAACATATATTTAAAATTAATTTTTTTCTTACAAAGTTATTTAAATCAAACTATTCAAATAAAAAATGAACGAGAAAAGTTGCAGTATAAATAAATGAATTTACTGTATTAGCTCAAATCTTTTTTGACGTGACAACGTCTATTAAATTGGTATAAGATAGGACGCGCGTGCTGAGAAATGTCCCGCACATAAGTGGGCGTGGCTTACGCCGACCGCTAAGTCGGTATGCGTTTGCCCGAATTGGTTGAAAGTAAAAGATGTATTCTATTGCTCAATAATAATTAGAAATAAAATCCCTAACAAATATAATTGAGAGTTAGTATAACTTGATTTGTAACCCGATAAACATGTCAAACAAGAATAATAAAATTTATTATCAAAATTTTTTGTGATATAATTAATAGACGTTGTCACGTTAAAATACATAAGTGCCCTGCACATATAACCCAGAATTTTTTAAATTTATTTAATAATCTTTTTAATTGGATAGTCAAATCATGTGATGGACCTATTTTTTCCCAAATACTGTTTCAAGCACTAAATCATGGGAAATGGGAATAGATTTATAATAATAAATCGGACACATAATAATAATTGGCACTATGTATTAATTAATAATCTCTTATTTTTAATATTACCAACGCGTATAAGAATCGATTTTTATGTATTTATTCCATAATCGATTATTTTTTACATCTAGTTAATGGCAGCACCGAAACATTTTGTGATGCTACTGGTGCAGGGCGGCCATTATTCGCTTACGATTTTTGTTGCGATAAGATGTGTCTCTGAAACGGAGTATTTATTTTCAACGATCGATCGTACGTTAAAAAGATGAAGGTTGATATGTTCGTGTCATTGATAGTGCGTCGTTCAGAGCAGGTTTCGCGGAGTTGCGGCCTCCTGGGGGGGCTTGCAGCACCCGTTTCATATTTGTGTATTGGTTGCATTTGATAAGTTTTTATTTGTTCATTAATTGCAAGAACATCACAAATCTACGTCAGTGATGATGTCGTCGTAATGTCGTCGAATAAAAAATTGTTGGCTAAGTTTCGTTTATCTGGAAGCTTTGTAATGGAGAAATGTCAAATATCGATTTGTTTAACTCGTACAACGGGCGTGGTCGCGTCGATGTGGTCGATTAAAATGGCGGCCTTCATGGTCGGTCACTACCAGGTTGTTAATCGTTAACTAGAATTTGGTTATAATGTTGGCTCGCAGGGATGCAGTGGTTCTGCGAATATTTTTGGTTCATTTAAAAAGCGATGAAAATCTGTAGGTGTGGTTTTTTCATTGTTGGTGCAATTTGTTTTGGTTGATGATGTGAGGTAATGGGGTGAGCGGCACATTTACTGTTGCCGAGTATGGGGAAAATTGTTAAATTTTTGGTTTGTCCAAAATGTGGCTAGTTCACGTTTGTGTCAGCAAGAGTCCGGTGAAGTCGACTGGCGAACGTGGTTTTAAATCTAATGTATATATTAAGAGGTTACTGAAGTCTCGAAGAAGATTTGTGGGAAAATGAATTTTTCCATAATTATAATTTGAAATGCTCATTGTATGAGTCCTTGATAAGTCCACAACATTTGTAAAGGCAATATTTGACATTGATTTCTTGACCTCCGGTGATTTTTGTCAAATTATTAGTCGCAGGCATCAACTATCTATTAGCACTATTATCATACATGTGCTTACCGAGGCCTCTATGTATTTAAATGAAATGTATTTATTTTATTTATGTTTTCCATATAAATTTGTATTGAGGTTTAGTAACAATTCATTTGTTTCAAAGTTTGGATTCAGCCAATGAGTATCCTCTTTCATTCCATCAGACGCTAAGAGAAGTATTTGTTCCTCATTAAATATCTGGTCATGTTGAATAGTTCTCACATATTGTGATGAAGCTACAGGTTTTGAATTATACCACCAGGTGCGAGGTTTTGATATATGACCGGCTCCCTCTCTCCGGAGTGTTGATAATTTAAAGTTTGCAAATGTGAGTTTATAAATATGACATAAGTTTTATAAAGTTATAATAATACAAGTTGATAATTGAACAATTCTGTATTTTGTGAAGTCAATAAAATATGGAGACTTGGAATTTGGTAAATGAATGTGGTGTGGTGACGATGATGTAACTTTGTTTCACTCATTCAAAAATAATGAACACTTAAGTTATTGTGCATAGTATGTACTGTGTGTTCGTTGGTTTGTTGTGCTCGCTGGCAGCTGGGCTGTTTGTCTGTTCAATGATGTGCTTATGATTGCTGCACGGTAGCAGTTGATTTGCAAATGAAAGAAAGAAATTTTCTTCTTTCTTTCTTTCTTTCTTTCTATTTGCAAATGTAAATCAAATGATTATTATTTAAATATCATCAGATATGCACGGCTATTAAACAATTACAGCTGTGTTAAGTTATTGCTGGGTGTTTGTTTCAACTTTTAACTGAAGCCCTCGCTGCATGCAGGGAGCTTCGTCTGACCAGTTGGCAGCTTGTTAGCTGAAAAATTTGTTTTAAAGAAAATTTTTCTTTTAATTACTCAATTATTTCAATAAGTATAAGTAACGCTTTAACGCGTGTTTCAATTTTACTAAATTTGTTGAAGTTCAAAAATAAAAATACTTGTTTAGTAAACAAGTATATAAAGTCATCGGTGTAAGTGTATGAAGTTAAAGTGTGGTCAACTTTGAATTTTAAACATTTAGTAAGTGACCGGCTTTGAGAAGTCTGGAATGAATTTCTTTTAATATCCTGACAATTCTGAGAAAGATTTTATTTCCTTTTGAATACTGGGTGTGGGGAAATCTTTTACAGCTTTTATTTGTTTTTAATCTTTCATTAAATAAAACTTGACCTAGGTAAATTACTTGTTTTGTTAGAACTCTGTCTTGTATAACTGAAATTTAAGGTTATGCGTTGTTAACCTGTCGAAGACTAAGTTTATTTGATGTTCTCGCGGAGTTGTGGAGTATACGGATATATCTTTGAGATGTACTAAATATGTACCATTAAAAGTGCTACGCACCTATTTCTGGATCCTTTAACCCTTAATCAAATGGATTTTTTTTTTAAATAAAATTATGAATTAAACATGGTTTCTAGGTAAAAGGGCTTTGTAGATCTCGAAAAAAACATCATTTTTTTTTTTTTTTTTTTTTTTTTTTTATAAAAAGAGGGGAAATGGGGGTTTTACGGTGGGAAATTATTTCCCATTATCCAGTATGGAAAAGCAAAATATAATTAAGTGGGAAATTATTTCCCATCATCCGGAATGGTTACATTTTTTTGGGACATTTTTACTACAAATTCTATACATATTACTTACTCCTACTTTACTTGTTTATTTTTTTTATATAAAAAATTCAATATAACATGATTGAGTGATTGAATAAAATTATAAAAATAAAATGAAACTAGAATGTTACAAATAATATTTTATTAAGAACTTTTCAAATACTATATGAAAATAACATTACTGAGTAAGAACTGTGTGAAAGGTTTTGAAACAGTTTTTGGCACAAAGAGCTACTCCACAGGAGGAACATACTATTTTTGTCCTCTGTTCTTTGTGCTTTGTGCTGCAAAAGCGACATCTTTTGTAAGTGGCACTTTCTTCAGGCAAGTGTATGCCAACATTTAGCAGCCGAATCTCATCGGGAACGCCAAACCTACCACCTTTTTTATTTTTTTTAAAAACTACATCTGTTTGTGTGTGAGTTTTTCGTGTCGTGTGATTATCTATAAGGGCACGTGCTAACCGTAGTCTGAAATCACGGTGGCCATGCAGGTCGGGACATGGGAGTAGTTGTACGTTATGTAGGCATTAATTATAGATGCATCGAACAGAAAGAAGAATAGTCGCATCCAATATTTCCTGGATTTCCGGTTTATAGGGTATGACGATCTAAAATGGTCAAAAAGATCTACTGCGCCCATACTGAGCGTGTATGAAGCAATTGCAGCCGGGCAGAGAATGTCAGCTCTAGAGCCATCCTTTGGGTTCTTTTTATCATCCTTGTGTCTAAGGGCTGATGTGCTGTTGTCAGGACAGTAACTTCCTTTGTGTCAAGCCATTTAATGGCTGTGATTGGCTCTGCAGTAACCGCTGAAAACTGATGTTTATCTAATCGCAATGGTTTCGGTTGTTTTTTTTTATCATATCAGGTAAGTCCTTTCTGTTGCATCTGACTGTTCCCTCTGCATAAATATTTTTATCGTAAAGATCCTCCATGAGGTTACAGCTAGTAAAAAAGTTGTCAAAGGCAATTAAAGTGTTTCTTGGTACGTTACTGCAGAGTTTCATGACAACATTGTAGCCTAACCCTTCATTTTCGGTGCTGTCGCCTTTTCCTGAATACACTTCGAATTGGTACAAGTACCCAGTTTTGGCGTCACATCTTGCCCATACCTTAAATCCTCTTTTGATGGGTTTTTTCGGCATGTATTGCTTTAAGGAGCTGCGCCCTTTAAATTTGACCATACACTCATCAATCGATTGTACTTCTGAATTGTATGCCTCTCTTTGATAAACTTTGTTGAGTTCTGTGAGGAGGGGTCTCAATTTAAATAATTTGTCATATTCAGGGGAGTTTCTTGGTGGTTCCATCTCGTTATCATTTAAGTGGAAGTTTTCTGTAATTTTTTTAAATCTTACTATTGGAAAACCTGGGCAATTTCCTTATTGTAATAAAAGGGATCTGATGACCAGTAGAGTTCCATGTCCGGTAAAGGATTTAAGCCCATAAGGATTAAAACTCCTAGATACGCCTTAATATCTTGTAGAGTTACAGGTTTCCAGTTAGTACTATTTTTCTGACGGGCGTATCTGTTGGTTTGTTCCACAATTATTACCATCAGTTCATCAGGAAAAAGCCGCTCAAAAATACTTAGAGGTGGTGTTTTATGAGTATCGTTAGCCTTGGGCTTAAAACGTTTTTCGAAAAGAGGAACTTCATGGGTTTCCGATTTTATCTTCCATACTCTTGGCTGAGAACGATCTCTGCGTACTTCGTTGTTAGTTTCAGACTCTTGCCCATCATCTGCCAATCATCTGCTAAGTGAGTTGGCAAAAGACTGTTGTCTGTTTTTGGTGTGTTTGTGAAATGCGATGTTTCATCTAAGACTGTCAGTAAGGCATCCGTTGAAATCTGTTGAGTTTGCATAGGGGAAGAAGGTGGGTCTTGTTTGTCTCCCGTCAATCCAAAGCCAAAGATATGTTCAAGACGTTGTCAATTAGGTTATCATCGAGCTGGTTTAGGTAACTATCGGAAGGAGAATGAATACTGTTGATAAAGCATGAGTCATCCTCAGAATCTGAGCTGATAAATCAGACAAGTCGTCTAAATTTTGTACCACCTCTTCTAATAGTTTCTTGGCGAGCACTTTACGTTCCTTTCTTGCGTCCATATTTGAATAGCTGAAAGTAAATTATAAAAAGTTGGCAATTATGTAGTTTTATCAGCATATTGCACAAATAGTTACAAAAGTCCTAAAACTTATAAGTGGCTTCGTTTGGAATAAAGCATAGAAATCACATAAACGCAGTCACAATTTTGCAAAAAGCCACTAATTTGACTTACTCGCTATCGTATTACAAGTTCCTATACCGTTATTATTACAGTTGACAAACAATTTTATATATATATAAAGACACCGATGTTTATCAAAGCAGGAACGAACATTGGGAAATTATTTCCCACCTAATTAAACCAGAAACCGTAAAAAGCATTCAGAAAATAAGTCTAGTTTACATCAATATATTGTTTATGTACTTACCAGATTTTTTTTCTACAAAAATTTTCGAAAGTCCTGCGAGAACCGGTTTTGTGCACCAAAAAATTCAAATTGTGACTTTGACATTGACATACGATGACATTACGCAATTTTGTCCAAAATGTTGCCAAGTAAAATATTTAAAAAGTGTGTAAAATTATTTTGTTCCTGGATTGGTACTGATTAGAGTTACCAGTAAAGAAATAATAAAGAAATATTACGGTACTGTCAAGTGGGAAATAATTTCCCAATATTTGAATAAGGGTTAATATCCTGACAATTCTGAGAAAGATTTTATTTCCTTTTGAATACTGGGTGTGGGGAAATCTTTTACAGCTTTTATTTGTTTTTAATCTTTCGTTAAATAAAACTTGACCTAAGTAATTTACTTGTTTTGTTAGAACTCTGTCTTGTACAACTGAAATTTAAGGTTATGCGTTGTTAACCTGTCGAAGACTAAGTTTATTTGATGTTCTCGCGGAGTTGTGGAGTATACGGATATATCTTTGAGATGTACTAAATATGTACCATTAAAAGTGCTACGCACCTATTTCTGGATCCTTTAAAATAACTTCAGCATTTGGCGTCTCAGTTTCGGTTCCTCCTCACTCCGCCCAAACTTTTTGTATGATAAGTACTGTGTATATAGGTCTCGTCTAAGTATACAACGGGTCGTTTTTCCACAGTGCTATTTGTTGGTTTTTTGTCCAAATATCTTGCACGCCACGCGGTAATGTCGTGACGTTCCATAAGTAGTTTGACGTCGTTTGTACTTGAAACCAATCGTATTTATTCCACCATTGTTAAATATTGTAAGTGGCTAGTCGGCAAGCTGGCCTGTGCAGTAACAATGAGAAAGACTTGTTGGATTTCCTTTGGTTCCGGAACCTTAACAACAAACAAATTCTGTCTTACTCTATGAATACTACTCGGGTAACATAACTTGACACCTCTAGTGTTCGTTTACGAGTTCCTGCACCTGGTCGAGATGATAACAAACAATCCGTGTCTGTTTTGACAAATTCATCCTTTAAAAAAGCAACCACATGTAATCTTGAGTGTTGCAACGGAATGTTTTAATGCGGAAATTACACTCGAGAAGAGTTGGTTATGAGGAGTAGAGTTCTGAAGTGATGGTAATGTAATAAATGGAGCGGGCTTGTTATGGCATTTGCCAATGTCGACGTGTGAGCCCCTCTCGCTGTTAAAATAGCAGATTTTACAGACAGAAAACAGCAAAAGAAAGATAAACAAATTGAAAAGTGGAAGAACAATGTCCAAATTGAGGAGAAAACTGCGCGCGCACTTACAATCCTCTGCAAAGTGACCATTGACTTATTGAGTATTGCATGTTGCTACGGTAACCGCAGACGTCGGCCCGCACGTGTGCGTCAAATGTTTTGGATTTCGTGGGGCTGGATACGAGTAGTAACAATTTTTGTATGTTATTTCGTAGCCTGTCGACTACTGAACGTGTAAGCGTAAGCCTTAATATATCGTAGCAACCAACACGGTGCGTTCATTGCCTGTTGGCGGTCCAGAATTAGCATATCGGTAATTAAAAAAATTTTTACGAAAACACTTGCGTTGAGTGTCGTCTATGCGCAAATTGTAATTTCACAGTGCGGGGGCGAGCGTGTGTGTGTGTGTGTACTTCTACTACTTTGCAGTCAGTCGAGTTTTCCAAATAAGAAGGTAAACGACGTAACTAGCAATAGGAACCTGGAATAATAAACTTGAAATGTAAAGAAAATAAAAAGTTGCCTCTGCAAGACAAACACTGTAATCATAATTTTGAGTGAAAGCAGTTGCGAATATTTTGCTGAAACAGATTGTGAAAAGTTTTTGATAGTAGTCTTTCAGCATACACAATCAGTACTGTATATAAAATAATCGGATGGTGACTTCTCTCTATCTTCTGTCAATTCTTCGGTCTCTTCAAATGCCACTTGAATGGACTGGATTCAATTGATATTCCATACTCTTCGGCAAGCTCCCTAATGATCAGACGACGATGCGCGCGCACCTGAGTGATGTGTTTATCAAAGTGTTGGTCTCCTCTAACCGGCTCTTCATTAAAGCATTAAATTAGCGACAATGCCTGAAATCACTAACTGAACTAGTTGCAGATCAGAACAACGGGAATCGTCGCTGCACGCGGGATCAAGGCGCTCTTTCCCTAGTATTTTCCCTTTGGGATCGTTGGCGCGATGACGTTATTCATTAGCTTTTTCACAGCCAGTCCCGTTCCATTGCACAGTCGCGGGTGATTAATGTTTTGCAGCATGACGGCAGCTGATTCTGATTTAAATTGCAAATTGTGAGGTGCTACTCCAGGCAATTCCAGTGAATTCAAAAACTCCGTGGGATGGTTGACCACGTCATTCTAGTTTACAACTCAGTCAACAGATTTGAAAGCAAACAACTCTCCCGGAAGAAAATTCTGAATGGTCGCATTGTGATTATCGACAACTTTATTTTCGCCGTCAACATTGCTCGTTCACCCAGCCAAATTATGTATACTAAACTGTTGCGCTATGTCCTGAAAACCACGTTAGATAAGCTCCTTTTTGAGTCTGTGATGCGACAAAAATACTTTGGTAATGTGATGATTGGCGGTTGGAGGTGTCCACGGCGACTTTACCATTTCCAATGTCTAACAACTGCTTCGAATACACATAGGCAGTTTGATCTTGTTGCAATAATGTTCGCATGTAAGTTGTCAATTGGTGTTTCTTACGTGCCGACTCAAATTTGATGATTTTAGGCATGCGTTTAGTTAGTCAGCAACAGTTGTCCGGGGAATTATTGAAAGAGTCTGACGAAAACCACCTGCCAACAGAATCATGGCCCCAACAAGAAAGTTTTGGATGTCATGCATGCTAACGTTAGAGCTACATCATTATGCGATCTGATCCTCGCCAATACCAATGCAATTAGAAACGTTTTTCCAGTTCTTCCGGGAGCATCAAGGAAGTAAATTCCACCATATCCACTATTCACAGCTTCTATCAAAGCATCGGGAGCTATTCTTTGTTGTTGATTTAGTTGTGGAACATTCGTACGAACTGTTTCGGCCAATGACTACTTGTTTGTTCCTTGTTTTCGACGCTGAACAGTTTTCGATGATGTGTTCCATGTGTAATAGCGTGGCATATCAGCGCACAGAGCTGGAATAGAGGCGGGGGATGGGAAGGTCGCTGTCGACATAGACCGGCCAGCATTCCACACTGGAGTCGATGCTGTCGACGGTTGTGTGTTTAGTGCTGAATTTCTGTTGACGTCAACAAAAAGTTATCGTCATCCGATTCACAATTCGATTTATCTAATTTTGTGATACAGGATGTCAAGCGGCAGATTTTATACTTCAAATATTAAATAAAATAAGATATGCCAAAATCACTGTTATTTATTAAATATGTCATAGAGCAATAGTGCGGATTTTATTTTGAAAAAATTACTCTACTCAAATGACGTCCTAGCTGCAAACATTCTTTTAATCTATCCTTCATGTTCAAGAAAACTTGTTTACAGAGATCTGGAGTGATACCGGCAATCTCGGGTCGTATATTTGCTCTATCGTTGAAAGCGAATCTTTATAGACGCGCGACTTGGGTATACCCCCATAAGAAAAAATCGCATGAAGTCAGATCTGGTAATTTCGGAGGTCATGCTATATCGCCAAAGCAACTCATCAACTTTCTAAGGAAAAGCTATCTCACTTTCGTCACGGATTTCCTAGCGGTGTGTGCCGTGGCCCCATCCTGCTGAATCCTGCTGAAAATGGGTTCGGTTATTATAGTCAACATAGCGATGTAGCGCTAGTGTAAAAAAAAAGTGTCCATCATAGTGCAATATCAGTGTGCTGTAACAGTGTCACCTCTCATGTAAAAATATGAACCAATAACGCTATTCCCAGAAATGACACAAAACTGTGGTCTTCAGGCTGTGGAGAGGCTTTTCATGGACTTCTTTTGGATTGTTCGCGCTCCAATAGCGCATATTCTCTTTATTGACACATCCTCCAATGTGGAAATGCGCCTCGTTACTAAAAAGATGTTACAGAAACGCGTAGGTGATAAAATTGTTAGAGAATCAATCTTGCATAATTCTGCCTCTTTACGTAGTCAGTCGTCTTCTTTCAACTGCTGGACAATTTGGAGCTTGTATGGATGAAACTTTTATTGCTTCTTCTTGACCTCGGTACACAAAATTCTTGGAATTTTGTGTGCTCACTCGGTCGGTACTTGGTCTTTTTCACACCCGTTGATGCAGCAATGTTTCGGATAGACTTACGTGGATTTTGTAAGATTTCCCATCTTACCAGTTCTGTGATTTCAGGAGTAGCTACAGACGTCGAAGGTCCAGGCCGGGGCTCATTTGCGGTTGATTAAGTTTTTCTAAACTTCTGCACTCACGTCCATATTAGTTGACTTGACGGTCCATCTCTTAGTCGGCGGATATCATAGTGAGAACAAAATCGACGCCTCGCCACATTATCGAGTTATTGTTCGCGAAATATGCCTCGGCAGCAAAAGTGCGATGCGCTCCCGTCCATTGACTCATGGCTACTAAACAACCCGCCAACCTCCTGCGTCGAACGATACCAAACACTCTCCCCCCCACAACTACCTTGTTAGACGTCGTTAGTTTAATAAAATCTGCCGGCGGACTCGCAGTATTATTCTACAGATTTGATCGAAACTTTGCTCTCAAACTTTTTGGCGTCGGATTTCGATTGCAAGCACCTCTCATTCTATAAGTCCCAAACAGATTCTCAATTACATCTTGATTTAAGCGGTGTGTCATTAGATAATTGCCAGTGCATGGTCAACATTCTTTCGTGGAAAGCTGAAGCTACAGTGTTGATCGTGTGCTGCATTCAGTCAAAATAGGGGGAGGGTATGCTATTTTATCAATTTTTTTTTGAACCCGCGGCACAAAATCTACGTAAACTGCAGTTTGTCGCGTCAGTCAGTCCGTCAGTCAGTGAAGTCAAGTACCAGTACCCTGATGCGAGCCGAAGCCGTTTCTGCTGCAACGCCTAATCGCATGCACGTACAGTCACCTTTGGTAATAATCCATTCGTGAACAATTCGGTAATAAAAGATTTAATCAACGCAATCAACTTCTCCGCTTTGACATATTTTGTGTATACTCCATCGTGACGACACTGCAGTCGGATATCGACGCCGCCTCGCTTGTATCCATCTTTGTGTCGAGGGGGCATTTCTGCCTCACCCTCGCTGCGCTCCGAGCGCTGAGCTCCAGCACCACTCGCGCGTTGGGAAGCGCGACTGACGCCGTCACGCTCTGCGCGGGCTTGTTCCGTCTGGTGTTATTGCCGGCACCCGACATGGGTGGCGGCATCGTCGTCGTTTTCTTCTCGCCGGAGCTCTTTACTGCGCGCGGCTTGTCTCCCGCTGAGGTGGCCGACGATGGTCTGTCGGCCACCCTCCGCTGCACACACTCTCCCGTCGTCGCGATTTTGCCCACTCCAGAGTACGAAGGGCAGACGGCGCTAGGCGCCGTGTGGGACTCCCCGACCTTGGTGACAAGGCCGGGACCCACCTGGGGACATATGTCTTTTTGATCGCTATTCATAGTGTGTTTTTGTTTGCTGATCCACAGCTTCGGACGCTAGGCACCAAGTTCCCCTTAGCCATTCATCCCCCCGAACCGAAGTCCAAAGGGCAATTGCTCCCCCCGGGCACTCGAGGAGGTTATCCGACTTCGTCCCCCATCCTTTTTATTTTATGGGTTATGTACAAAGATACAGTATTAAGAAACAATAAACTTCAATAAATCTAAAATTAAAAGTGCTACGCACCTATTTCGGGATCCTTTAAAATAACTTCAGCATTTAGCGTCTCAGTTTCGGTTCCTCCTCACTCCGCCAACAACTTTTTGTATGATAAGTACTGTGTATATAGGTCCCATCTAAGTATACAACGGGTCGTTTTTCCACAGTGCTATTTGTTCGTTTTTTGTCCAAATATCTTGCACGCCATGCGGTAATGTCGTGACGTTCCATAAGTCGTTTGACGTCGTTTGTACTTGAAACCAATCTTATTTAATACCCTGTGCAATGTTGTGATGCTTCCCTGATTGTACAACTTTTGGGATTGTAAACAATCTTTAAAATGCACTAAGCTAGTTAAAAACATATTTATTGCACAATTAAAATGTAAAGTATAGCTAACATATGGAAACCCAGATTCTTTGATCCCTGTACCAGTAGCTGTCTGCACTCCAATTATCTGCACGACCCTTTGTTCTAGGTCAGTTAATAATAAATGGAGCGCTGGTCCTAGTGTTGTGAGAGATGAGCTCCGAGTCGAAGCTTACTCAGTCTTCAAAGCTCGAGCTCTGAGGGCTATAATGAATGATTATTATTCGCTTTTTAACCAACGAACGCTTGTCGCTGGTATAGACAAAACTTCAAATGCTATTTCAGGCAATGATGGCAAAGACAATTCTTTTTGTTTTTTCCGCCACATTAATACATTCGTGTTTTCAGACTCAATATGCATATTTATATATCTATCCACTTCATCGGCGATATTTATATTCTCCGGTTGCTTGTACATGTACACGGATGCAAATAAACTTTTTTAACTGGGTTAACTTTATTACAGCTACTGTGCTCATAATTATCTGTTGACATTTTGTCTTTTCTCAACTCTCGTATATTTTGATCTTTGAGCTTGTCATAAAGGGTTTTTAAGTTGAGTAATGTTTGGGTGTTGTTCTTTACTATGAAATAATTGTTATTAAGTCGCGGGGCTTATAGAAGGTGTCCAGAAAGGGTATCGGGTATTTGTAGGTTCAATGAAACAAAAATTATTTGTATGCAATAAAAAAGTTTATTGTTTATTATTAGCATATGAATTGGAGAATTATTTGGGAAAGATGATGTTACCATATGATGACCGTTACGTTGCTGGCACTCTTCTAAACGGAAACGAAGATTGGCGATAACACGTTGACACATAGCTATCGATATTGCTGCCATTTCTGACCTGATGTTTTGCTTTAACTGGGTTAGATTCGTCGGATTGATTTGATAAACCTTACTTTTAAGGTATCCCCATGCAAAATAGTCAAGCGGGCTAAGGTCGGGGCTTCCGGGAGGCCAGTTGATGTTACCCCTTTGCGAAATGACTTTATTAGGGAATAATTCGTTAACAACTTCCATTGAGTCATTTGAGGTATGGCAAGTGGCCCCATCTTGCTGGAACCACGTTCTTGAGTTGAAACCTGCAAACTCCTGCAACTCTGGGACCAAAAAATTTCGCAACATATCGCAATAACGGTCTCTATTCACATTAATTGCTCGGCCTTGTTGATCTTCATGAAAATAAGGACCAATTATGCCTTTAGCAGACATAGCGGCCCAAACAACGACCTTTGGGCTATGCAGGGGTCGTTCATGCTTTCGTCTCGGATTCTCCACTGCCCAGTACCGACAATTCTGCTTATTAACATGACCACTCAGGTGAAAATTTGCTTCGTCACTGAACAGTATGTTGTTAAATCGCTGCAGCATTTCGTTCGCAAAATTCAGTCGATTGGCATAGTCCGTATCCTTCAATTTTTGAACCAATTGAATTTTATAGGCTTTTAGATGTAAGTCTTTCTTTAAAATCGAATGTAAAGACGATTTTTTGATGTTCAAAGCTTGGTTTCGCTTTCGGATGGGTAAAGACGGATTTTGACAAACCGACGCCTCAACTTCTTCAATTGTTTCTTCATCGCGATCTGAACGAGGACGACCAGAGTTTTGAATTTTAACTGTCGCACCTGTATTCTCGAACATCCTGATCCATTTCCTAATGCTATCGTCACTTGGCGCGCGGCGTGTACGATATTCCGCACGATAGATACGTTGAGCAGTCACTATTGAATCACCATTACGATAATACGCTCGTACGCAAAATGCGCGATGCGTCCCCGAGTACTGTTCCATCGTGACTAAAACTCCACAAAATGGCGGACGCCACGAACCCCTCCCCGCAACCTTTAGACGCCCCGTTTCGAATATGGCGCGAAAACAAATACCCGGTACCCTTTCTTGACTTTATATTCTCCGGTTGCTTGTACATGTACACGGATGCAAATAAACTTTTTTAACCGGGTTAACTTTATTACAGCTACTGTGCTCATAATTATCTGTTGACATTTCGTCTCTTCTCAACTCTTGTATATTTTGATCTTTGAACTTGTCATAAAGGGTTTTTAAGTTGAGTAATGGTTGGGTGTTGTTCTTTACTATGAAATAATTGTTATTTAGTCGCGGGGCTTACAGAACGGCCCGTTGTGCCAAATCATTGTTTACAAACTCGGAGTACTCATTCACTTTTTCGATCATGGCCGATGCACTATTTTTCATTGATCTTGCCTGTTAAGAACATGCTCTTTTAAAACATCGAGTACTACTTTATTACAAAAGCTGGGGAGAAATGTATAAAGAGATTCAGAGGAATTAACACTAGAAAGTCGGGTAAATACAAGTAATTTTATACCTTTTTATTCATTATGGTTGCTATTGATTACGAATTCGATTCGAACTCTTTTCACTTGATGTGTGTAAAATAGTGAGCTCGTGGAACGCCTGATGGTTTTGATAAATCTCCATTTCTGGAATATAAATTGTAATAGAACTTTACAAGTACTTAAGCCTCTATAAATTCCACCATTGTTAAATATTGTAAGTGGCTAGTTGTCGTATTTAAATTGCTAGGAGTACGCATTTTTGTGTCTCGTCTCGGCAAGCTGGCCTGTGCAGTAACAATGAGAAAGACTTGTTGGATTTCCTTTGGTTCCGGAACCTTAACAACAAACATAAATTCTGTCTTACCCTATGAATACTACTCGGGCAACATAACTTGACACCTCTAGTGTTCGTTTACGAGTTCCTTCACCTGGTCGAGATGATAACAAACAATCCGTGTCTATTTTGTCAAATTCATCCTTTAAAAAAACAACCACATGTGATCTTACGGGGAGATCCAGGTCGAACAGACCATCCCCCCGAGATAGATCGGGGCGCTCGGTGTACAGATGTATCGCGTGGGATACACCGCCAAGGGCATTGACAAATGTATTGAGCTGACGATGTATCTCTTCAGGTACATTGACAAATGATCTATGAGTCATCCAGTCATTTGTACCATTTATTCAATATTAAAAATAGTGCTTCAATGAAACGGCGGTCCCCATCCGGTGCAGACAGCTGCGCACCGCGTTTGATGCACATTGCAGCGGCCCGGCTCTGCGCACGGTTTGCGGCGTCCTTTGCACACAATTGTGGGGAAATGATTGTACCCGTCGTATTTCACGTGTGCAGCCAGTTACAGGGTGATTTTATAATTTTTTTGGTGCTGGTGGTACAGAATCATAGTTTTTTAATGGCCACTGTCTCCCAGAACGTAATAGCCCTTGTGTAAAGGCGCATTTACACCAAACGAACAAAGAGCCAGAACTAGAGCAAGAGCATTCTTTTCTTGATGCAAATGCTCTTTCAAGAGTTTACACCAAAATATCAAGAAGCAAGAATAAGAACCAAAAACTAGATCCTAGAATGTACTAGAATGTACAGATGTTTACATCCACCGAACGAACGCTCTTTGCTCATTTGTGTCAATTATGCGGTTGGTGATAGTGCTTCGTTATGTTCGACTCAGACAGCGATATTATAATTGCAAGTGCTGCATATTTAATTATTTCGTCTAAAACACAAAGGAAAAGAAGGAAGAGACGTTGGTGGGTGACCAATTTAATGCAACGAAGGATACTGGATAATGTAGGAGAGACAATGGTAGACATGCAAGAACAAGAAGAAAGTGGTCAGTTCCAAAATTTTTGTAGAATGGCGCCTGAAGATTTTAATCATTTATTATCTTTGATCAGCGACAGAATTCGGAAGTCAAGCACAAATTTTCGGTATCATTGGAATTCGGAATGTGTAATTGTTGACCAGTGTTTATAGTATTTTGTGAATTGTTTTCCAATGCAATTGTTGTTATCTGGTTGGATGGTGGTTGATCTGTGGTTACAAAATTCGGTAATGTGTTTTGTGAACTGTCCGAATATGAATACGTCGGAGTTGATGCAAAACTTTGCTCATAATCATATTTCCCCATATCAGCGTCAAACAGTATATTATTTATGTAATGTTCAACATATGCTTTCGTGCGTTTTGAATATTCACGATGTTTTGAAGCTACGTGATTTCCAAAAGCTTGACTCTTGTCCCTTATCTTTGATTCATATGTATCTTTTAAAATACGGTAGGCTTCGTCTGGTCGAGGATCTGTAGTTTTAGCTCTTTTTCGTAGTATGTTCGCGTGACTGTATCCCTGCGAAGTTGAAGGTTGTGATTGTGTTGTCATGTTGCTTGATCCTTCGGAAGCTGCAGTTTGCTGATGTGTTGTGTCTGACTGTGTTACACAGTCAGACACAGTCTGTGTACTTTCATTAGGGTCCTCTACCGCAGATCCTTCATGTTCATTTCGCTTATGCTCATGCCCCTGCTCATCAGCCTAAATGAAAAAACAGTTTAATTAATGTACAAGCTAAAATAACTTTTTATTAATTTCAGACACCGTCAACAGAAGATGAATGGCTATCAATTGCTCAGGAATTTGAAGAGAAGTGGAATTTTCCAAATTGTGTCGGTGCTATAGATGGGAAGCACTGCGTCAAACAAGCACCTATTAATAGCGGGAGCGACTTCTTTAATTATAAATCCACATTTAGTGTGGTATTAATGGCAATTGTAGATGCTGACTACAATTTTATATTTGCCGATGTTGGTTGTCAAGGCAGAATATCAGATGGCGGAGTTTTCAGAAACACTACTTTATATCAGAAACTACAAAATAATGAATTACATTTGCCTAATGATAAAAGCCTTCCAGGAAGACAACAGAATGTGCCATTCGTATTTGTAGCAGATGACGCATTCCCATTACAAAGACACATCATGAAGCCGTATCCTGGTACTCATGCCAGGGGATCCGAAAAACGGATTTACAACTATCGTTTGTCAAGAGCAAGACGAATAGTAGAAAATGCTTTTGGCATACTTTCAGCAGTTTTTCGTATATTGCGGAAACCTATGTTACTACAACCAGATAAAGCATCTATCGTCATTATGGCTTGTGTACACCTACATAACTATTTGATGAAAAGAAAAGCTTCTAGGAAACTATATAATTCTCCGGGCATGATGGACAGAATTGAAGATGGCGTTGTTATTCCAGGCCAGTGGAGAAATTTGAACCCTTCAACATCATTTCTCCTATTTACCAACACTGGACGAAGACATACTGTGCAATGTGAAAATATACGACGAGAATTCTCAGACTATTTTAATTTCACTAATATTTTACCATGGCAAAACAATATTGCATAATTTTAATATCTATGAACACCTTTTCGCAATGTTTTAAATTTATGTAGATACCCACCATTTAATTCAAAAAATGAACAATAAAAAATTAATAAGTACTCACCGTGTTTTTATTTTGATCAGTGTCGAAATGTAATGTTTTCCTCGGATTATATTTATCCATTAAAAAGTGCATACTTTTAAACGCAAACCATTTTGAATTATAAGTACAGTCGGCTCCGCTGCCTGACTTGTAGTCATTTTTTTTTTGCCTTTCTCGGCGGTATGATGCAAGGAGCGAATCCATCTTTTTTTTTGTCTCTTCGAAATTACATTCCAGTACATTTGCAATGTCCTGCCAAGCATCTTGTTTGCGCTTTGTATTTTTATAGTGCTCAAAAGTCGGATCCCACAGACATCTATGATTTTGGTAGGCCTCTATCATTAATAAACATTTTTCTTGAGACCAATCCATAAGTAAGTCAACAAGTACGTAGTTAAATCGCTAGAACACTAGAACGCTTTGATGAGACCGCTCCGTCGAGCGAGCACGTCCGAACACGAAAGAATGCTCTAAGCAACTGTTCGCACGCTCTAGCGCCGTTTACATCAAGCGAGCGAGCATTCTTAGAATATTCCATAGAACACAATAGAGCAACGAAAGAATGCTCTAAGCCTGTTTACATCAAAATAATTTAATGGAGTGGGGATAGAATGAGCATTTGCTCGTCTGGTGTAAATGCGCCTTAATATGATGCCGGAACTTCTTTAAGCTCGGTCGTTTTATACCACCTAGTCTCGCCATAAATAATGAAATAAAGGAAATTAAATGTCTATTACAAATAACATTTATTACTTTCACAGTGCATTGGTCTAATACCTAAATATAAAACAATTTAAAATGTAATAAGCTTATTCGAAGTGGTCCCCATCGGCTGCAATACAGTCCTTTAAATATACAGGTCAGTAGTGAATAGAAGCGCGCACTCTTTCCAGTCTTCACCGCCAATCGTACGGATCGTTTTAGGGACTACAAATTATCATTGATGACCATGCTCTCACCTCCTGCAGGCGCACTCTTCTTCTCCGCGACGCGGGAAGGTGTCCCGGCCGCAGCCTTTCCCTTGACCCTGGGGGGAAAACAAGCTCTCCCCCCATCATGTGGTTAGACTTCCGACCAGAGTCGGCGCAGACGGAGCATCGGAACTCCGACTGGCACTCGCCGACCCTGTGACCCACCTTCCCGCATCGGACGCACTGATCCTTCCGGCATTTGGGGGATGGGCACGTAGCGGAGGTGTGCCCGATCGCCATACAGTTGAAGCAGCGCAAGGGGCGCTGCTCCAGGGCCACGATCCTGGCCGAGGTCCACCCGACCAGGACGCGGCCCTTCTCCGCCAGCTGCTTCGCGGCGGCGACCGGGCACGTAACGATGGTGGTGCCCATCCCCCCGGGCCGGTCCCTTACGGACAGGGCCTTCACCTGCCCGGCTGGGCAGCCCGTTGCTGCGACGACCGCAGCCTCGACCGTCTCTTTGGTGGCCGAGTCGTCCAGCTCGGTCACCCGCAGATCCGCGGTTTTGACCGGCCGGACGACGTCGGCCACCCCAGCTAGCTAAGTCTTCATCTTGTCCGCTAGCTTGTCCGCCACATCGTGGCCGTGGCTGGCCTCCAGCTCGAACAGGCGGGCCCCGGCCATGGTGGGCTGCACCCGCACTTGGCCCACGAGGCCGAAGTCCTCGAGGGCGGACGTCTTCACCAGGGAGCTCATGACCTCCCGGTAAGACGTCCCCTCGGCCACCGCCTCGGCCGCAGCTTAACTATAACTGCGGCCGTCTTGGGCGGCGCAAGCTTGGGCCCCTTCTTGGCGGGGGCCGCCTTCTTCGCCGGCGCAGCAGGTGTTGGCGCTGCGGCGGCGCGAGCCTTCTGGCCGACCACCTTCGCCCACGAGCCCTCCTCCGTGGAGGGCCCGGGCAGTGGCACGTAGTCCACCTCCATCTCTCCCTCAGCCGAGGATGTTGTTGTTGGCTGAGGGCGGGAGGTCGAGGCCCTCATCGGCGCCCGGCGAGGTAGTGGTGCCGGCGCCTGTCGGGGCGCCGCCGGCCGGGTCCTAGCCGAGGTGGCCGCGTCTGCAGGCGCGGGGGCCTGCGAGACGGAATTGCCACCCTGTGCCTTCTTTCTATCCGCCGCCAGAGGCGGACGGATGATGGGGGCTGGAAGTAGGCGGTCCTCCAACCCGGCAAGGCGACCCTCGATCATCCGCGCCGTGGCACCGAGCATCCGTTCAGATGCCCGCTCCACGGCCGCGTTGATGAGGGCCGCAAAATCCGTCGGCTCGGGAGGCGGAGGACGAGCCGGAGCCTCCACTAGCACGGGCCCCGCCCCCGTGCGTAGTGCCGCCACCTGCAGGCTGAGCTCCTCATTAGATTTTTTAAAGGCGAGGAGCTCCCGCCTTATGTAATCCACCTCCGTCTCCAGGCGACGATTGTCGCTGCGGAGACGGAGGTTTTCTTCCGGCTCTAGTCGCGCCGCCAGGGCCACTACCGCCTCCTTGATGGTGGTGACCGCCTGGTTCAGCCTTTTCTGGAAGCCGCCGGACAATGATTTGCTCGTCTTACAGACGAGCGAAATGTCGCCGGCGGCTCCCTCCACCTGGCTGACCAGCTCAACGGCGGTCATCCCTTTCAAGGTCTTCGGCTTTCCGGGCCCGGACCCGCCGTCGCCCTCCGAAGCCGGCGGCCCCGGCTTGCGGAACCGATCAGCGTCCGCGATCGCCCGGAAGGTGGCTACCTCCGCAGGCGACCGGGACAGCACCGCTGTCGCCATCCTGGCGGCGCGTCGCGTCCTGACTCCCCCCTCAGGGGACACCTCGTCCTCACTGCCCTTCCCGGGCACCAAATCGTCGCCATGTCGCTTGCCGTCCGGTGTCCGTTTTAAGCCTGAGTTGTCGTCTAATTTTTTGGTTTTATTATTTGTGCAGTCCATATGAATCCCACGAGTCACGGGTTAAAGAGGTCCACCTTCGACAGAGCCCGTGTTGCCTCCGGTAAGCCTAGATGTCGCGTCCAGGGGGTCGGCCGGTCCCCTGTCGGGGTCCGCAGTCGAGACTGGACTCCCCTCCAGCCATGCACTCCTCACGCTGCGTCGCCGCTTGTGTTGGGGTAGGTTTTTATAGAGGTTGTCCTCCTCGCGCCTCGGGCCTCGGTCCCGTGTGACCGCGAGACGTGACCACGACATCACACGGGATTACGACCGACGGTGGCGGCAGGAAACACCCACCGCCTGCCCGGGGCAGGGTAAGTGCACACCGAGCCCGCCGCACCACTACGTCGGAGAGGAAGGAAAAGGAGGGAGGAAGGAAAGGGAGGTAGAAGTTCCGCCTGCTGTTTTAGTTACGTCTGTTTCTGAAGGAACCAGACCAATAACGGGCGGCCACCGCGAGAAGGAGACAGCTAGACTTGTCCTGGGGATCTCAGCGACCTGCGCTCCTCCCATGACCATTCACCAAACTATGAGCTGGAAAGACGTACAGAGTAGGCGAGAAGCTTGACCTCGCCGTCTTATTTATTGCGCAAGAGATCAAACTTTAACCAATTTTTCCAAGCAAAGGGCATGTTTGAGCTTCTCATATCTAGGGGTTTGAGCCCACATGTGACTGATGTAGCATAAGCGACTTACTTGTGCGTCCCGGTCCGCCATGTTGTGGTTTTTCGACTTTATCCACTTTTAAAACAATTTCACGAATATTTTTGCGGAACTTTTTGATGAATTTATTAGTGGATTCATGAGCGTCTTCAGACATCTGCCCTATCGGCAATACCGATGAGTTTATTACTTCTGCCCCATGAATCAATATCTTAAGTACCGAAGTTGGCATGTAAAACCACGGATATAAATCCACAAAGCAGCGAGCTGTCTGTTAAGAATAATCTTGAAATCGAATGAGATTAATCTCATGGCCACTCGAAATTGTTTGTAATATGACATGGAAACGCTTGGTCAAATCATCATTAATTCCTGTTATATCAGCAGAAATGGAAGAGTTTTCGAAAAATCGTCGAGCGGTATTCCCATCATTTGAGCTACCGAAACTAGGCTTTGGTTGATCGATGATTAAATGGACGATTTTTTTTTTACGTTTTAAAAAAATATATTTGTGTAATAGACATGTATTACTGTCTAGGAAAAATGAGTAAAAAAATCTAGACATGAATTTACTATTTTTTTTTTGCAATAATGTGAGTGTTGTTTATAAACTACATTGCGCATTCAATGACATTTTGCAAGTATGGGTAAAATAAGAGTGGATATTGTTTTTGAAATGTGTTTATTTATTCTAAATTATGATATTTATAAAAACAATTGCTTTTTTTCGTATCACATAAAGATACACGACATTTTTGGCACATTTTGAACGTAAATCCTGAACATTTCGGGAATTTGCACCTCTGCTGCTATCCAGCCAAACTGCCCAATGACATGTCTGATCCAATCTGACGTCTTTCAAAGGAATTGCTTGAGCTGGTCCTCGGAACTTCTTCATTACAAGTTCTCTTTGTATTGTGCTCCCACTAGGTCGACCACGTTTAGCGCCATTTGCAGGTAGACCCAATTTGCAGAGGGTTTCGGCAAGTTCTAGTCTAAATGTACCCAAATTGAGAAGTTGATCATTTCCTTTTATATTATTTACCTTCTTGAACATAACCCATGAATTTATAACTGCGAGGTCCAGGAAATGATAAAATAAGCGCATGGTCCACTTGCGGCTCTTTATTGTGATGTGATAACGACCTATAAATGAATCTAATAAGTCCACGCCCCCCATGTGAGCATTGTACTCCTTGATGACTTTGGGGCATGGAATAGCAACTCTCTCTTTCTTCGATTTATCAAAGCGCGTGACTGTGGTTGCTGGTTCTGCTCCTACGTAAGTGGAAAGAAGGTTAACGGGCTTGTTATCTTTCCACACAACAGCACTTACGTCAATATCATCCACAGTCGCCACGTTTCCTCATAGAATCCTCTGGGTACGTTCTTTTTCATTATAGTGTTTTTGTCAGGCAATTTGCAGTTTCTCAATCGGTTTACTCTTACTGTTCCCAGTGAGAAAATTCCTTCCTTAGCTAAATAGGTGACGAGAGGCACAGAAGTATAGAAGTTGTCGAAGTATATAATGTGATTCACATTGCGTGGTACCATTCTAGTTAACCTGACGACTGTATTTCCAGACTCTCCCAAATCTGGCTCACCAGGTAAGATGTTATTTTTGGAGCCGCCTCCACTGTAAACCTCAAATCTATGAGCATATCCTTGTAGACTGCAGATGAGATATAATTTGAACCCCCACTTGTGGGGTTTATTGGGCATGTATTGTTTTATGTAATGGCTCATTTTGGTTGCACACATCTGCTCGTCTATGGAAAGCCTTTGGTCTAAGGGAACCTTTCCAAACTGGCAGTTGAGCATTTCCTCAAGAGGTCTTATTTTGAATAGCCTGTCATAGTCTGGATGATCTTTGGGTAAGCATAGCGTATTGTCGGCAAAATGGAGAGTGGATCTTATTTTTTCAAATTTTTTTAACGGCATCGTATTTTTTATGTGATCATAACCAAATTTATCACTCCAGTAAGCCCTGGTGTTTGGAAATTTTATGACTGAGGTGTAAATCAGAATGCCTAGGAATTTATTTAGGATATTTTCATTTATAATTTCAGGATTGGATATTTGTTTCTGGGCCGCGTATAAGTTACTTTGTTCTACAATTTGCTTTTTTAGATCTGATGTAAAATAAAATGAAAAAAATCATACGGCGTGTTACAAGACATCAATGCTTCCGTTATCTGAGTTTCTCCCCTAAAAATAAGGCTGTCTTCAGCAGTAACAAGATTCCGTTTTCGCCAAACCAGAGGTCGCTTAGAAATCCCTTGTGATCTACTCTGGGGTACTGCTTCTCCGGCTTCCAAAATAGGAGGGTCTGGCATATTTTGATCGTTGTCAATTACGAGAGGAGGATCAGCATCCACTTTATCAGACTGGGCATTCTCACCTTCATCACTATTTTCAAGGTCCCGAAGAACATCTCGAGCTGTTTGATAATAGTGACCTTCATCCTCTACTTCGGAGTCCGAGCCGTCTAAGCCATCTTCTGAATCTTCAAGAGTTTCTAAATACTTTGTAATTTCGCTTTCTAGTAATCGCGGCATGCTGAAAAGCAAAATAAAACCCTTCACCAAACATGCATTTATTTAGCAGGCAATGCGCATTGTAGTTTTTCTACAACATACCAGATTTCGCGTAATTCGACAGTAGCATCAAGTAATTTTCAATGTTTTACAACATGAACATGTAATTGAAGATATAATCAAGCAAATAAAAATATGTTATATACTTACATTATATTTTATCAAAGTCCGAACACAGCTTCAAAACTTAGTTTCGCGCCACTAGAAAAGTTTTCTTCAAAGTGACATTTGACATTCATTTATTTTTAATGCATAAAAATATTGGATAGTGCCAACATTAAAAAAAGTACAAAAGTCGTTCAGAAATAAGAACTAGTTGTCAAAATTAACAAAAAAATAAAATAAAGATAATTTTATCTGTGATGTTTAGTATGTTGTTTAAAAACAACATTGTCCATTTAAGGGTTAAACCTAATTCTACACGGAAAGCCTTGTTTTTTTTTCGGATGCTTGTTTCTTTTCTTTATCGGTACGCGCTTGCCACTTTTTAATTTTGATCTTATATCCTATATACAAACAGTATTCGAAAAACCGTATCCATGCATGCAACGTCGATAATCCAAACTGCAAATGATCTTTAGAGACTTCCCTTCATAAAATAAACTATAAATAAAATAACATAAGCAATAAGTCAATATTTTTAGTGAGAAGGATGAACCTGATGCTTTAATAATAAATTATCAACAATTGGCGTCAGTTTTGTAAGGGTTAATCTTAAATATCCTCGGCTAATGATGTCCAGTCTGTTTCTTTTTTTCCTTAGGAGATTGGTAACAGCGCTGAATCCCCTTTCCACTAGGTATGACGATGGAAAGGAAATTAAAAATTTCCGCGCTATATTCCGTAATACGGGACTAGTAACGAGTATATTGTTTTACAGCCAGAATTGCTGATATCCGTTTTTAAGCTGAACCTTAAGTTCTTCGTTTGTACTTAGTTCAGTCAGTTCCTCTTGTATTATGACATTCGTTTCTTCTGTGTCACCATATGGATTAATAATCCACGGTGGTATTACCATAATCAAAATATCCTCAAACCTAGATTCAAAATCTGAATAGAGGGCATTCAAATTCCTTTATAATTTATGAATCATGATATTTAGAGAAGCAGTCGCCGGGCTGTAGTGGCAGGTTGCACATATCGCACCATGTGGCGCCGACCCTCAGATGCACATTGCGCACATCGCCTTCGGGAGTGTGTGTTGTTGCCAGACCACTGGGCAGTTCGGACAGTGCGATGGAGGTGCAGGTCAACGTGCCGCACTCTCGCAGCGTTTTCTCTCACCTCCCGTGCCTGGTCCAGGGTTCGTTTCTACTAAGATCCCTATTGCTTGGGAACCGCTGCAGGAGGCCATTCAAAACTGCTTCTCTAAAACTCCGGTGCGTCGTCACCTTTTGATGACCCTGCCGCCTGTCGTTTGCTTTATAAATTATATATGAATTCAAAAGACTTGGTATTTATCATCGGTTTAAAAACCTTCATGTACCATTTTGAGCCCGTCTTTCGTTCTGCCAAGTACATTGACAGCATCCCGTTCTTTACGTCTACTCCCCCCTTACATTTATTATATTGATGGACGACCAACGGCTTAACAACCGTTTGTCCAGCACGCTGCCCGGTTACGGTTTCATTGCCATGGTAGGTCGGGTCGACACTGTGGTGACAAGTTTCACGTCCTTCCACGCGATCAGTGAAATGTCCCCACAGTGTTGAGCCACCATGGCGCCGCGTTCCAGGCGCGAAGGCGACAAGTTGTTGCTTGCGGGCGGAACATGAACCCGACGCCGGTTTATTGTACCGGTGGCGTCGGTGTTGTGCTCTTTTAATAAAATCATTAGCATCCTGTGGAGTTGAAAGCGCTATTACACAACGTTTTCTACCTGTCTTTTTAACGTTTCCGGATACTATGTTTTCAATAATAAAGTTTTTTAAAAATCTACAAAATGTAATTGGATGTAATGTGGAGCCATCCCCATGAGATGACTCCAGTCTCTGAACATGGACAATATAAGGGAGGGAATCACTAGGCAGTTATTCTGAACGAACAACTGGTAAAGCAGATTCTGTAATCATATTATAATTATCACTTTTAGAGGGCTCTTTATGAGGAACATCAGAATTGGAATTATTTTTAAACTCAGTAGAATTGTTCTCGTGTTTCCCCCGTCTGCGCTTTTTAGGATTGACATCTACTCTATTCTCTAATTCTACATCATTATTATTTGGAACTGTAACACAGCTAGCTACTTCAGGACCAAGTTGGGAACTCGGTCCTGAAGTAGTGGGATCGGGAGGGTCGTTCATCGACCACCCCGCCAAAATGGAAAAAATGTTTACATCTTATAATATAAAATTAAATAGACTTACCAACATAAAACAACTATCTACACTAATTTACAAGTTTATGTTTAGATTAAACAAGAAATATACAAAACCAAACTCAATAGATCATCAATTTAAAAAAAAATTTCAAATTCAAACTCAAAAAATAGACCCGGCTCATTCGAAGATTCCCGCGCTTCTCCAAAAGACAAGTTGACAGCTGTTTGACGTAATGTCAAATGGGTCTGTGGTTTTTTTTTTACACCAACAATATGTTCCGTTTTACGCAGCGTCATTAGTGACAATTGTTTTAAGGTATTGGTGCTACAAAGTGGAAAAAATCATAAAAATGTTGGTGGCACGTATATCGCCACCACCAATAGAAGGGCTAAACGATTTTTATCGCACGTTACTTGCACATGACTACCCCGAAGTTTCTTTTCATATTTTTTTCAGTAGACACCACTGTTTCTGCACCTCTCAATCTGTTATTTCTGATGGTTCCTAATCCAAAAATCCCGTAATCCTTTCTAAGAATATAAAATAATTTTGGACAAGTGAAAAAGTTATCGCAGAAAACAAATGCTGGTTTGGACTTTATACTTTTGCCTAAAGCCATTACCACCTGCGCTCCAAATCCAAAAGAAGCTTCCTTTACTGTAAAAGTATGAAATCGTGTTTTTAGCTATTTTTTACTTTATCTAGACCCTCAAGAAAACACAGTAATATTAAAAAAAAAAATTACCTTCGTAAATCAGGTTATGGCGGGTTATAGGCATCCTTATATGCACCGTTTAGAAAAATTTCATATTATTTCTTTGCATAACCGACGCATTAAGCGCGACGTGTGCTTTCTGCACAACGTAATCTACAGGAAAATGGATTGCAATGAAAATAGATGTCTAAAATAGATATACCCGTGTCTTCTAAATATCCTAGACATTCCATTACAAATACTTTCCACTGCGCACGCGTTAGGACCAACCTAAGTGAACATTCTCCGCTCCACAGAATAAGTAAAATATATAATTTAATTACCTCCACAAAGTCCGCATTTAGATGTTCACAATGATAGTTTTACAAAATTTAAAATATAAGTCTTAGAGTTTACACTGTGATAGATTCTTTTATAGATATTTTTTTTTCTATTATCATTGTACATTGTACTACATATTGTGAATACACATAAATAAGTAAATAAATAAATGCGTCTCACTAAAATGTATACACTAACTCCTCTTTTGAAAATAAAAAATGTATGGAGACAAAGCACCCTTCATTATCCACCTGAGTAAAACCGAACCGGACCCAGCAAGTGGGTACTCAATAAAAACGACAATTCTTGGCACAAAATAAGATTTTTAATATCGTAAAACAAGGCGTTGCTAATACAGGGCGAAACAGATTATCTGTCGAATTTAAGGACGCTCAAGTCGCAAACAATTTTTGTGAATCCCCTCCACTAGAAAAATTTAAATTAACGGCGATAACCTCCGCATTCAATATTACCAGAATAGGCGTAATTAGAAGCGTACCTACAGACATATCAAAGGAAGACCTGGTGGAGGAATCGGAACTTCCTCCTACATGCGGCAAAATCATCAAAGCTCACGTGATGCATCGAAACAATAAACGTGGCGATGAAGTGGATCACCCTTTACGGACAAGTCCTGCCATCTTACATGTACTGTTTCTATACTTCGATCCCAGTAAAGACATATGTTCTTCCTACCATACAATGCATGAATTGCTGCCGATTTGGCCATGTTAAGACACAATGCAAGTCAGAACCTCGCTTCTATACAAGTTCCAAAGACCACTCCGGTGACAAATACTCTTCAAATTCCCCATCATGCTTATTTTGTTCTGCCAACCACTATGCCATAGACAAGTGCCGGAACATCCCCGCCAAAAGGCTATAAAAGTTGTTATGTCCAGGAGAACATATCTTAGTTTGAGCGTTCCGCCAGATTCCCTGCTGTCAGAAGACCCTGTGCAGTTACTTCCCAAAACATAATTTCTGCACACTTCACAGTAGTCCTCTCCCTGCTAATTCTCCACCCCACCCACCATCTCACTTACTTGCCCTCCAAATGCCTTCATTGCCAAATACCAGGAAATGATAATCATTAACAAAACCTTGTGTCCTCAATTACTGCTGTTTTAGGCGAGTTCGGCGATGAACTTGATTCTTTTAAGAAAAACACTATAAACAATAAGACATTCTATTTCATGTTCTCAAAAGTCTACCGTTTCGATACGTGTCTCTCTCTATGCTGATATATTTATTTTTGGGCTCCATATGAAAGTAAATACGTAATTATGCTGGAGAAGATACAAAACAAGTTTACGAGGTTTATGTAAAGGGTGTTTTTTTCCGATGTATAGAACTTTACTGTTCAAGATGGCGATTGATTTAACAGCTGTCAAGTGATTTATTCTCAGTTTGGTTTGGCAATTCATCATGAATAGACTTACGCCTGAACAACGCTTGCAAATAGTGCAATTTTATTTCGAAAATAATGGTTCTGTGCACTACGTCCATTTTATCGTCGACAAATCGTCCATCAGAGCAGTTAATTTGATTAACCGTGGAACGTTTTCGCACCACGTTTACTCTTATTGATAACTCGCATCCCCAGAGACGCCGTACGGTGCGTACAGAAGAAGCTATTGCTGCTGTAGAGCGTAGCATTGACGAAGACCCGAATGAGTACATCCGCCATCGAGCACAGGAATTGGATGTGTCCATCCACTTTATGGAAGATTTTGCTGCTAAAGACAGCTTGTCCGCAACGTCGCCGTCAGTTATCTCCTGCCCACACACGCATCACTGGCGCTTTACTAGGAAGAGATAAGGAGCCGTCGCAGTCGAAGACTTAAATCATATTTTTTTACTGTTTAAACCCTACTTGTTATCACGTTGTCTTGTAACTTCGCATAGTAATAAAACTTTCTTTAACCTAACAAATATTTCCGCATGATCAAAGCCAAAGACGAAAAACAAAAAACAGTTAAAATGTCAGACATTGATCTAAACATCTTAATTAAATTCATCGGCACATTTGACGGGTCTCGCGAAAAATTAACGCTATTTATTAACAACTGCCGCAACGCAATAAATTTAGCGCCATCTTCCCAGACGGATATACTCCTCAAATATTTACTAAGCCGCCTCGAAGGCAAAGCCGAAACCGCGTGTGCAGTAAAAGAGTTCTCGAAATGGAACCAACTAGAAGACTTCCCAAAGACACAATTCGGCGATGTCAAACATTACGCATACTTACTTTCCGACCTACAGGAGTGCAAACAGGGTCGAAATGAAACTATGAGCCAGTATAGTCTAGAGTTGAATCTTGCCTGGCAAAACTTCTGTCGGAGATAAACATTTCGATACCAACTAGAAAAACGATGAATTAGCCGGTCGTGTGGCCGCCATGCAAGATCTCGCTCTTAATGTATTTACGATAGGTTTGCATCCACACCTATCTATGGTAATTAGGTGTAGGGACCCTAGCACATTAAACGAGGCTATCAATCTCGCCACGGCAGAGGAAAAATTCGTCGAGATAAGCGCAAGGTATGCAGGTCAATCGAATCCTTTAAATTCTTCAAATACTGAACAGCGTCGTCGAAATACATCATTCTCAAGGCCAACAACTAACTTTAACAACCAAAACCCTAGGCCTAACCATAATAATAATAATGATCCATTTTGTAGATACTGTAAAACAATAGGTCATTCGATAGAGTACTGCAGGAAACGAGAGTATAATAACCGGAAGTTTAATTACGCACAGAATGTGAATCGATCTCCTCAAGTTCCCAATTTTAATCGTCGTAACCAACCAATTAACGTCATCAATCCAAATTTGCAGGGGTTAGAATACGAAAATACATCCAATTTAAACGACCAAGCCTTCCCACACGGCCGCGGAGCGTGTTCATATGTTTTCTTGCTCACTGAACAAGTTCACAGAGACTGTATAATATCCTCAGAATTTAATATACCGTTCTTTTTGGGTTTAATTGTACCATTTAATTTTGTAACATGTATTAGCTTTAAGAATATGACATGTTATTATGTCATTTTATTATTGTTTTTAAGTAATGTAATTTTGTTTAAAAATTACCCATTTACCTTCTCTACCGCATTAGCATAATCCTGTAGTGGTAGTAGTAAGAATGTGTATTTATAAATAAAATTTAAATTTCCAAAATCAGTCAGAGATCATATTCTCATGGCAGGTAATATCAATGATATTGTTATAACGGATTTAAAAAATCCATTCGAACAGAGTCCGAGTCCAACATCCGCGAGTGACGCTTGTCTCTAATTCTACCGAAATTAAACGGTTGATTTAAATAAAGTATATAGCAAACCGACCTGTACGTCACTCTCGCGGCCGGAGGCCCGCTCGCTACACATAGACTTCGTATTTATAGTCGTTAGAGCAGGTGACATTCGCCACGCCAATGTGGCATCCCCACTCCGCCAACGACTACAGGAACAAGTCCTGAGCGTTGGCGGAGTGGTTGAGATTCGCCTGCAGGAGTGAGATGTGGGCCATCAATTAATTGATGACCATGTTCTCACCTCCTGCAGGCGCACTCTTCTTCTCCGCGGCGCGGGAAAGTGTCCCGGCCGCAGCCTTTCCTTTGACCCTGGGGGAAAACAAGCTCTCCCCCCCATCATGTGGTTAGACTTCCGACCAGAGTCGGCGCAGACGGAGCATCGGAACTCCGACTGGCACTCGCCGACCCTGTGACCCACCTTCCCGCATCGGAAGCAGAGATCCTTCCGCGATTTGGGGGATGGGCACGTAGCAGAGGTGTGCCCGATCGCCATGCAATTGAAGCAGCGCAATGGGCGCTGCTCCAGGGCCACGATCTTGGCCGAGGTCCACCCGACCAAGACGCGGCCCTTTTCCGCCAGCTGCTTCGCGGCGGCGACCGGGCACGTGATGATGGTGGCGCCCATCCCCCCAGGCCCGTCCCTTACGGGCAGGGCCTTCACCTGCCCGGCTGGGCAGCCCGTTGCCGCGGCAACCGCAGCCACGACCGTCTCTTTGGTGGCCGAGTCGTCCAGCTCGGTCACCCGCAGGTCCGCGGTTTTGACCGGCCGGACGACGTCGGCCACCCCAGCTAGCGAGGTCTTAATTTTTTCGGCTAGCTGGTCCGCCACATCGTGGCCGAGGCTGGCCCCCAGCTCGAAAAGGCGGGCCCCCGCCATGGTGGGCCGCACCCGCACTTGGCCCACGAGGCCCAAATCCTCGAGGACGGACGTCTTCACCAGGGAGCTCATAACCTCCCGGTAAGACGTCCCCTCGGCCACCGCCTCGGGCCGCAGCTTTACAATCACTGCGGCCGTCTTGGGCGGCGAAAGCTTGGGCCCCTTCTTGGCGGGGGCCGCCTTCTTCGCGGCAGGTGTTGGCGCGGGTGTTGGCGCTGCGGCGGCGCGGGCCTTCTTAGCAGCTTTGGCCCGCGCCTTCCGGCCGACCACCGTCGCCCACGAGCCCTCCTCCGTAGAGGGCCCGGGCAGGGGCACACCTATCTCCCCCTCAGCCGAGGATGTTGTAGGCTGAGGACGGGAGGTCGAGGCCCTCCTCGGTGCCCGGCGAGGTAGTGGTGCCGGCGCCGAGGAGGCCGCCGCGTCTGCAAGCGCGGGGGCCTGCGAAACGGGCTTGCCACCCCGTGCCATCTTTCTGCCCGGAGCTGGCAATAGGCGGTCCTCCAACCCGGCAAGGCGACCCTCGATCATCCGCGCCGTGGCACCGAGCATCCGTTCAGATGCCCGCTCCACGGCCGCGTTGATGAGGGCCGCAAAATCCGTCGGCTCGGGAGGCGGAGGACGAGCCGGAGCCTCCACTAGCACGGGCCCCGCCCCCGTGCGTAGTGCCGCCACCTGCAGGCTGAGCTCCTCATTAGATTTTTTAAAGGCGAGGAGCTCCCGCCTTATGTAATCCACCTCCGTCTCCAGGCGACGATTGTCGCTGCGGAGACGGAGGTTTTCTTCCGGCTCTAGTCGCGCCGCCAGGGCCACTACCGCCTCCTTGATGGTGGTGACCGCCTGGTTCAGCCTTTTCTGGAAGCCGCCGGACAATGATTTGCTCGTCTTACAGACGAGCGAAATGTCGCCGGCGGCTCCCTCCACCTGGCTGACCAGCTCAACGGCGGTCATCCCTTTCAAGGTCTTCGGCTTTCCGGGCCCGGACCCGCCGTCGCCCTCCGAAGCCGGCGGCCCCGGCTTGCGGAACCGATCAGCGTCCGCGATCGCCCGGAAGGTGGCTACCTCCGCAGGCGACCGGGACAGCACCGCTGTCGCCATCCTGGCGGCGCGCCGCGTCCTGACTCCGCTCGCTCCCTCAGGGGACACCTCGTCCTCACTGCCCTTCCCGGGCACCAGATCTTTGCCAAGTCTCTTGCCTTCCGCTGTCCGTTGTCCTGTGCCAGAGTCGTCATTTTTGTTATTTTGTTTTTTAGTTTGATTCAATTCCATAAGAAATCCCACGAGTCACGGGTTACAGAGGTCCACCTTCGACAGAGCCCGTGATGTCTCCGGTAAGCCTAGATATCGCGTCCAGGGGGTCGGCCGGTCCCCTGTCGGGGTCCGCAGTAGAGACTGGACTCCCCTCCAGCCATGCACTCCTCACGCTGCGTCGCCGCTTGAGTTGGGGTAGTTTTTTATAGAGGTTGTCCTCCTCGCGCCCCGGGCGGTTAAGCCAAGGGCCTCGGTCCCGTGTGACCGCGAGACATGACCACGACATCACACGGGATTACGACCGACGGTGGCGGCAGGAAACACCCACCGCCTGCCCGGGGCAGGGTAAGTGCACACCGAGCCCGCCGCACCACAACGTCGGAGAGGAAGGAAAAGGAGGGAGGAAGGAAAGGGAAGTAGAAGTTCCGCCTGCTGTTTTAGTTACGTCTGTTTCTGAAGGAACCAGACCAATAACGGGCGGCCACCGCGAGAAGGAGACAGCTAGACTTGTCCTGGGGATCTCAGCGACCTGCGCTCCTCCCATGACCATTCGCCAAACTATGCGCTGGAAAGACGCACAGAGTAGGCGAGAAGCTTGACCTCGCCGTCTTACTAATTGCGCAAGAGACCAAGGTTCTCCCCCGGGGGCCCTCAAGTATCTAGGGCTCACTCTGGACGGGCGATGGAGCTTCGGGGAGCACTTCGAACGGCTTTTCCCGAAGCTCACCGCCACCGCCGCTGCGCTGGGCAGATTGCTGCCCAATGTCGGAGGGCCGGGTCATTTGTGTCGGCGCCTATACTCTGGCATCCTGCGGAGTATGGCACTGTACGGTGCGCCCGTATGGGTGGATAGGTGCGAGACCGCCAGGAACGGGCCCGTGTTGAAGAGGGCCCAACGTATCCTGGCGGACCGAGCCTGTCGCTTCTCGCGGGCGAAGCGCCTTGGCATCTACAGGCGCAGTCGCTCGCGGAAGTGTACCTCTTCCTGCGGCATGCCGGAGAGCGTCGGCCGGACCCGGCCACGATCCGCCCACCAGGCCCCACCTGTCCCGGTGGATACAGCCGATATAGCCGGCGGTACGGGGCCTTGACGTTCCACCTGGTGCAGGTGCTGACAGGCCATGGATGTTTCGGCAAGTACCTGCACCAGGTGGCTCGTAGAGAGATGACGCAAGAATGCGTCGAGTGTGGTGCGCCGATAAACACGGCGCACGACACTCTGGCGGAGTGCCCGGCATGGGGGCCGCAACGCCACTCCCTCGTCGTGCAAGTCGGCAGTGACCTCTCGCTGCCGACTGTAATCGATCGTATGTTGAGCAGCGAGAGTGATGACGCAGTGATGCGTCAGAAGGAGGCCGCCGAGCGCACGAGGGAGGCCGACGCCGCTGCCGCACCTTGCAGGCGGCGGCGGGCCCCTAGCCGGGCACGGTGTGAGGGGGTCTGTCTGTGTAAAATATGTAAACGGAATTCAATAAACATTCTCCGTAATTTTCCATCTTTATTCATCTATAAACATCGCTGCCTTATCTCCAATTAAATATCTAATAGTTTTTGAAGATACATAAAAGTGTCGAAAGGAGTGATAAGTTATAATTGGCCCACACTATAAGTGTCTTTTTTAAAAACCCTTTCGATAAAACAGTATGACATTTTGGTTGCAGCGAAGGGATACCGACAGCGAAGGTACCCCCGCGACGTCTCCGAGAAAGCTAATTTTTAACCAAGTCAAAATTAACTACGTTTTTGTTTAGTGTCATCAACCAGAGGAACAGAAAAAAACTCTTGACGCAGCATCGCTGTGATCGACTGATCAAAATGTAATAAACGATGCTGACATGATCAAATTGAAAAAATTCGATTGAATTAGCGGGATCCTGTTACATATGTATGGTGGCGGTAATTGAACAAAATATATTGTAATAAAAATGTATGTAGGTGGAGTGAAAATAAAGCAGTGTTTGATCGAGCGAGTCGTTTCATTACATGGTGACAGCGGTGGGATCCGAATCCACGCCCTTTCGGACTGGTGACTAAGACCAACCACCACTTCTCCCTATAATGGTATTTTGCACCCAACAATGAAGTTAATAATATCACTGAAGATGACAACCTGATGAATCATCTTCTGTCTACCGTTATCAACATACTATCAAAATTTCCTTTTTCCCCACACCGCCAAAGTTTGCTCAAAAATTAGGCCGCCTATCAAAAATTACCAACTAAGTTCCATCTTATCCAATGGATAGGGGGTATTAAACCCAAAAAACATGAGTCTTTACAAATGATCCATGCCCATTATCCATTGGTCCTTGCCATTTCTGAGACATGGCATGTTCCAGATATCTGGATATGCATGTCTCCGTAATAACAGGGATGATGGTTATGGTGGATCGGCCATCCTAGTAAAATCAACTCTTAACTATTCTTTTATCACCCTTCCCTCCCAACCCTTCCAAAGCCCTAAATATTGTGGGTGTTAAAATTGTAAATTATGTAAGAATCATATCCATCTCCATTGCACATCCAGCCCTAGACTTAGTCACAATATTAGAATCTTTTTTTTATCACTAACAACTCCTTTTTTAATCCTGAGACTTTCAATTGTGCACATTTGTAATAGGGAAGCAGCCCCCATTATGATTCCTTTGGTTGCAAATTTGTTGACTTGTTGTGGTCCAGGAGGGACCAAATAAATGCCTGTGTCCTAAATGATGATTGTGCAACACACAGAACTGCTCCGGGTATCCCGATATATCCATCTGACCTCTGCTCTGTTGCTAATTGGCTAGATCTAAAGGATTCACACGGCAGTGACCATCTTCAGATTCTCACTTCTTTGCCCCACCTTACAGACCAACCCGTAAATTCTCTCCACTCCTTAAGTATAATACCAACAAGGCTAACTGGGATGTGAATGGTGTAGAGACGGAACAAGTGACCCCTGCTATTCCTGCAGTAACTAAAGAAAATGTGTTCATGTGCTATGACCTACTAATTGAAAGTCGACATTCAGCAGCGCTCGCTAATATTCCATTAAAAAAGGCTAAAATAAAGCACAAATGTTCCCCACCTTGGTGGGATGATGAGTGCACTGAAATGAACCAAAAACGAAAAACTACTGAACTGGTTTACAAGAGGGACATGTCACTAGAAAACTACATTTATTACAAGAGGGTCATGGCAGTAACAAAAAGTTTCTTCAAGAAAAAGAAAAACGATGCGTGCATAAGCTTCACTGAGCATCTGTGCTCTAGAACACCTTCCTCAGTTATGTGGCAAGCTATGAAACTTTTCAACTACCAAGTCTTAACTCTAAATCAACTCTTAACTATTCTTTTATCACCCTTCCCTCCCAACCCTTCCAAAGCCCTAAATATTGTGGGTGTTAAAATTGTAAATTATGTAAGAATCATATCCATCTCCATTGCACATCCAGCCCTAGACTTAATCACAATATTAGAATCTCTCTTTTTATCACTAACAACTCCTTTTTTAATCCTGAGACTTTCAATTGTGCACTTTTGTTATAGGGAAGCAGCCCCCATTATGATTCCTTTGGTTGCAAATTTGTTGACTTGTTGTGGTCCAGGAGGGACCAAATAAATGCCTGTGTCCTAAATGATGATTGTGCAACATACAGAACTGCTCCGGGCAGCCCGATTAGTGTACCTGATATATCCATCTGACCTCTGCTCTGGAGCTAATTGGCTAGATCTAAAGGATTCACACGGCAGTGACCATCTTCAGATTCTCATTTCTTTGCCCCCACCTTACAGACCAACCCATAAATTCTCTCCACTCCTTAAGTATAATATCAACAAGGCTAACTGGGATGTGAATGGTGTAGAGACGGAACAAGTGACCCCTGCTATTCCTGCGGTAATTAAAGAAAATGTGTTCATGTGCTATGACCTACTAATTCAAAGTCGACATTCAGCAGCACTCACTAATATTCCATTAAAAAAGGCTAAAACAAGACACAAATGTTTCCCTCCTTGGTCGGATGATGAGTGTGAATTGAACCAAAAACGAAAAACTTCTGAACTGGTTTACAAGAGGGACATGTCACTAGAAAACTACATAAATTACAAGAGAGTCATGACAGTAACAAAACGTTTCTTCAAGAAAAAGAAAAAGAATGTGTGCATAAGGTTCACTGAGCATCTGTGCTCTAGAACACCTTCCTCAGTTATGTGGCAAGCTGTGAAACTTTTCAACTACCAAGTCTTAACTCTAATCAAACTCTTTGGCTTTCTTCTTTTCTTGACAAACTTGCACCACCATCTGTACCAAACATAAATTCCCTACCATCCTCATATCCAGATCCTTTAGACCCTCACTCAATGGCAGAACTCACCCAAGACTTTGATCATCTTAAAGACTTCCTCAGGTCTTTATGGCATTCCATTCTTTTTTTAACCAAATCTGGTCCTATTACCAAGTCCTTAATGCTAGCCCTCCTAAATAAAAATTATGAACTAGGTTTTGTTCTGGAGTCCTGGAAGACCCAACTTGTGATCCCAATCCTAAAACTTTCCAATAATGCATCAGAACCAACTTCTAATCTGCCAATTTCTCTCTTTCTCACCCTTGCCAGATAATGGAACAACTTTTAAAGAGCAGACTGGAGTATTTAATAGAGTCTAATAACATTTTCACGCTCTAATCAGACTGCGTCTAGTCCACGTTTGTTCACCAGCCCATCTCTACAGAATTAAAGTCTGTAACTCCTCCCTATGTGACTGTGGAACGAATGAAGGAACCCCAAAGATGCCTTCTCTGTTCAATTTTTATGAAATCATGCTGCGAAGATAGATATCAACTCTCCAAAGCCAAGATTTAATTTTTTCTTGCATACATTGTTTCCTGCAATTATACAAAAAGAGTTAAATAACAAATAATTCTTGTAAATATTTCTACATTTGAATACTTATCAATGATGTTATGAACATTGTAACGTGTAGTTACATACATTACTTGTAGCTAAAGTCTTTTTAGTTGAGCGATGTCTGAATTAAACTCTGAACTGCAATGCACATGTTCACTATTGTGCAGGTAATTATACCATGAACCCACAATGATTTTCCTTTACGTTGGTGCAGTTCTCACTTGTGTTCACATAATGCCATTGACAACTATCACTTAACTATATAATTTTCAACTCTATTTGCTACACTGAGTTTAACTGGTCCTATGTTAATCCAAGAAAAAACATTGTTTGAATCCAAGTACAAAAATAATTATGTTTAAGAGATAAGGAGTTGTACACTTTTCTTGCCAGAGTAGCTAGCAACACAGCACCGTTTAATTCAAGTCTCTGTACAGTTCTATCTTGGGTTTGATACCAGACTTAGAACATAATAAATAGACATTTAAATTTTTCTCCGTACCAACTACTCTCGAATACAAACAACAACCATGGGCAATATTTAATGCATCATTACAACTGACTAGTTCCATTTTAATGGGTGAGCGCTAAAGTTTCTGGCAACAGAAATATTGGACATGTGTATTAAGTTCTTAGTAAATACAACCATTTTCTTGTCAAGTTATTATTTTAGGTTATTAGTTCATGATCAAGTGGCGGCTATTATTCACCAGAACCTTCACAAATACAAATTAATTATTAAAAAATGTACTTTATTACACTAATAAGCCCAATTTTGTCTTAGAAAATCAGTATTGCAAACTGCTTGGGGACAGAACTATAGTTACCAACAAAACTGTATGTTACTATAGCCCAGATAAAGTAGTGTTAGATGAGTGTAGTCAATCTGTTTTTATTATTGACATAATTGTCTGCAACACCCACAAACTTTTGTCTACATTCAGCTAATATTGTGAGCATAACAGTGGCACATTGAATATATTGAGACAGTTCCCCTTGTTGTTATCACAGGAGTTATCTCAAATACAATTTACCGAAACTTAAAAACTTTCGGTATAGCCCGTTCATATATTTTACTAATGCAAAAATCGGTAATTTTAAACATTTGCAAACTCTCACTTAAATTCCATAGTTTAATTAAAAACTAAAACTTTAAACACTTCCCTCTCTACATACATACATAAAAATAATAAATTTGTACTTGATAACTGGCGTCGACTACTTCGGAGTACCGCACTCCACCTCACGCTGCATTCTGTGTATGTGTTTTGTGTAGTATATCATAATGATAACCTTCCAAAATCTAACTCGTTAGACAGATTTCAATTGCAATCGCTTTAATGCGAGCTGCGGGGACAGCGCACACGCTACGATCGAGCAACGAGTATATTATCGCCACGTATTTGAGAGCCCGCACTTCATATTAAACGTCAAAAAATTAAAATGTTGGGATCAGATTCGATCCGGTAGCAACATCACAACAACCACAGACAACAAAAATCTAATCTATCAAAAATATTATCGATATTTTTGTCGATATCGAATGCAGGTAGGTATTGCATAATGAAATTAAAACTTGATTTTTTAAAAAGAAATAAAATAGTTTTTATTAAAGTTCTACCAGATTATATTATTTATCTGATGGCAAAAAGGGAAAAAAGAAATTGACGCCGGGGGAATTGAAGTAAAACGTTTTGATACTTTTTTTCCTAGAAGACACATTAATATCTTGACCTTGATCATCTTCATCTTTAAACCCGAAAACTAAATCATGTTAGTAGTAATCAATATTTGTATAAGCTACAAGCCGAATTATGTAACCATAGTAACCAGTCAAGTCTTTTGTCCGAAAATATCAACGTGAACTTATAAACGATGTTAAAAAATTAATATGCCATTTAATTTTTTAAATACCTTAATGTGATCTTCATCAAAACCAAATGAATAAACGACAAAACAAATAAAAAACAACAAATACTAACCGGCATTTTATTTTTGTAAATGTTTTTACGGCTCTGGATACGGGCCCTTTTGAGCCTTATCGTAATAAATTACCATTGACCATATATGACAATTCATTTGACAAAGTACGCTGAAAATCCGTTATTATCTGTCAGTTAGTAAATCACTTTGTATTATTTACGTATTATAGTTTCCACAGTATTCGTAATAAATTTAAATAGCTGGTGAAAATATTTCTCCGTAGACAGCAGTGTCTGGAGATGTTGTGGCACGGGCACACCTTCGTAGATCTGCTGAATCATGTTGGCATTCTGGGCAAGTAGGATTTTGTACTAATTGCAGTTTATACAAATGTCTGGGTGTTCGGCAGTGGCCAAGCCTTAGTTGGTTGATTGTAACTATAAATTTTCTATTATACTGCTTTAGTTTGTTATACCAAGGTTGGGCGGGGTTTTCTGTACGTCTGCGTACAATGCTCTATTTTCTTTGCTTACAGTCTTCCAGTACTCTTCCTATAACAATTTTAGCTCCATGGTAAATGTGTGGCGAAAGTCAGTAAATTGTGTCTTCATTGAGTTCTTTAATATGGGCGGTTGTAGAGCACCATTCCTTAAGAATAGGACCCAGCCTATTCTCCTGGTACATGGTCTTAGTTTGGCTTATTCCATCGGTTCTCAGGATGTTACAAACGTATGTTAATGGAAACTAAGAAGCGTATGGTTGGCTGTGCGCTTCCGCAGCAGCCTTGGCAGCACTGGTGGCCTGATTAGCCAGTTCGTTTCCATTTATATCATTATGTGAAGGTACCCATTGAAATTGTACTACTTTACCATGAATGTGCATATCATATAACATTTTTTTAATTTCATAAAGAATGTAGCTATTGTTATATTTCAGACAAGTTTTTTCCAAACCTTGAATTGTACTTTGAGAATCGGTTAATATAATTATATGAAAGTTATTAACATTATGTGCATATTCAAGAGCTTTCAATACAGCATTACATTTAGCTATATAAATTGTACAGTTATCATTAATTTGAAAACATTTTGAAATTTTCAGCTGAAGATCGTAAAATGCTGATGTTGCACCATCTGAGCTCTTAGGCCCGTCAGTGTAAATCCTTTACACACCATTATTGTCATCAATAAAATGAAGGAGATCTGGCTGAGTAGGTGTGTTCTTATTACTAATATTTACAGGGTGAATTAAGGCACTAAAATTTATGCTGTACATTGGCCATAAATCGGTTATGTTCATATTTACAAAAACCTGATTATATGAATACACATATTCTTGGAAGTGTGGGTGAAAATCCAGACATCAATTGCTTGCAATCCATGTACTCAAGAGGGAGGTAAAATATGGTTTAAGGTGTAGTTATTGTTTATAGACATTAAACAAAATCCTTCTGCTATTTCAGTTCTTCTCAATGAAAATGGTGGTATACAGGATTCACATTCCATATTGTTAATGGGTGTGGAGCACATTGCTCCTGTTATTACATGTAAAGCTCTATTTTGTAGAATATCTAGTTTTCTTAACAAGCCTTTGTTAGAGTGATGTAAAAAAAAGTAAACAAGATGCTAGTGACAGCTGCCCATTGGACCATTATGAACAGACCAGTTGCAACAAAGTGATAGAGAAGGTTGAACAATTGTGAGATCTACTGTGTGGCCTGCGTGTCCGTCATTGAGTATGTGTATGTACACACCGATCATTATCTTCAATAATATTAGAAAGAAAGAAAAAAATTTATGAGGCACAAAAACAATTTGACTAACGCAGACATTAGTAGATATAAACACCAAAATGGCGCAAGCTACTTGCTGCAGTAAAAAGAATACTGCAGCGCTGATTTTCAGCTGGGGCCAGTAAGAATAAAAATATAAGAAATTTAAACTATAAAAAAGATAATAACAGAGCAGGAAATTATAACAAAACTAAAATGTGTGAATCAAACAATAAAACGGAAAATAAACAATTAAGAAATTAAATTAAAGAAAAGAGATACCGCAAATAAGACACCAGCTACACACTTACACTGTTCTTCTGCAAGTTGAGTGAATATTATGTGGTGTTGTACTACGACCACACTCGAAGTGCAACTCGACATTGTATTATGTGTGTTAAAATCACTCGCCAATAGTGAATCAAATTATTGATATGTGGTAAGTAAACTTTTGTGAGGCAGATGAAGAAGGACTAGAAGCTAACAATAAAGATTTCTTCATTGTTGAACTAATCTAATAGCTTTGTTCTCCAAATAACGTCATGTTAATGTATTTAATCTAATATAATTTAAGTTATTTTTTATAAGTGTAGCAACACTAACATGGATGCTTCCAATTTCTAATCTTTATATTTTGTAACCTTTGATATTAATTTTATTTTCGGGTACAACAAAATGGTGAATATATATAAATTTAGCATGGGAAGTAGAATATTGATTGATATTCAAGTGGTCCATAAACATTTATGTAGTTTAAAGTTTTTTTCTGTGTTTGTTTGTACTGAATGTATAAATATAGAATGGTTTTGGTGTCTGCTGAAGTAACAGGCGTTTCGACAGACTAGTTGAGGCTTATTATTTTGATAATAGAAGAAATAAGTAACTGTATAAATTGTGCAAATATACTGTAGGAGATTTTGTATGTTATCAGTACTTTTTTCAATTTGGATTGCTGTCATCGTTAGCATTTACGTCTGTACAAATTTGTGTCGTACTTAGTCCAATATTCATGTTTTTTGTGGCGAACACTTGTGGTAGGTTCATAGAGTTTTGCAGTTTTTCGACAGGTATACGATGCCCGTGAATAGTGGTTTCCGCAAGATGATCTTTGCATTTCTGGAAGGCAAGTTCCAGTTCGGGAGTTCACGGTACAGGTTTTGGACTGTTCAACTGCGATAAAGTCAGTAAGTTGTTACGTAGTGAAGCTTGCAGTTTTGCTGCATTTGGCAGAAAGGCGGTAAAAGTTCATCATCCCGAAGAATCTGCGAGTCTTTACCACGTTGAGTGGTACGTCAGTCCCGCGGGACTGACATTGGACTTGTCATTTAGGCGGCGTCAGTCCCTGGGGACTTTGGACTTTTCGTTTGGTGGACGTTGGTCCGTGTGACTAGTGTTGACAGGGGTTCAATTATTAAAAATAATTTATTAAGTGAAGTTTATTAAAACATTTTAAGCAAATGTGTGGTTGAAATTTGCACGTATTACAGTATGTGTAACAACCTTCTTTGCCGCTTCTCTCGCCAGCTTCTCCTATTGTTTTTATGTTTGTTCTATAACATCAGTATTTTCGGACTATATGCGCCTTACTTTCTGCCTCGTCAGAGCTTTTACCAATTCTTTGCGGAATATTGTTATTGATATTTTTCCCATTACATTTTTAAACATATGTAACGTAACGCATTCATGACGGCTGTATTCAAAAAAAGGTCGTATTAATGCTGGTTTTTTATACCATTACAGTGATCTTCGAAGAGGATTGCTGGACGCACTCATTTGCTTCGACATATCGATCGCCGTTTTTCCTTTGTTATAATCAATAATAATTTTCGGCTTACAGTGAACTCCTTTTTATCGTTGCGTTTTCCATTTCGTTCGAATGCTTACTAGAAAGAAACAAAACTTGTCCTTTATTTTTCCATTTCAAAATAGTAACTGTTTTTTTTTCTGTCGAGCAATGACTTCACCACGGTCGCATTTTATGGTTGTCACAATTTTATTTGGGTTTTGTTTGTGATTTTATTTATTTATGGGAGACAGACAGAAACAAGTGGAAAAAATTTAAACAAAATTACAAAAATAGTTACATTTGCTTCCTTAAAAGCCTCACTAAGAATATTTTAATATATAGAACTTTAGCCGAAGAGTACCAAGCAAATGCATATTACTTGCTATGAGTTGTTCAACAAAGAATGGTCTTTATCAAACAGATCTTCTCATAAGTTCATAACAACATGTGTTGGTCTAATGATTTGCCAGTGTAAATGCGATAGGTATATGTATAATTACTATCGCAGCAAAATTTAAATACGTTTATCCCGTACCTGTGCTTTTGTTTTTTAATCTTTGGGTGGTATTACCGACTCGTCGATGCTTAACATTTCGTCAAGATAATTATATTTAAAAAAAAATATTTAGTTCGTTTCCGACAAATTCGATCTTTGTCAGAAGAAGGATCAACTTTTGTATTATCTGCAAAATGCAACATCCCCAATAGAATGAAACCAATCGCTACTCATTATTTTACGTTTCCGTGCTTTTTTCGACTGATCGTCGTCCCCGCACGAAACATCCGCACCGACACGAAGCTCCGCTCACTGCCGCCTGAGCGGGAAGTAAAGCCAAATCGGCGCCGCACTCAAAATGTTAATGGTTATTGACAGAGGAGAATCTTGCAGAGCTGGTCCTTCTTCTTAGTCATATGTAAAGTGAGCGACCAGGCACACCGGGATGGTCGCGCTATGCAATTCTACGCTATATCTTCAAATTCGGTCTTGTCAGCAGATTACTTCCGAGGTGTAAAGCGACGGGGACGGCAGGAAATAGGTGGTCCATCAGTGCTGTTTTTAATTTTGCTTGGGATTCCGGGAGGTTTGGTGATATCCGAGAACTCGGCGAGCTCGTGTGCTAAAGTAGAGTTCTGGGAAACAATGGACTTCACGCTGGACTGCGTGTTGTTAGCAGTAGAAACGACTGTCTTAAGTTCAGTGCTACCGTCAATAAGTCGTTTGTGATGGCAGTCAGATAGTAAGTGGTAGTGGGATAAAATATAAGAACCGATGATGGTCGTCTTTACATCGGCCACAACAAAGTGGCTAGTAAAATCGCGCTGCAGTCCAGGTTTAATTTCTGGTTGATAGTGCTACCGTTAGCTGCGCTGAGTTCCGAGTCAGTGGGCGACTTCTGCTGCCGAAGCCAACGGTATGGAAAACAACATAAATCAGAACCCGTACCTATTAGGAATTGATGTTGAGTAGACAGACCTATCAATGACCTTTTTCTTTGACACTATTGAGTTAACACCTGTGTGAATTTGCTCTGTAATAAAAAAAATAAAAACAAAAGTCTGTGGCTATTTCTCAATTGTCAGTATTGCGCAAAGTGCTAAGTTATCGATATTGTGTTGATCTACTTCTTCGAATTACAGTAACAGTGAGTGATTGGAGAGGATAAACAGTGAAAACTTTTCGTAAATAAAAACCTCAGATCTCATGAGGGTGGGTGAATAACAAGTGTCGTCTCACGCGCTACAAGCGATTATCACAGTTGTGGGGAGTGCGAAAGTGTCAATTCGGCGTGCAACGCTGTCCACTGAGTTACGCATTCACGCCAAAGATAACAAAGCGAAGACGGCGCGTCTCACTGCATCTTTTATGCATCGCCTCTAGGAGGCAGTACGTAAGTACATTTCACAAACATGGACAATAACTCAAACTGGGGGTGTTGCAACAGCGAGAAAGTGAATATTGAAGGTGAAAAAAATCATATAAAATGTGCGGATTGTGGAAAGTCATATCATCACTCTTGTTTGTCACAAAAGTCTTCTCCTAATACAACTGGTAAAAATAAGGCATGGATCTGTCCATCATGCCTTAATGTGCGTGCCTTGCGTAACGTGTCGACACAGAGGGGTAGCAAGAGACCCGCTACTCGGACTTTCTCTCCGACATCATTCTTAAGCAACAAAGACGAGATCCGACATCTAATACAAGAAATTATAAAATCTGAATTTGGCGAGATGTTAACACAGTTTAAAGAGAGCATGACCACTACAATAAACAAAGAATTAGAACCAGTTAGAGAAGAAATAAAAGATATTATTAAATCGATGTCCTTCATTAACGATAAATTCGAGGAATTCGTATAAAACAACAAAAGTGTGATGAAATTATTTCAAAATTACAGTCAGAAAATATGGAATTAAAAAATGCGATGGGACTTCTCCAAGTGCAAATCAATAAAATAGAGCAGCAGTCGCGATCCAATAATGTAGAAGTGCAATGTATGCCGGAGAATAAAAATGAGAACTTGTATAATATCATTTCACAATTAGCGAAAACAGTGCAGTGTGATCTGATTGAAAAGGATGTACTCTATTGTTCTCGCATTGCTAAATCCAATCCTTCTAACAAACGCCCAAGATCCATAATTGTTCAGTTGGCTTCGCCACGGATACGTGATCAGCTAATTGCATCGGTCACTAAATTTAATCATGAGAACTCCCATAACAAACTCAACACATCACATTTTGGTTTCACTGGACAAAAATCTCCGGTGTACATAGTAGAACACCTTTCGCCTAGTAATAAATCTCTCCATGCAGCGGCCAGGATTAAAGCCAAGGAAATGGAATACAAATATGTATGGGTCAGGAATGGAAGAATATTTGTTAGAAAAACAGATGGATCAGAGTACAAACTTATTAAAAATATGGACTGCCTCACTAAAATTATTTAGCGTCAATTTTTCACTTCCAATATATTTTTTTTTTGTACTGGATCATGTTATTGTATTCATTATTATCTTTAAAATTCAATAATTTAAAAATCTATTATCAAAATTGCAGAGGTTTGAGAACAAAGACAAATGATTTTTACTGTAATCTTGCATGTGTGGATTATGATGTCATAATATTGACTGAAACTTGGTTAAATAATAATGTACTGAGCAGTGAGCTGTTTGATGACCGATATGTGGTTTACAGGAGAGATAGGGAGACAACTGGGTTCCAGAGCAATAAAGATGGTGGTGGAGTTTTAATCGCTATCTCCTCACGAATTAATTCCAAATGCATTGATTCCTGGCAGAGTAAATGTGAAGACCTATGGGTCACGATCGATACCTCCACCGGAACCTCGTCACCTCGGATAGCTCTCTGTGCAGTTTACCTTCCTCCACCTGTATCTCGCTCAGCAATTAATCATTTTATAAATAACTGTAACATTGTTTTTGAGACATCAGATGTGCCCGTTTGTATTGTAGGTGACTTTAATTTGTCTGTTGTAAATTGGGAGGAAGGAGTGAATTGCAATATCTTACCTCAAACATGTCAAGACTTACTAGATTTTGTTGATGTTAATAAACTTAGCCAACACAATAGTATTAAGAACTGTTCGGGACGCATTTTGGACTTAGTGTTATCAACAACTTCACTATGTACGGTGATTGAATCTAGTTGTTCGTTAATTAATATTGATAAATTGCACCCGCCTTTGGATATCTTCTTTTCGCTGACCGAAGGATCAAATCTTCCCTATAACAAATTTAACTTAAGACCCAATTACTATAAAGCAGATTATGAGCAAATTAAAGAGTATTTAAATGATTTAGATTGGCATCAGCTTTTTAAGGGAAACAGTGATGTGGATGGCATGTTGGATGTGTTCTATGGGTTTTGAATGCGGCAATTGATAAGAATGTGCCTAGTCGTAAGCCAACAGGGACTCAACAACCTCCATGGTTTAACAAAGAATTAAACGTTGTTTAAAAGAAAAGAATAAGTTGCGTTTGCGCCTAAAAACATACAAAAACCCTAGAGATAAATTGGAACTCAAATTAGTGACAAAACGATGTCAAAGTCTGTCAAGAAGCTTGTACAACACCTACATAGAAAATATACAAAAGAATATAAAAACGAACCCTAAATTGTTTTGGAATTACATAAAAACTAAACGTGGTGGATCAAGCACCTATCCTTTGACTATGACCGATGGAGAAACGGTTTCGTCTGAAGGACAAACAATATGCAATCTCTTTGCGAATCATTTCTCCTCTACTCACAACATTGCCCACAATGAATCGGAAGTCGAGTTTGAATCTGTCTTATTGCACTCTTTATTGGCCAGCAGCCAATATTTGACCGTTCCTGTTTTAGAGGTGGATTGTATACTCAAGAAGCTACAATCCGTGAACATTAATAAGGGAGCTGGTCCCGATGGAATCCCGCCTTTGTTTATTCATGCTTGTGCACCTGCATTGGCGTACCCTCTACAAATTATTTACAACACATCTCTAGCCACAGGAACTTTCCCACAAATGTGGAAAAAAGCTAAAGTAGTTCCAGTGCACAAGTCAGATAAAAAGGACATCATTTCCAATTACAGACCAATATCAATTCTGTCCTCGTTCGCAAAGATCTTCGAATCGCTAATCTGTCCATATATGCAGCGTCACTTAAGTTTGTATCTCAGCGAGCACCAACACGGTTTTGTCGCTTCAAGGTCTACTAGCACAAACTTATTGACCTTCACAGAATCCCTTATTCAAGCAGTTGATGCAGGCGATCAATATGATGTTATATATACAGATTTTTAGCAAAGCTTTCGATAGAATCTGTCATTCCATTTTATTAAAAAAACTCGCAGCATGTGGGATCGCCGGGAATTTATTAAGGTGGCTCAAGTCTTACTTAATGGGTCGAGAATTTTATGTTGTGCTAAATGGTCATAAATCCGAAATCAAATGCGTTACATCCGGAGTTCCACAGGGCTCTCATTTAGGTCCAATATTATTTAATTTCTTTATTAATGATCTTCCTCTTTGGTTTAATTTCTCTGAATGCTACTTGTACGCGGACGACTTGAAAATTGCTAGAAGAATTAGATCACCAGAGGATACACAGTACTTGCAAAATGATCTTAATCAACTTGTAGAATGGTGTAAAGTTAATTTAATGGATTTAAATTTTAAAAAATGCTACCACATGAAGTTCTCTAGGAAATTTAAATACGTAATTTCAGACTATTACCTCGACAGCAGTATTATACGCGAGGTGGAAACATTTAAGGACCTGGGAGTAATATTCGATAAAAAAATTACCTTTATTCCACATATTGAATACACTATAAAGAAAGCAAATAAGATGCTAGGGTTCGTATTAAGAAATACCAAGGTATTCAAAAGGTGTGACACGAAGATCATGCTATACAACTGCTTAGTACGGAGCATCGTGGAATACTGTAGTGTAGTTTGGCGGCCACATTTCGCATCACATACACTACGACTAGAACGAGTCCAGAAGCGATTCCTGTGGCATCTGGCATACTCTAAAGGACAAAGCAAGCAACTTACTTCTTACAATAGTCGTCTGCAATACTTTAGGATGCACAGTCTAACAAGTCGTAATAACCTCACTGATGCTCTATTTCTTTATAAATTAATAAGAAACAAAATCGATTGCCCTAATTTATTGGCCCAAATAAAATTTACAGTTCCCTTTCGCTACCCTAGAAATAAAATTTCACCTCTCCGTCCTCCTTTCCGTAGAACTGTCCTAGGCGCAAATTCACCAATACCAAGAATGTGTAGGATTATAAATAATTGTAGTGATGTGGTGGATTTGCACTTCGACAGTGTGGGCAAGTTTGTAAACAAATTTTAGAAACATTTGTTCCAAAATTAAATTAAGTTCAGGATTTAGCACGTCCCGGCTTTATAGTTTGATTTTTCCTTGTTTTTTTTTTTATTTTTAACTTTCATTTTGTTATACTTTCTTTTTTTTATTGTTGTGCATGTGGAACTAGCCTGTAAGAGAGTGTTGCGCCTATGCAATTGGATTTTGCATGTGTATGTTTTAAATTTGTTTTAGGTGTAACAATCGTTGGCTGGTCATATTAAAAAAATAAAAATAAAAATAAAATGACAAAAAGGCGGCGGCTATGTGGTTGTATCGAGCAGCAGTCAGAATCCGTCTCTACTGACTGCTGACAGAGTTTCCCGGTGTAGTTGCAAGGAAAAATACATTAAGCTGCTTTCGTTCAAAATGTTTGTGGTACCAACAAACTTTTCCAGTATTGCCCATTGACGTGGTGCCAGGATTTCGTGATCCATATCTGGCAAGGGATCTGCTACGGTGACGCCTGTTAGTAAAGGCTACTTGCCGCTCAAGCCTGTTAATAGATTCCAAAATCTTGTTAAGACCAGGCGGACCAATTTCAACTTTGCAGACACGTGAAGGCCGTGGAGTCGCGTCAATGTTCTTATCAACTAAATCGGCCAACTTGTCTATGGAGAGGTTACATTGGGCGGCCAGGATGGCCTGAACTTGCTCTCGTAATCTTTGCATCCATCATTGCTGTAAAATGATTTTATTCCTTGAAGGCCCAGTGAGTGACTGGAGATGCCTCAGTGATGTGGACGGTTTAGTGTCGTCTAAATGTTCCTCACTAAGCAGGCGCTCCACCCGCTGCTCAGAAGTAAATAAACGCCCGATGAGCTCTTGCTTGAGCATATTATATTGGGATTGGTGGGTGCAAGGATAATGGCTTCAATTTCATCTATTAAGTGTAGGTCTATAATACTTATCACATGACTGAACATAGTACACACATATTATTGATGCCGACAAGGTGAAACTGCGGCCTATCAGCCCAAAACAGCTGTTGATTTTTCCATTTTTTGTAAATTATATCATAAACGAACTCCTCTAGTCTGTCTCCACCTAACGAGTTTGGAACCTGGTTCATTGTAATGAAGCAACCACTCGAGAGGTCGGTGTTCGGTTGTGGTTGACAATCTGCGTCCGTATAAGTAAGGCCTGAAAGTGTTAGTACCAAAAATGATAGCTAAGCATTCTTTTTCTGCAACCCTATAGTTACATTCGGCTTTGTTTAGAGTTCGATACGTATATGCAATTGGACGGTGGCTTGCTAGTGGGCCTTGGGATAACATAGCAGAAATAGATAGTTCGATGCGTCACATGTCAAAGGGAAAGGTTTGTTAAAATCAGAATGGGCCCTAATAGTCGCAAAGGTAAGAAGAGCTTTATTAAGACTCTTGAATGATAACTGTTGTTCTTGAGTCCAGTTAACAGGAGTGTGCAGGATTTATAGGCACAAAATGAAATAATTTAGGGTTTGAAACTGCTTGTATGGTATTAAAAAAAAAATACAATTTGGAGTGATACGTAGGGTGGTTGTGAGCGCTTTGTTAAAGGAAGTGCCTGTGGATGCACAGGCGCGGTGACGTCTCTTCTCTTTGGTCGAAATTGCGTAAGACGCGCACGATTGGCGCGAACATGAGTATCTTTTTTTAAGAGATTTGTGAGTGGATTAGCTATTTTAGATAGTTTAGAGATGTCTAAGAATGACTGTCCTTGGATACTTAAGAATAGGAAAATCTTCTACGGTATTAGTTGTTTTGGGTTTAGGTTTGACACCTTGGTCTGTGATCATGTGTCCGAGATAGTAAACTTCCTTGCGAAAAACTAGCACTAATCGAGTCGTGATTTGAGATTGAATGTTCGGAGTCTATCGAAAACGTTAGAGATTTTTCATGTGAATATCGAAATCGAAGGAATAAATCACAATATAATCTAGGTAGACGAGCTTTGTATACTTTGAAAGCCAGACAGTGCAGACTTTATTAACCTCTGAAAAGTAGCAGGAGCATTCTTAAAGCGAAGCTCATGCGCGTAAAGTGTGTCCTTGAGGTATGGAAAAGGCGGATTTAGGAGCACCTTGTTCCGGGAGTTTGATTTGGTGAAATCCTGATTGTCTACGCGTGACACTGTGGCTTTATTCATTGATAACAATAAATCCCATTGACTTCTTGCTACTTGCTTTAATTACACATATCATTGTTTCATGGAGCTAATATGTACATTGTATAGAACACTTTTTATTAGAAAAGAACGCTCCTCCATGTTCGAAGGTTTTACCAAAGAATGCTAAATCATTTTAACAGCCAGTACAAAAATTATAATTGATTAATGCTACAAAATGCCGGACACTTTCTATTTATTTTACATTTTCTAAATTAAATTAAAAATCCAAGTAGCTCTTTAAATCAATAAACATTTTTCGAAGAAGAAGGATCTTGTCTCCATAATGTTTTTTGTGAGGCATCTTGGAAATATTGTTGAATGCTGTCAGCGTGCGGTGCCGGCGATAGTGAATGTTCAGTTATGACGCTTTGGCTGGTTTGCTATGCTAAACGAGTCGGGCGCCGCTCCACTGATGCTAGGTCTTGAATTAATATTTACATCTTACGCGTTGGTCTAGAATTGCAAATATATTGGGTAATGAATAAGAGTCTCCAATAGGGATATCGTTTAGCTTGCGATAGTCTATTACCACTCGCCATTTACGTTGACCAGATGCGACAGTCTTTTTGGAACAATTCAGATTGGGGAAGAATACGCCATCCGCATCTTCTTCTACCCCCACATCAACAAGGACAGACCCGCGTACTGTTATGTGGTGGGAAGTAAAAGCCTTATTAAAAAAGGAACTTTTATTAATATGGGTGAGAAAATTTACAATTAGATAATATGTGTGTCCATATCCAAGTCTGAGTCCGAACTGCTTTTTGGTTTTACAAAAATACTTAATCGTTGGAGTAAACAATTGCAGGAATGCAATATGAGAACTTTGTTATTGTCTTTAAGTCACACGGAAACGTTCCGATGTGAAATAGACAACTAAGCAGTTTAATTTATATTAGATTCGGGGAATGATATGTTATAACAGTACCTTCGTACCAGAAACGATATAAATACGCGCGAAAACTGCCGTGACCTGAAAGGAATTGGGTTAGGTGATAGTCTCACCGTGACGTCGGTCTACCCACCTGTGTCTACATGACCGATGAGCCTGCGTGTCCATCTTCCTTTGTTTGAAATATCCGAATCTGCTTGCCATTTCGCAAGAGTAAGCCTTCTGGCTACACATCGGGTTTTCTCCGGAGTTGTCCTTGGTTCCCTTCTTCGATCATACAACAACTCTTTCTTCGGCGAGCAGACGCACAGGCACCACTCCCGCGATGTCGCACACCGTATACCGCGTCCGTACACACGTGCGGAGTGCGCGCGCAACTCTACGTGCGTTCAGTCTGTACTCTGATTTCAGCTTTCTTTTTGAAGCTTTGGTATTAAAAGCGTCTTCCATAAGGCTATACCATATGTTAGGACCGAGGTACACCCCGTGGCCAGTAGTCTCCCCTATCCTGGCGGAGTCCGCCCACGTCGGACATAAGTCTCGTAAACGCCGCCGTTACCCCTGATGTTTTCTGGTGAACGGCATTGGCCGGCGCGGTGTCGCTTCTTCTGATTGGTAGAAATTGGGTAAGACGCGCACGATTGGCGCGAACAATATCTCTTCGGTGTGTTTTGCTACAACAGTTACCAAGGCATTATCCGCGAAAGCGGTAAGTTCAGCTCCACTAGGTAGATCTGGTTTTAGTAATACGTCGTACATGATGTTCCACAGTAGCGATCCGAGCACAGATGTACCACAAGGATCTGTGCTCGTCACCTCTAGGGACGTTGTAAATGTCGGCGAATGGCGAAACTTTCGCAGGGATTCATGTTGGCCAATTTTTATGTGTTTTCTATGCCTGAATGAGCTTGGTGAAGCTTATCCAATACTGTTACTCGAAAATTCTTTAGAATGAGTATGCAGTTGTTTTTTAAAATAAGGTCTTTGTAAGTCGTTATATCCTCATTAAAAGTATAATAATTACTTATAGACTCAGGTAAGCCTTTAATGCCAAACATACATTATGTAATTTTTTTATAGTGTCGCGTAAAGGACATGGGATGTTTAAGAATAGGTCACAACTGATCACAGGAAATAATTTATTTGTAGGAGAGCACGCAGCGCGTGGCTCTTGTGACGGTGACAGCGCAATGCTAATGCTTGGAATGTATCACGACGAAATGACGACGAATGAAAGATTCGTTCGCCGGAGCGGGACGACGCTCGCTTCTATCGGTCGGCGCTTGTCTTGAGCGCCAACATATAGTATAGCGATTTTTATCTCTGATTGTTCCTGCTAATATATCTACTAAGCATTTATCAGATATACGCAAATTTCTTAAAACATTGGCCTTTCAATTAATTTATATATTTTTTGTTCCTTGGTATTTTGATTGTCTTTTCTTTACGTCCTACATAGAATCTAGACAAGGCGCCAGCCATTATATTTTCTTTACCTGAGACAAATTGTAATTCTAAACTGTACGTTTGTAGTATTAACAGCATTGATTGTAGGCTTAGAGGAGCTTAAAGAAGAGGTTTCTTAAAAGTATTTAGCAAAGGTGAGGTCTGTTTTGTTAATTGTTTTTTTATTACTTATTATAAGTTGTTAAACCTGGTACACGAAAAAACCACAAACAAGAGTTCTTTTTCAATTTGAGCATATTTGCGTTCAGTGGAAGTCAGGGTCCGTGATGCATATGCCACAGACTGATTCTCTAGAAATACTGCAGCATATTTTTTAATAATATCACCTGCATTCTGTGATTTGCCATGAATTTTATTTCCATTTGCTATTAAAGAATTTTATTTAACCCATTTGCACACAGGCTTTACATGAGAGAAGAGGAATGTGGTTCGTTGAACAATCTGAATGGTAACTTTCTATTTTGTTGTAGTGTTGTTGATGTTAATTTTTAATGTACGTCAATTTCACCATGTATAATCAATGTTGTGTCCCCTAAAACGAAATAGAAAACTTTTAGACATGTTTAGATAGTTTTCGTTGTTTTTTTGGTTTCTTATTTGTTAAGGACTTTTGCGTGATATGCGCATTTCAGTCCTGTCATAACCTTGAAACTATATATATAAATATGCTATAAACTATTTTGTTAAAACTACTTATAAACTAGGTTCGCCATTGACATAAAAAAACTTTTTGCTTCTTCACAACATGCATGTGATGGAATTCCATGAAATAAGCCAACATTAAATTTACTTAAATTTTGGGACGAAATGAAATTATTCCCAATAATTTCAGTTCTGGCACACTCTATTAGTAGATGTACGTCATCTGTAATACCACAGTCCATACAGTTGGGTGATCCCACTTGTTTTATTATGTATCGAAACTTATCATTTATGGTATGCCCAGACCTAAGCCTATGACCCACAATAGTCATTTTTCTGCTTAAATTATTAATGGAGCACCAAGGTACACGAGGTGGACGAATTTGAAGCGTTCTGTACCATATGCCTTTTATAGTTTTGTTTTGCTTTGATAGATTTTGTTCATTACGCAAAGAACAACATTTTTTTTAACCATAGACTTACTATTTTTAGAATGTTGGCTATTCCTATTACGAACAAACCTAATGAATTATTCACGTTTCTGGTTTCATGTTTATCATTTTGCTTTAATGGCGTCCGTTGTGATTTTTATGCCCGGCATGCTCGATCGCTATTATCATAGTCATATATTTTTCACTCATACCTGCCAACATAATAGAAACAATCCACTCGTCACTGATATCAAAACTCGTTCCTCATCACGTAAGATGTCGTCGATGAGCAATTTCCGAGCCGCACGGATATAAGATTTCTCAATAAGCTGATTCTTTTAGTAAATCCTGAGTCATCAAAACGCGTTCTCAATTTGGTAGCTACCGCGGCACAAGCGAAGGAGTGTGATCGCGCGCCGGCGCATTATTAATATTGTTTTGACTTGCAGACGGAGATAGGTGTTAACGTAAACACTTTCTTCTGTAATGACTGTTTTTATTCTTGTGATTATGTCGATAGTTTGAGCGTTGATCCCAATTTAGATTTTTGAGAGCGGCGACTTCGAATGGTAACTTTTTGATTTCTTCGACTAGGTATTGCGTGTCGGCGTTGAATGCTGAAGTAGGTTCGATGGAGGAGATATGCGCGGCGGTGCATGGTGCGGTCTCCGTCAGTTTGTCTACGAGAAGTGCGAGTTTGTGCTGAATGGCTCACTGACTGCTAATACCGATCGGACGTGAGGAGGTCCATATCAGACGTAGTGTTGGGTACTTTGATCGCTCACAAGTTGCAAATGAAATGCCTTGGTAGTAAAGCAAACAAACACAAATTACACTTTGTCACTGGGCTACCCCGGCTACGAGTAAAATGGGAAGGTAAAGCATGTCCTAACCTTTTGTGCCATAGATCTTTAGCATTATTCATTGAATAACATTTTTCTAAGTTTAGTGTAAGATTGATTGCATATAGACTATATACATAGTACCATAAACTATGTCATTTCCTTTAGCAACTGATTCAGAATTTTTATGAAATCTGACAGAATTTCCTTTCTCTGAAATTTTATTAACAGACAATAAATTGTGGGATAACCCCTTGACAAGTAGTGCTTCTATTTTAATAGATAAGTTATTATATTTTACATGTAAAATCCCTTTTTTACTTGAAAATAAATATTGGCCATCAGCGACTTAAGTTTTAGTTTCTAAATATTCAATGTTTGATATGTACTTTTCATATCTATCACTGACTACATTTTGAGATGATGAGATGAATAAATAATAAATGTCCTCATTATACACATCACCAGATAATATCTCTTCATTTGCAACAAAATAAAATGGATTTCTCTCACTCATAGCACTTGTTCCTTGTTGGAGTATATATATCGAGGAGATCATCAAGGGACACCGTTTGATGATCCCCTCGATTGTCCTTTCACGTTGCCTCGGTTAAAGCCTCTGCCGTTGCCTCGATTGAATCTTTGTCCTTGTCTCCATATAATTCTCTATGGTTATTTCCGTTGAAATATCTGCCGTTGCCTAGTTTGTCTCGATGCTGTCCTCTCATTACATGTCCAGTTTTGCACTGTATAGCTTTGTGATCAGTTTTAACAATGTAAGGTATGCATAGTTTTATCCAGTTAGTATGTATCGGGTTTAACGGGGAACTTAATCACAATTCGGGAATGGAATAAAAAAAGCGATCACTATAAGACGTATAATGCGACTGCATGTATGACAGGCTTGTTTTACATGTACCCGGCGCGGTTTCATTAGTTGTACAAAGGCGCGTGAAGCATAAAGTTTTGTATACCTTACAACCACATTTAAAATAACCGAGGAAGCTGTGTGCATCCTGTGATTCCTCTGAATTATTTTAATTTTTTAATTCTGCATCCAGCAATTTGCTTTTATAGTATATTATATACTTACATTAGTAGTTTCTAAGGAGCAATTGTAGTATTATAGCTGTCAGGCATAGTCAGTTGTAAGTGGCACACCTTGTCTTGTTCACTTACTGTGCTTCAAGTTTCTTCTAATGGCCCTATTAACATATCAAAATTGTTGAAGTGGTCGCTTAGTTCGACGCTAGGGTCACATTTTAAGGTTAATAAATTCATTCTGAAGTATAACGCTGATAACGTACTTTTTCTTTTGAATATTTTTCGCAAGTTTTCGATCATCTCGTTTGCACTCGCAGCGCTTCTGACGTTTTCCAAGTGTTTGTCTGAGAGGCAGTTGACTATCAAACTTCTAGCTTTTGATATATACACCTCAGTTGGGGCAAAATCTTTGTCAGTAAAGGCTAATTCATTAAGGGGCCATAATCCGGGTTCGTTAAACCCGCTTGTGATATTTTTTGTCGTGAATGATTCGAAAAATGCAATTATCAGAAGCTTTGGAATATTGTAAATTGTCAAAGCTTTGTCTGGGTTCATTACATGCCAATTATTGTAAGCAATTTTCAACTTTGATTTAAATGGTCCAAAGACTCCCACATCAAGTGGTTGTAGGTAGTGAAGATGTATGTGGTGAAAAATATAGGTAAATTATGTCATTTTTGGCGTAGTTCATGGCTTCGGGAGAAACTACAATAGTAGTATAATATAACTAGTCACTATTTTTGGGATGCTTGGGACGCCTCTGGCGGCGAAAAGTCTAACAAATGATCCACCGTCTCATTCTTCTTACTTTGAAAATTGGACCGCATCTAGCAGGTAAATTAATATTTTTCGTAATTTCTTCATCTGACCATTCAGCGGGTATGCCTCTTACAACACCCATACAGGTCACAGTAAATGCTGGAATAAAAACCTTATACTTGGCTGGTTGCAGAGTAGGGCTGTTTAGGAAAGAATTAGCGTCCTGGTAATTATTAAAAGACATAGTCAGTCTATTATGGCCAATTCGTTTCAAGCTACTGTTAACAATGTTGTGGATAGAATTTCTTTTTAAAAAACGACCAAAAGTAATAGGGTGAACTGTAACATTATCACTAGGAGTTTGCTGTGTTCTTTGTACGTGGTGGTGCGTCACTTGCCTGATATATCGAGCTACAGATTCTGGTTTTTTATACTGATTGGGAGAATTATTTAAAGGATTTTATTAGATAAAAGAATGCTATCATATTCATTTTGTTTAATTTCCTTGCCCTCATGTCGTTTCCGATTTCGTCTCTTTTTGTTACAATGAGAGCAATGTTTATTCACAGCGTACAAGTACTAATTGACTGCCTCTATAACTGGAATTAGACTGGTCCTGCCCGATGAATAAAGTTTCTTCCGATAATTTAGCTTGTTGCCTGGTCCACTCCAACTGCTTGGCTAGTTGAACGAGTTGATCAAGGGTCCCAGGCTTTTGTATGACAATTTTTTTTTTTATATATTGGTGTTAACGCTGATAATCAGGCCTCAGTGTAAAACTTCTCGGAGAGGAAATGAAATTAAACCACACAGTTCAACGTAACGATTAGTATTAACGAAAGAATGACATGACGGTAAGACATTAATTATTGTGTATTTTATAAGCATAGAACTACACCAATCTTGACACGAATCGTCCAAAAATAACCGAAACACTTGTATTTTCTGAATATCTTCATCTATACCTAGACGCAAGCATTCATCTTCAAAGATACTTATCCACTGTTGTACACTTGATGTTTTTTTTGTGAATTTTTCTAATACAAGCTTCTCAGATAAATGTTTCAAATTAGGCTGTTTAGACTCCTTTTTCAATTCAGCAAAATTTTCCAGGATTCTTGTAAGAGTCTCCGTTGACGTTACACTTGACGTGTGTTGTGTCGTTGTTGTCATCTCTAGTAGATATCCCTTGAACTGTATATTCCCTTCTTCATCCATATAAGTATCACGCAATTCAGATGCCATTGAAATCCATACTTGTCTTTTTTCATGTCTTCTTTGTAAAGTGGCTTTTACTTTTTGAAAAGTTTGAGTTTTCATTATCTCTGTATGTAGCCGTATTGGTTGTAAATGTTCCGGAATTATGAACACGTTTTTATCGGCATTACTAATTGAGGTTATGTGAATCATATTTGTTTTCGGATCTTCACTTGGTTTCACAATAAATTCAAATTTTAATTTTTCCATCGTTTACAACAGCTATAACTAATGTTGTTTTGTAATATGTTGTTTATTGAAACAATAAATTAGGTTGTTGCTCTGTAAAGAGATATTTATTAAATTACTAAAAATTACAAATAACTTTTAATTCTACGCACAGCTTAATTCTATGTAATATTAACAATATACAGTTGTTTACAAACCTGTAAAGAGAAACAACATTAAAAGCTATTGCTTCAAATATAATCTTTACAATATTAATGTAATAACCGTAATCCTTTTAATATGCTTAATGGCGGTCAAATGTGTAAAGTCCGAGCAGTGAGTAAACACAATTTTTCTACAGATAATGTCTAAATGAACCTAGCGTAAAGTGCTGCCACCATAGATAATACTTGAAACTTAAATGAGGCATAAAAGCTTCATTTATATATATAAAAAAAAACAAACAAGTGACAGAGGCGAGTGGATGCAGTGGTAATCTGCTGTGTACATATTAGGCGCTTGGTCGTGGTCCTGAACTATTCTGAACAATTGGTTTTTTGCATGCTAAATATTTCTCTAATTAGGTCATCTTCTAATGATATTAATATTCTAATGACATAAATTTTTTAAATCAGTTACATAATTGTCTATTGATTCTTCAAGATTTTGTCTTCAATTGAATATTTTGTGATGATCCATTATAACATTTATTTGAGGAATGAAGTGATTACTAAATTTTGATGCTAATTCTTCAAAGAATATTGTATAATAATAAAATATCACTAATGCGTCTTTCCTTATGTGACGTAATAAGATGGGGATTTTGCATTGATCGAATTCATCTTCCAGATTATAAGCTCACATAAATGTTTTAAGTTGTGTATACCAATTTTTCCAACTTAAGGGCATGTTTGAGCTTCTAATATCTAGAGATTTGAGCCCATTTGTGACTGTTGTAGCATTAATTGACTTACTTGTGCATCGTATCGTCATTTGGCAAATGTAAAATTCCTGTACCAAACAAAATCTCGTCATGATCTTTATATCGTTGTTGCAAATTATATGGATTTTACTTGGCTCTGACTGGACGAAGATCCATCTGTTGTTGGATATTTTTTAAAACGAATCTATAGAGCCATGTAGAATTTTCGTTTCGCAAGATTTAGGTAATTGATTAACGGCATCAGTTGACAAAACCGTTTCACAAATTGGGTTTGCAATTGTTGAATATACGTTACTTAAAATACACATGTAACACTGATCTCTGATCACTTTGCACTCACCAACACTTTCGAACTGTGAATAAAATATATAAATCACTTTCCGTATCAACTAAAAATTGCACTTTAGTCCTGGAGTCCGTAACAAACAGGCGACCAGTACTAGGGCAATCGCTCGTCGCCATTAGCGACCGCCCGACGCGTTTCCCGTGAAGTCGCACGGTTTGGTGCACCGCTTGGTCTTGGCGCCGAACTTCTGGTGGTACCAACATTGAGGGTATCTTCGATAGTTAGACTGCGACCTGGTCCTGGAACATGGGCGCCGACTCTGCGAACGGCCCCTATGTGGTGGACGGGATCTGCGCAACTCGGCAGTCAGTACCCGGACCTCTTCCGTCAGCATTGCTATTTTTTGGTCCCTGATGTTGTCGTCGAACGGTACTTGACTCGATGTCGACGCAACTTGCATGTTGGGCGTAACCACGTCGTGAACTCTGTCTGCCAAATCTGCTAACTCCTCCAGTGACGCCTTAGGCTGAGACGCGATTATGGACTGGGTAGCTGGCGGCAGACGGCTCGTCCATATTGACCTTAAAAAATCTTCAGGTACTACTGGTCCGGCCAAATTATGCAGGTGGCGGGCAAACTGCGACGGCTTTCTATTCCGGAGTTCCTCGTGGCTCAGCAGCTGTTTAATTTTCTTGTCTCGGGAAACAGACAATTTTCTGATGAGCTCTGCCTTGAGCTTGTCGTACTTGCCGATTTCCAGTGGCGCAGAAATTACGTCTTCGACCTCCTCAGCATATTGCGGGTCCTGCTGGCTAATAGTATGATAATACGCAGTCGGACGAGGCATTGCGACACGCGACACGTGAATTGTGTTTATTCCTTACGCTCCTCGATACTTACGTCTGTATAGACGATCTGGTGTTATTGCCAGATACTGCTTATTAGGTGCAATTAACCCTTAACCACCTACCATACATTATAGTCACATAACCACCTGTCATACGTCTATGAGACCAATGAGTAAAATGATTCTATATTTCAAAATGTAGTAATTATTGTTATGTTTTTAATGAAATGCCAGTTAAAGAACATAATAAACTTTTTATTAGAAAAAAAAGGCGCTTCAAAATCAACATTTTATTTAAGTTATCTCTGTTAATATTAATCTACCCGTTTTTTATGCTTACAAATTAACACATTTGGTTAATGAGATACACGACACAATCACAGAGAGTAGAAACTTTTGTTCACTCTTTTTTTAATTATTTATGAACTACAAAACGAAAATAAAGTAAAAAAAAATTAATAAAACCATAATTTAAACAAAATTGCAAGGCCTGAACTTAAAGCTTTTCGCGACAGGGAATGCACAGCCTGTTTGAGCATTCAAGGCAAATTGGTGCTTTGCATTCGAAACACATGTACTGTGTTTTGCGTTTCTTTGTATAATGGCAAGTTGTACAATTTTTTCTGACCAGCAATGTTTCTTCTGCATTCCTGCTGCATGAAGTGGGGCTCTCGTTAATCTGGAGGACGCGTCGTATGGCGTTCCTCAGGTTACGTTGCAATTTGTTGTTGCCTAAGCGACGCTCCATGTGTGGTCTTGTTAGCTGTTCAGCTCAGTTCTCGAACGTAAGACAAGTGGAATGGATGACCATCTAAAGCGATCTTTTCCAAAATATTTTTGTTTCCTACGTCGTCGCGATGGCTGTGATAGGGGCTCATCATCTTCAGATGAAAACTTTTGGTGTTCAGGTACACTCGAAGATAAATCACTATGTAAGAGGGAATTTTCCTGATTTCCCTCCTCTGTTGGCAATTTACATTCTGAATCCGATTCACAACTTCCTTCTAAAACATCATCTTGTCATAGGACAGGATGATATAGATCAGCCTCCACATCACTACATTCATCGTTAGATATATTTTCTGCGTCGGACAGATCTTGTTCCAACCATGGCTCAATATTCTTCTTATTAGTATTCATTTTTAACCAAAACAAAAAATAAATAAAAATCACTAAAACTCACGTAACCACCTGACAGAGGTCTCTCAGACTTAAAGTTGTAGTTTTTTACTCACCTGAGACAAACGCAAGCACATACAGAGTCGACAAGCGATTAAGCGGCACTGAGGGACGTGAGGAAAAGGTACAGGAACGCACAAGTTCGTACATGACACGAGCGCAATAATATTCACGATTTTATGTGCAACAGGATCTGTGAGACGTATGGTAGGTGGTTAAGGGTTAACACATGTGTGTCTGGTGATTTATAGTCTGGGGATATAGGTAGAGGGTTTGGTGTATGGAATAGAGGTATGTACGCAGGTATTGATCGTACCTGCGTACATATCATTTTTGCTGATGATTCAAATGATTTAAACCTTTTAATGGAATGTAATGTTTAATGTACCCTCCGAGATGACCGTCACCGCGGATCCACTGTCTACTTCAAACGTTATATTATTACCGTTAATGTTCACTGATTCCACCATTGGTTCACCTTTCACAGTGCGAATATTATGCAACTTACCGTCGTCCCCGGCGTCGCCCTCGCCCACCGTGCCAACTGCAATACTCTTTACCTTCGTACACACTCTGCGTAGATGGCCTTTGGTATTATACTTTTTACAGGTGTAATTTACGAACCGACGTTCCGACGACTTGTGGTTTGTATATCCGCACACCGCGCACTAGACTTTAGACTAGACTTTTGACTAGACTTGTTGATCTGGAACAACTGCTGAGGCGCGGGGGGGAGCGCGCCGCCCGCGCCCGCCGCATGCAAAATGTCCATTTTACTAAACAGTATACTATTATTAATATCATCGATGTTTAGAGATAAAGTCAAGATTATTCTTTCCAAAGAACTGATTAACAAAGTCAGTCGGGACCGAATTTCTAGTTTGTCGGTAGTATTTATAAGATCTTCAAAGGCTTTCTCAATTGCATCTTAATATTGATTTAAACGAACTTCGTTTTCCTTAACTTTCGACATCGTATTATTGAATGTAGAAATAGTTAATTTTATAACGTGGATATTGTCACGCATTATTATTGTTAGCTGTTTTTCGTCTGTCTGTACTTTATTTGTAGCGATAGTGAATTTGTTTGCGCCATCTGAATCTAAGGTTCCAAAGAACGTTTTTAACAAGGAACCACCAGGTTCGAGCAAACCGCGTTTAGGGCGTTTAGTCTCTTTAACCTGAACTAAATAAGATATTGAAGAAAATTTCTTAATGTTATTATTATGTTGTGTTCTCAAAGAATTGCAAGGAGTTGGAACAGTGTAGTAGTCAGTGTTTCCGTCCACGTTACGATGTGGGAGTCTTTAAGAGAAGAGTGAATAGGCTTCTTCTAGACTAGCGCGCTTTACCATCAAAGACTACATCGCCACTTACCATCAGGTGGGATCGTAGTCAAGCGTTAGCCTATACTTAATAAAAAAAAAAAAAACAAGAACAATCAACTTCACTTTAGCAGATTGCACAGAGTTACAGTACTTAGAAACTTTATCTAATAAGTATCCTACATTTTCTAGATGTGGTTGTATATGGCTAAGTTCTACGTATGTTATTACATTCCAGTAACTACTAATGAATTTAGCGTCTAACAATTGGCCGAAATATAGGCCGGGACTATATCTGATCTGCGTAAAGAATTTTTCGGCGAAAATTGAAGACTTCTGTTAATTAACGGATATTTTGGTTAGATTTAATTTCATATGTAAAATATTATATATGTTTAAATATATATATCGTTGTGTTTATTATTGGAAGGCAGGTTTGATTTCGTCATAGTGGTAACGGATATATTTTCGATCCATCTGTATGGTGACTGTGTGGTTACCATTTAGTTTTATTATTTTGTCAGGGCCCTTCCACACTGGAGACAACGCTTTGCTTTGTAAAGCTTTTTGTCGACTAATAAAGTCTATGATTCAGCGCACGAATGTAATCGGTATAAGGGTTACTTTCCAGGCTATCTATAGATTTGGGGACGTAAGGTTTACGACCAAACATGAGTTCTAACGGAGCTAAACCCGTTGTAGTGTGAATGTTTGTGTTATAGGCTAGCATTGGAATGTTCAAGTACATTTCCCGCGTGTGTATATTTTGATCTAGATAAGATCGTAAGTATTCCTCGAGTGTCGAATGGTTCCTTTCTATTGCGCCGCAGGTTTGTGGATGACAGGATATAGCGAAAATATGTTTGGCCCCGAACAATCTTTCCGATTGTTTAATTAAGTCGGAACAAAAATTTGCACCTTGGTCGGTTACTGTTGTTCGTGGTATTCCTATGTGCGAAATAATGCGCATTAGACGTTGGGCAGTTTCTTGAGCAGTGCAAGTCTACATCGAAGCATTGAAAACAGTTCTAAGTTTATTCGGTTCGCTTTTTTCGCGTAAAACTGCATGATGAGGCATATAATAACCGAAAATGGGCCTTTTTACTTGGCTTAGGTGCCCCATATCTGCACTGCATATTCTTTTAAAAATAATTTATACATTTGCTTTAAATTAGGCTGTCTATCCAGCTTGATTTCTAAATTATAAAAGCATTTTTTAGTACTATAATATTTGTCATCCAGCATAATAATTATAATCAGCGCCTCCTCAGGTACCTCTTTTAGAGGCATTTGAAGCCTGAACCGACCGTTTGGTAAACGAGTTATTGTTTCAATGAAATGAGACTTACATAACTTCTCTTCCTGCGAGTGTGTTTTTGTTGGTGACAAGTCATCAATTTGCTAAAATTTTTCTAAAGCATCGCTCATCTCCTGAGAAAAATTACATGAAACTTGTTTAGGTGTATTAAATTCTGAGGTATCGGAAATAAACAATGGACCTGCTACCAACCATCCTAACTTACAGTTCTGAAGGACAGGATTATTTAATCCTAATTTAATACTTTGTGGCTCAACTAATTTCCAATAGACGTCTGCTCCCAATAAAATATCTATAGCGGAGGAAATGGCAAACGTAGGATCAGCTAGGATTATGCTTCCTGGCAACAGCAAGGTATGAACGACAACCTCCATGTTCGGTAATAAACCGGCAATCTGCGGAACGATCAAAAAATTGGTGTGAAATTTAAATGAATTAACTCTAGATTTTATTTGAAGTCGACAAAATTCTGTAATATTACAAACAGAATTTTTTATTCCGCAAATATTTCTTGGTGCACTTGATATAACCAATAAGCCTGAACGATTTTTTAAATTATCCGTAATGAAGGACGATGGGCTTTCAGCATCGAGAAGCGCTCGGGCTGAGTATGTTTTATTGTTTACTACAATATCTACAACTGCCCTACACAAGAACACCGGACCCGCGACACGGCAGCAAGCGACCTGTGGCGGCGGCGCCAAGTAACCGGCTCATCCGATTGATTATTATTAACTGGTTGCACAGATTGGTGCAATAACGTTGAAGACTACGGGTACGCAAATAACACGCGCGTATTATGGTCGAACACTTTATTGTACGCAGATGAACAATAAAAGACAATAAGGTTTCACAGTGCGTAAAAATACAAAACGTGTGTTCGGCAGTTGGGCGCTGCGACCAGACTGACCTCGTCTATCGCCTTCTTTTGCCACTACCGACTAACAATATTTTATTAAAACTAACAATTTACTTATACTACCTACATACTATAAAGCTGTCGCCAACAAACGTATTATGCATATTTTTACATATTCGACAAACGGCTTTTAGTTTACAATGAAATGATTTATGGTCACCTAATTACGTTAGATGCAGCCGCAGGACTTAAAAAAACTAATTCTTAAAATATAAATTTAATAAAAGAAAGATTACATTAATTGTAGAACTAAATTAATATGATTAGCTATGTGCCGAACAAAACGGGTTCGGGAGCCCGCGGCACAATGTCTCCGTGAACTACGTGCTACCCGCTTACCTCACACGCGCCCGCGTCGCTCCGTGTAGACGTCTTGAAGATTGTCACGTCCGTCAGTCAGTCAGTCAAGTCAAGTACCAGTATCCTGATGCGAGCCGAAGCCGTTCCTGCTGCAACCCCCTGTAGTGGCAGCGCAGCTCGCCTCCCGGTACACCGCTAAGCAATCGAACCGTGGAGCGCAACACTAGCTGACCGTGCTGACCCGCGCGACTACCAACCGACTCTCCCCGCACCAGCCCGCGCGTCCGTCCAATACGGAGAGGTATTTACCGATACCCGCTGGTGCGAGGAGAAAAATATAAAAAATTGTGGGTCGTACCCACATCCGTACTATGTACCTATTCCGAACAAGTTAGGTCGAAGTGTGACCGAAGAATGACGAAATCCAATGCTCATTTCCACAGGCGTCGGGTTGTCGGCGCCTGCTGACCCGGCGTCTCGTGACGTTTACATACTTGGCGATTTTCGTGTAATAGAACTACGTAATTCCTTCCCCCACAGTTCAGCGACTATTTTCCGACTTTGAGGGAAAATGTTGCTGGATATGCTTTTGCGTTTTTACGAATTTCATAGGAATGCTTTCCAGGTGCTGGCGTAGTAGCGTACTGCGTCTCCACAGATTGAAACGTCGACAGATTATTACAATGGCTGTTGTGATAAGCGAGCCGGTTATCATTACATATGGGAATAGTTGTGTGGTACAGAGTGTTGCTAGTTATGGTCTCTTGTACCATTATCGGCTCTCTCATGACTTGATTGTAGGCTTCATGTAGTTTTCTCAGGTCGATGGATTGCAGCGAGATTCTGTGTTGAGATGTGGTTTCCTCCTTGGAGTTACGTGGGACATCGGTAATTATTAGTGGCTGTCCGGGTACTTGGTTGTTCTCGTTGACTATTGTAAATTGTGACGTCATCAATGTGCAATTTAAGGGTATGGTTACCAAATAGCTTCCTTGAAGCTGCTTGTATTCTTCTCTTCCGCATCGTAGATGGATTCTTGTAGTGCGAGGGAATGTGACGACGTAGTTCCCGGTGTCCAGTTGCTCCATGGCTTCCTTTTCCAGTGTTATAGTGGTCAGGTTGCAGTCATCTCCTAGGGCATGGTTTGTGACGAGCTCCCGTGTGCAGTCGTGATGATTTTTGACTCTGTTTATGGTATCGTCTTCGCAGAGGTACTGCTGGTCTACCTTCGGGCATTCAGCCTCCATATACGCATACGCTTCCCTATTGGTTGCTAGGAAGGGAAGGGATGGAATAAGGATCTTGTTATACCTATTCGGGGCTATCGAAAGTTTATACAGATCGAATATGTTCGCACTAACTATGGGAACCTTAAAAACTATAACTATCTGTTTTTCGACGTAATATGAACCTGGTTTTATGATACTATAATAGTCGCGCAAGTCTAAATTTAATATTCTATCATCCCCATATATCATTCTCACTCTTTATATCATTAACCTTAAAGTATCGATATCTATCATTGAACGATGCGTGCTAGCGGCACGCACAAGAACTAGCATGTTTTCTATTCTAACTAATTCTCCCAACAAATCATCGACTTTTCTGTTATGATGTTCAGAATCTGAGCGAAATGAGCATAATTTATTAAACTATTTTCTCTATAAGCAGTGCTATTCAACAAAAGTTCTAACGTAGCATTAATTGATTGCTGATTTCTAACTAACTGGTCTATGACGCCGTTATGTTGCGTCATCCATTCCTTGTTGAGGCTTATGTGCGAGTTGAATTCCGATACAATTGTAACTTGGTTGAAAATAGTTGGTTAGTGAATTTAATGCCGTTATCAGTTACTATGGTTAAGGGTAAACCATGGTGCGTGCAATATTTTAGTAAGGCCCGTAAAACGCTGATGGCTGTACCGTCGTGTAGATGATAGGCTTGTCCGTACTTGGAGAATACGTCGACGAACGTAACGTATTTTTCGCTATCTTCTGTGAACAAGTCCATATGAACTATTTCTAGAGGCTTGTTTGGAGGCGGAACAATGTTAAATCATGGTTGGATAGGATTACGGCCATATTTACCTTGACCACACACAATACATTCATTAATGATTTTTGTTATTTGTTCTTTCATTTTTGTCCAGTAGTACTTTTTCGAAGGAGACAAATAACACTCATTAATGCCTCTATGGTTGGTTTTGCCCTCGTGATAGTGTTTAATAATTTCTTGTTGCCTAAGATAAGGTTTAACGTTTTCAAGTTCGCTTTTGGCAAGTACGAGATTCATCGCGGAGCTTTTAAAGTTATTCTGTATGATAGGAATGATTGAATAAAGTCCTAACGGGGGGTTGATTAGAATTCCGGTTTTAATTTTTGCGTTCACGAACTCCTTTATTACGTCTATAATATCGGTCTCTAAATTTGATTCCGTTACTTGCACCGAAATGCGGGTGTGTGTGTCGAAGGGCTTCGAAACCGCGGGTCGCTTTTTTACGTCGCCTACGATAGTGATGACCAATTGGCGATGAAATTTGTTTAATGGTTCATCGGTTATTGGAACTTCCAATATGGGATTTTCGTGACTCGTATGAATGGTAGCGGTTGTAGAACCATGACTGCGTTCTGGTTGGTCTGAGGGATTCGCTAGAAGAGAATTAGTATCTTCGTTATGGATCTCAATGCGACTGAGGGCATCTGCGTTCGTATTTGATTTGCCTTTCTTGTAGACTACCGTGAAGTCGTATTCGCTATGCTTTAAGCGCCATCGAGTAAGGCGAGAATTCGGTTCCTTTAAACTCATGATCCACTGTAAAGGTTTGTGGTCGGTAAGTATTTTAAATGTCTGCCGACGGAAATGTCCTGTGTACGGATGCGGTGTTTTATTTGATTCGTGAATGTTAAATTTTCACCTTCGATATAAAATATGTCATGATATTTGGCACAAAGAGTCATCAAATTAGCCTTTTCTTCTTCGTTAAGGTGGTCAGTGCGGAGTCGCGATAAAACGTCTTCAGCGCGTTCGGTTATAGGCTGGGTGCGCGTGCACTCAACGTTAAACAACTGTGCGTGTGCGGGGCGGTCCAAGGAAAAAACGACATCGTTATCGCTAGTATTCTCGATCTCTAAAATACCTCTATTTTGGGAAACGCTGGTTATGCATTCGTGAATGACACAGTTACATAAAATTTGTTCGGGAATATAGACGTCACCATCACTACTGTCAACAGGAATTCTAACTAACTTTGAAGTATTCGCAGGAATTATATCCTCGTACAGGTTAACATTTCGCGAATTATATAACAATATTGGGTTCACTGCAGACCGAGTAATTAAATTTAATGTTTTTAAATCGATCTTTGCTTAACTCTTAGTTAACAGATCGAGCCCAATTAACCCGTCGAAATGGTTATGAAATTTATACACGAAAAACTTTATCGGTTCGTTATCTTTAATTTCTGGAAAACAGGGTGTATGTTATGATTTGGATATGAAGGACCAATGTGTGGTCTTAACGCATGAAAATAAAATTTGCGACTTTAACAACGTATATTAGAAGAAGCAGTGGTCTGTACAGTCGCGTTGCGCGAATACGAATGTAATAATGGTCCTGGTCGTCCGCACCCCTCCGCTCGCGAACGACCGCCGAATGAATGATGAAGATTGCGGTCACTCGCCACTCTTCGACTCCCGGCATCAAAACATGGTACCGTAATGGAACAATCATTTCGACTAACAGCGTGAACATTAGTAACTTCGAAAGGATCATAGTCAAGTTGATAATAAGGAAAAGATTTTTCTACAGCATCCGGGCTCAAAAATGATTGATTCGCTCCGGTATCGATGAGAAGCTTCAACGGAGGGTCTAAGATCTGAATAAATGGTAGGTGACGTTGGGTCTGCAAATTGACTTCTATCCTGGCTTGTTTGAAGGAGAATCTTCCTGTTGGCTAGTGCAGGGCTGAGGATCGTGCTCTGTGTCATTGACGCTTGGATAATCATTTACCGAAACAAACTCGGGACCGTAACTCTCGTGGTTTACATAATCATTATACCCACTCGCGTAAGATGGACACTCGTAGTAATCCGCGTAATAGTTGTTGTAGTCAGGCTCATAGTAATAGTTATCATAACCGTCACACTCGTTAAGATTCATTTCACGGCTTTTAAAATGATTCGTAGGTGGTGGGTTACCGTGCTTATTCCAATCATGGCCAGTTAATCGTCCTGTAGGAGGTAAGGCTTTAGGCGTGAAATATTGAACGCCGCTCATAGGCTTAGGGCCAAGATTCTGAGGCTGCTGATAACGAGGCTGAATACGGAACGCGTTACTACGTGGGTTATAATGCGGTGGTAGTGCACTGAACATTTGTTGAGTACGTGTTGGCATGCGGTACTGAGACTGATGTTGAGGGCCGGCATTGAACTTAAATTGAATTTGCGGTTGATTAAATTTAAATGGTTGAGGTTGAGGTGGCATCCACAGCGGTCTCTGAGTAGCGGGTGCTAACATCATAGGTGGAGGCTGGAAATTTTGCTTAGATTGAGAAGGCATTGGAATTAGTATTTGTGTTCTTGGAGGCGGCTGGAGAGTTTTAGGGTGTACATCATTATTACGCTGTTGCAAATATAAAATATTTAATTCCTCCTGAACAAATTTCAATGCCTGCTCTATTGTAGAAGGGCGCATACACCTTATTCTAGACCCTAAGGGCCCATGTAAGCCACGAACGAAAGCCTGCATAGTGAGCTTTTTATACAATGTCCGCTTAGACTCGATAGTGGTCGGGATGGTTTCGTGCAACGATATATATGTCATGATGGTACTAAAAAGAGTCTGACAATGATCGTAAAACTCCTGAGGGCTTTTGTGTCCTTGCGAAGCTAAAGAAAGGTCATTGTACAGCGCAATTTCGTCTCTTTGATCTGCGAAATTGTTAATAAGAGATTCGTGAATTCTTTGCCAATTATCAGGGATGCCATTAGATTTTATGATTGAAGTTTCTAACACTTCGTCAAAATGCAAATTATAATAATTTCTCCTCTTTTTTTCTTTTTTGCGTTCTATTATTATTTATTTAATTTTTGTTTGATTGTATATGTGGTTTCTTTGCGGATCGCACTGTGTACGCGACCGTACCGCGGGCGGTAACTGAAAATCAATATTTCGCTTCTAGTTGGTGAAAAAAGGCTGAGCTATGGCCCATTGCAGCGCCCGTGCCCGAATTGTGCACGGAATCAATTTTTGATTGTCGTTTTTATGTATAATGTGTTTTGTGTGTGTGTTCTGTTTTGGTTTTCAATAAACTTATTATCTATCTATCTATCTTAGTCTTATCCTGACTTTTCCCAGGAAAGCTCTGTCTACAATGGTTCCCTTTATCGACTCGATTGTAGAAGGTTTTTAGCACGTTAGCTCTGTTACGCAAAAAGGAAAAGAATTCGTCTAATGATGGCACCTTAACGTTATCATCGTGTGCGCCTTTGTGTACTTCCCACTTTTTACTCGTATATATTTCTGAGGGGGTGACGGAAGGGTTTCCGTCCCTCATACTTCTTTGCGTGTTCCTGGATTTATGTCCAGTGACAGGGATGCGAGTAAGCGGTTTCAGGGGTTTAATAACCTAGAGTTAACGAGTATATACTGGCGTTTATTCGTCACGCGCATACATATGTAACACACACAAAAATACATATATTTTAACACATGTAACACCGTTATCAAATATTAGCACAAATGTACGAGCCGTCTCACGCGTACTAGGGGAAGGTAAACAACATGGCCGCGCTTGGGCCGACCAAACATGTTTTTGTCTATGTGCGGCGGACGAGCGGGCGAGCGCGGGAAATTTGTATTTCGAGCGCTGCGCGCTACCGCCCCCCTACGGAGAGAAATAAGTCAAACGTCGTAAGGGGAGGTGAAACGCACGCGGCGACCTGAACGCGTTTGATATTGCGCTGAAGGCGCTGCGACAGCTACTGGAGCGGGGGCAGAAGTATGAGCAGGTGCTGGGGCTGAAGTTGCACCAGATTGTTGTCGAGGCGGGCAGGTGTCATCATCGACATGTGCAGGCTTAACACGATCCACGCTCACCTCAACGTTACAGTTGCCTGTAGCGAGCGTTATGGTTCTGTCCCGTCTAGCAATGACCTTGTAAGGACCAAGGTAAGGTCTTCTAAGAGAAGGCCTTACGGTGTCGTCTCTAAGGAATACATGGGATGCAGTCTCCATATCTTTGGCGACAAAAACAGGTCGTTTTCCATGTCTTGAAGTGGGATTAGGACGAAGTTGAGCCATAAAACTTTTTAGCTGGGTCGCAAGGCTGGAAGCATCATCATATTGATTCTCCGATGGGGATTTGGCAATGAATTCTCCTGGCAAACACAAGGGTCCACCGTAAACGATTTCAGCAGGCGAACATTGTAACTCTTCTTTCACGGCTTGCTCGCATTCCGAGGAGAACCACCGGCAGAGCTTTGTGCCAGAAGTCCTCGTGACACATCAAGGCGGCCTTGAGCTGCCGGTGCATCCGTTCTAGCAGCCCGTTGGCATGGGTGATAGCTCGTGGTACGAACGCGCTTGATCGAACAGAGTCGAAGAAGGTTCTGGAAAAGAGCGGATTCGAATTGTCGGCCTTGATCTGTCGTGACTATAGAGGGTACTCCGTACCGAGATATCCATTCCCTGAGGAAGGCTTCTGCGACTTCGTCGGCAGTGATGCCAACGAAAACTTGGCGTTAAGTATGGCCGAGACTTATTGGTGGACACGTCACAGAAGATGGTAACATCGGTGCCAGGTATGTTTACCTTTTCTAATTTTAATGACGACTCCGTGCGTGCCTTTTTGAGCTCATCATCGTTCTCCTGATCTTTAGCTAACGCCGCGTAGTCTTCTTCGAGATGAATAGTTTCGACCCGCGACATAGTATCGGCCACGACATTGTCCGATCCGCTAACATGTTGGATAACAGTCGTGAACTGGCTGATGAACGGGAGCTGGTTAAGTTGAACAGAAGGCAGTTTCTCGCGTCTTTGCTTGAAAGCGTAGACAAGGGGCTTGTGGTCTGTAAAAATCGTCACGTGTTCGACTTCCAGAATATGGCGAAAATGTTGCACACTTTCGTACACAGCCAGCAGCTCACGGTAATAAGCAGGCCATCCACATTGTTTCTCCTTCAGCTTCTTGCTGAAAAATGCCAGGGGTTGCCAAATGTCAGCTACATACTGCTGTAAGCTAGACCCTATGTCGGTTGCGGAAGCGTCTGTGAAGAGGCCAAGAGGAGTCTCAGGTATTGCATGCACTAGCATCGTCACGCTAGGTGTTCTTTACATTTTTGAAATGCCTCCTCATAAAGTGGTGTCGACGGAATCGGATGTTTACCTTTAGATTGAGTAGAGGTAAGTAGATCGATCAAAGGCGCCTGAAGCTCGGCAGCCTTAGGCAGGAAGCGACGGTAAAAATTCACCATGCCCAAGAATCTCCTAAGACCTTCAACAGTCTTGGGGAGAGGGAAGTTCTGGAGAGCTTCGATTCTCTCAGGAAGCGGGTCATTCCTTCTTTACAGATCCGGTATCCTAAAAAGGTGACTTCAGAAATACCGAGGATGCATTTTTGTTTTTAAGAGATTAAAGCCCCACTATGTGATACGGGGCTGTACAACTTGCTTAAAATAACAAGGTTTGGGTAAATTGAGTCTCCAGATTTATTGACGTGAGTGGGGTATATTAAATTGGTTTGGAGGGCTCGTGTAATAATATGAGTTATTATTAAAATGAGCTGATTGTTTTTAGAAGGTATATGAAAGTAGGTTTAGTATAAATTCTTGTTTGAATGGAGTAAATTGTATAATAAAATTAAATTTAATTGTATAAGTGGAAAGGTATAGATAGTAAAGAGTAAGGAGTAAATAGTATTTGTAAATAGCAATTGGTAGGTAAAATGTAAATTTGATGTAGAAATAAATAGTATTTGTAAATGGTAATTTGTAAGTAAAGTGTAAATTTAATTTTATTTTTTATTTGGGTTGCGCAAACATGATCACGTTTCCCATTTCCGTGATAAGCTGAAATGGTTGCCAATTCGACGTCGATGGAATACTCATATATTTTCTCTTCTATACAACATTCTCTTTAATCCTTTGTATCCATCTTATCTTAAACAACGCTTTCAATTTCTTCATAACTCCCACTCTCAATGTCTGAGATCAACTGAAAATCTTATCTTAAAAGTTCCAAAACATTCCACCAAATTCATTTACCAATCATTTTCTGATGAGGCTGTCCGTTTATGGAATGCCTTACCATTAACAATTAGACAGGCAGTCACTGCAAGCTTTTAAGAACTTTGTTAGTAAATTCTATCTTTCATTATAAATGTAATAATATGTTACTACATCTATTCTTAAATATTATATTTCCTAATAAAAGCCCTCACCAAAATTACTTATTACTTTACATATTTTCCATCCAAAGGTTGTCTGGAAGAAATCGCTCATAGCGCTCATAGTGATTGTTAGCGACGCAGTGATTAGCAGTGTGGGGTAATTTTATGTAATGGGCATAGAGATTAATAATAAAGACGGGCAGGCGAGCACCGTCCCGTCCCAACACGTCACGAAGTAGTTTCATTTAGCCCCGTCGATTACAGTGTGTATGGATCGCTCCTCAACCATTGCTTCGCCCTGTGGTTTAGTACTCCTCAAGTTCTTGGGCCACTGCATTTCTGCGTAGCTTAAATAGGACGGGCCGTGACACCAATCACTGGGGTAAACAAGTGGAGGGGAGTCTTCGCGTGTGGTTATGTCAGCTACGTTGGGACCTGAAGGAACGTATCGCCATTCACATGGTTTTGTAAGTTCGTCGATTTCTTCTAAGCGGTGAGCTACATACGGCTTATAATTGCGAGGATCACTGCGAATCCATTGCAATACGGTAGTCGAATCTGACTAAAAATATCGTTTGTCAGGCTGTACATATTTGTGCTCGCGCTGTACTGTATCGGCGAGTCGTGCCGCTAACAGCGCACCCTGTAGTTCGAACCTGGGAACAGACACTGGACGCAAAGGGCTAACCCGGCTTTTGCTCGCCACAAAACTAACTAGTACACGCCCGCTCGAATATGTAAAACGCCAATAAATAGCCGCTGCATACGCTTTCAAAGAAGCGTCGCAAAAAATATGCATTTGTTTATTAATGATGTCATCGCTGTTCGCACTTTCCGCGCCCGATGGATTAGATCTCCCCACTCGCTCGCACCACTACAGTAGCATCGCGGAATGCGCCGCGTGTGCAAGTGCTTTAGTTCATTGAGCCACTTAAGCCAAGGAGAATGCTCAGCCGTTTTGAAAAATTATTTTACCTTTTATTATAAATGGAGAAAGAAAACTGTGTAAATCATACGCTGACATAATAATACTAAGCATTTGCGCTTTAGTAGGTGGATCGATGCCACTTAAAATATTGGGAGAAATCCTATCAAAGTTAATTTTAAAGCCGAAAGTATCGTCGGTAGGATGCCACAACAACCCCGTGCGCCGGTGGGGACGGGCAGCACCCGCCTGCTGTTGCAGGACGCCGCGGTACTTCACAACCACCTGCCTTATGGATTGTTGTTATTTCATTGATCAGACGAATCGCCAGGTTTTCGACGTCGCACGAATGTAAACAATCGTCCATGTAGTGATTGTTTATTATCACATCGACGGCTTCAGGGTATAAGTCCTGAAATTTTTCAGCATTTTTATTTTTAATATACTGTGCAATATAGGGCGAACAGGTCGCACCGAATAATAATCTCTCCATAACATATATCTTAAGAGCCGCGTCGGGACCTTCCTGCCATAAAAATACGAAGACATGTTGGTCTCCAAGGCGAATTCTAATTTGCACAAAAAAATCTTTTACGAGGGTGGATTGAAAAGTACTCGGCCTAACACAGATCCATTCAATTCTAAAAATCAAATCTATCCACATTATTTAGTTCAGTTTAGACTAGTTCATTGTGTGAAGTTCGAAACGTGTGCGATAATTAGTTGTGATTTTATAAATTTATTAACAAAGTAATCGGACATAATTTCCGCGAATGGAGCAAATCGAGCAGCGTGCCGTCATTAAGTACCTCCATAAGAAGGGGCTATCATCAAAAGCCAACCATGATGACATGGTCAGTACATTAGGTGAGTGTGCTCTGTCATATTCATCCGTCAAAAAATGGATAGCAGAATTTAAGCGTGGTAGAGAGAGTGTGAAAGATGAACCCCGCTCTGGAAGGCCTTCGACGTCAACTACTGACGAAAATATTAAAAAAGTACTTGATTTAATAATGGGAGACCGCAGATTAAAAATTAGAGAGATAGCCGAGATTATAGGCATCTCTTATGAACGAACTCAAAACATCATTGTCAACGAGTTGGGTTTCCACAAGGTGTCTGCGAGGTGGGTTCCGCGACTGCTTTCAGTTGAACAAAAAAGGACGCGATTGACTATTTCACGCGACTGTTTGGAGTTATTTGAAGCCGATGCAGATGATTTTTTGAATCGTTTTGTTACTATGGACGAAACATGGGTTCATTACTGTACACCGGAAACAAAACAATAATCAAAACAGTGGAGAAGACCTGGTTCACCACCCCCTAAAAAGGCTAAGTCGATTTTGTCGGCAAATAAGGTGATGGCTTCAGTATTCTGGGACTCGAAAGGTGTGATAATGATTGATTATCTTGAAAGGGGTCAGACTATAAACTCTGATTACTACTGCACCTCACTACGTCGTTTACGAGAGGAAATAAAAGAAAAACGCCGAGGAATGCTCAGAAGAAAAGTCCTGTTTCATCAAGATAACGCCCGTGTTCACACGTCAGCACAGTCAATGGCTGAAATTCACAACTGTGGCTTTGAAATGTTACCGCATCCGCCGTATTCACCTGATCTGGCACCATCAGACTTCTTTCTGTTCCCTAACCTAAAAAAGCACTTGGGAGGTCAAAGAATTTCGACAAACGACGAGGTCAAAGCAGCTGTAGACGCATATTTTGACTCTAAGGAAGAATCATTTTTTTTTCAACGGTCTAAATGCTTGGAAGGGGAGGTGACAAAAGTGTATTGAACTTGATGGTGATTATGTAGAAAAATAAAAATATAACTGATTTAGTATGTGTTTATTTTCTTGGTTAGGCCGAGTACTTTTCAATCCACCCTCGTATATCGCCTAAGAAAACAATTTTATGTTCTCGAAACCGCAACATAATTCCTAATAACGAATTATACAAGTCGGGTCCAGTAAGCAAATAATCCTAAAGCCGAAAGGCTTAGGAATCACAAAAGAGACTTGGGGAGGCATAAAGGGCTACAGTTTAGGGTTATAACACCTCCCCCTTTAAGAGGAGACTATGGGGTTTATTCCAGAGTCTCGATTAGATTTTAGTTCTAAGTGGAGCCATCGGGATGGCTGTTTCCACGTCTGAGTTTTGTTCGACCTTTTCATTAGTCTGATTAGGAGCTGGTTGAGATGAGATGTTTAAGATGAATTCGTAAATTTAACCTTAAACCCGAAAGGCTGGTGTCTACTAAATTTACACATTTTCTTAAACACTATATAGCCTAGTATTAGAACAATTAAAATTATGGTTATAATAGTAGTTATGGAGTAAGGTGTCCCATATCTTACAATATGTGGAATCTGGGAATTTCGAATAGATTTTATGTCATTTAAAAGATCGTCTAGAGTTATTTTATTCTTGGAATTGAATTCATCTAGATCAATATCATGTAATGATAATAAATGTATGAATCGGAATTTAGAGTGTTTCTAGTCTGCATAGGATTGACTGGAAATCGAGACAGAGCGTCAGCGTTGGTATTCATTTTTCCCTTTTTGTATTTGATGTCGTATTCAAATTCTTCCAATTTGAGACGCCATCGGATATGCCGTTATCCGGGACATTGCATTTGAAAAGCCACTCTAGTGGTTTATGATCCGTCATGACTGTAAATCGATAACCATACAAGTAAGGGCGGAATAGCTTGGTACCGAAAATGATATTCTTTTCCAGTGACGCTGTAGTTGCATTCGGATTTATTTAAGGTGCGAGATGCGAATGCAATTGGACGATCTTGTCCGATAGGTCCTTGAGACAGGATAGCGGATATGGCATAGTTTGAGGCGTCGCATGTTAATAGGAAAGATTGATTAAAGTCTGGATAGGCTAGGATTGGAGCAGATATTAGTTTATTTTTTAAACATTCAAAGGCTAGCTGTTGTTCGTTTTGCCATTTGAATGGAATGTCTCTTTTCAGGAGTGATGTTAAAGGTTTGGCAAGTTTTGCAAATTCAGGAATAAATCTTCTATAATAGGATACTAACCCTAGGAAGGATTTGATGTCTTTTGGACACTGAGGGGTAGGGAACTCGGATACGGCTTGAGTTTTGTCTGGATTAGGTTTCACACCATTTTCACCTATGACGTGTCCTAAATAGGCAACTTCTTTTCGTAGAAATTCACATTTCTCTGGTTGAAGCTTCAAATTAAAACTGTGAAGTCTGTCGAAAACAATTTTCAGGTTATGGATTTGAGAGTAGACAACGATGTCATCCAGGTAGACGAAGCAACGCGAGCCTTTTAAGCCAGAAAGACAGGAATTCATTAGGTTTTGGAAAGTGGATGGGGCGTTTTTAAGCCCGAATGGCATTCTATTAAATTGGAAATGCCCTTGAGGGTCTGAAAAAGCTGTTTTAGGAGCATCCTCTGGCCTTATGAGGATTTGATGAAAACCAGAGGTAAGACCCAAGGTTGAGAAATATTTACTATTTCCCAACTGATCTAGGATTTCTGATATTTGGGGTATAGGATAGGTTTCACCGACGGTTACGTCGTTTAGTTTTCGATAGTCAATTACTATACGCCATTTACGTTGACCTTGGGAATCTAACTTCTTCGGGACTATCCAAATTGATGAACTCCATGGAGATGATGAAGGTTCTATAATGCCTTGATCTAGCATGTTTTCCATTTGAGTTTCAACTTCTTTTTTGTAAAACTCAGGAAATCGATATGACTTGGTATGAATAAGGAATATCACAGATCGTTTTAATTTGATGGTCGAGAGCAGTTGTATAGGTTAATTGATCGTCGGATAGATGGAAAATGTCCGAATATTGGGTACAGAGTTCAGCGAGAGCATCTTTCTCTTCTGAGTTTAGGTGGTTAAGACTAAGCGAATTTATTACCTGATCGCATCGTTGATATATCAGAGGTACTTTTAGAAACGGGGTAGGCGACAGAGTTTAACGGTTCTATTTTTAGACAAAGATTGGTCTTAACAGTTAAATAGGCTTCCGATGTATTAGCAACGGTCAAGTTAACGCGATTGTTATTTTTTACTCTAGCGATGCAGTTTTTGATTTGTTCTCAGAGGTTAGTTTTCGCTTTAAGTGTTGTTCCCCCTGTGGTGAGAAGGACAGCTTTCCGCTATTTGATACGGGTTGCTGCCTTCTCACCATGTGTTATTATGTTGATTGATAGCGCAAAGTTTAATGATAAATACCTTTATATGTATATACAACATTCTAGTATATGTGGTCAAATTTGAGGGGGTATATTTGTTGCAGGTTAAGTTTCATTATTGACTTTAGACTGTTGATGATTGAAGATGAAAACAGTGAATGATCTGATGGATGATTCTTTCTTGCAAAGGTCTATTAAATTGTAGGGCGAAACTTTCAAAATTTGGCAAAGTTCCTCGTGCTGTTACCGTTTAGCCGCAAAAATTGGGCAGTCCTGCAAGAGGTGCTCAATCGTTTGGGCTGTGGAGTCGTCGCAGGGGCATCCCTCCTCGTCAAGAATGCGGAATCGCTTTAAGTATGCTTTATGGAATCCATGTCCTGTCAATACTTGGGTGAGCTGGAATGTTAAGCCAGTCGCAGAAAGAAAGCGCTTGACATTCTCGAGGGTAGTAAGAAGAGAGCGTGTGTGCGAACCACGTTGGGAGTTGTAGTATCTTGCTTGCCAGGCACTTATAATTGTCTCGTAACCGTTCGCTTCACGTAGGACTGCGGGAATAGGCAATAGTCTGGGCGTTTCTATAGGGAGGCTGCTGAGCCTGCAGCCACGTCCGCCGCCTCATTTCCACTGATGCCGGCGTGACCCTTGATCCAGGAAATATCAATTTTATATTTATTGCGATGTTGGTGTATGAGCGAGTGGATGTATGTGACTATTGGATGTGTGTTGCTTCGGAATTTGATGGCGTATACAGAGGCTTTAGAATCTTCTTAGATTATTGTTTTCTGTTGCCCAGAGGCACGCTTGAAGTATTGCATATAGTCCAGCCTGAAAGACTGAGCAAGAGTTGTGTAGCTTGAACTTCCTGGTATCAAGTGTGGTGTTATCCGGGGTGGTGACAGTAAACTCGGCTCCCACTGAACCGTCCTCTAGTTTACTGCCATCGGTGAAAACCCGAACGGCAGTAGGAGACCACTTGCAATGTCGACGTCGGCTTGATCGTAGCAGAAGGAGGGCTCAATTGTAACCCTGTGGACGGGATGTAGGAGTTTTGCAGCAGGTGTAGGAGCTTCATACTAGATGTCTGGTAGGAAATCAGTAGCTTCGGTAAATTTGGTGGTCTCCATGCAGTGCACGTCCCTTACTTTTAGATCGAGAAGTATGAATTGCGCTAGAGTGATTGCTGCAGTTGTAGAAACGGTACGGAACCCTTTAATAGCTCTGATGGCAAAGCCGCGTTGCAGTTTGGCTAAGGCGCTCCTGACATGCTGCTTTTCTATTATATGGCTCCATACCCCGGCCGCATATGTGACGATAGGTTCAATGACATGGAGGTAGATGGTGCGAATGTTTGCCGGGTGAGCTCCCCAAATGAGTCTAGTAAACAAACATAGCCTGTTGAAAATGCGAGTGGCTTTTTCTGTAATATGTTTAACGTGTTCTTTAAAAATCAGTTTTTCATCTATTATGATCCCTAAAAATTTAATGTGCGGCTCGAAACTAAGTTGAATATTATTGAAGATTATTGTGGCCTTCTTGGCCTTGGGTGTAAAGGCTATTAGCTGGGTCTTGGCCGGACTAAAAGTTAGCTTGACTCCGTTACTCCACTCCATAATTACTTTTAGTGCCTTGTTAGCGGTTTCCTGTAATGCGTGTATGTTTTTTGTGTGCACAATTAGCAACACATCATCGGCGAAAGCCTGGAGGTGGCATCCATCCGGCAAACGCATATTCAGAAGCTCGTCGAGTATAATATTCCACATAATGGGGCCGCACGCGGAGCCCTGGATGCAGCCTCTTGTCAAAGTTTTTTCCACTCTGTGGCCATCATAGTCGAGAACCGCTCTTCTATCCCGGACATAACTACGGATGAGACCGAAGATGTTTCTAGAACAACCGATGCGTCTAAGTCCGTCAAAAAGGGCTGGCCACCATGCGTTGTCAAAAGCTGCCTTTATGTCTAGCGAGATCGCGATTGCTAGTTCTTCATTTCCTTTGGCGGTATCCACTATCTGTAAAGCCGTGGTGACGGCAGCAGTGGTGTTAGTCTGTTCTCTAAATCCAAATTGTCGGGGGTTGAGCGTGCCAGCAACCGAAGAGGCGTGAGTGACCCTTCTGATCATCAGCTTATCCAGCAGTTTGCCAAATACTGGGAGTAGACCTATAGGTCTGTGGGATGTAGGTGAGCTGTAATCGGTTTTTCCAGGCTTAGGGATGATTTTCACATAAGCTTGCTTCCACTGCCTTGGGAAGTGTTGCAATTCGAGACATCTAATAAAAATTTTTGTTGTGAGTTCAGGGAAGACCAAAAAGAATCGGGTGCAGATATCAGCCGTAACACCGTCCATACCCGGCGCCTTCTTGGGGTTCATGTTATTGAGAAGCTCCAGGACTTCAGCAACGAACGGGGGTTCATTGGGTGTGTCGGGCATGTTTGCCCACCGGCCGGCCTAGTGCGAGAAAAACGTAAAAATGCCAAAATTTTACACTCTCACCAACTATACAGAATTACTTTTTTAAATATATAAATTGTATGTGTATATTCAATTTGTACTCGGAGATTTCAAGGAGTTTTGACCCGTAACGACCAGGTATATATATCGATGGACAGAAACTATTAACCAACGAAAAATAAGCGTGTAGTCGCAACAACTATCGGCGATGAACTCTAGCGATGCAGTTAGCTATTAGTACGTTGTCGGAGAAGTGTTGATCTACAATGATACCTTCTTTGAGGTCGGTTTTCGCCACTGAGCACTGTATGACGGCTTCAGTCCGAGGCGGGATTACATAAAATGGTTCAGTAAAAAGCAATTTGATTTCCTGGTTATCAATCTTCAGGATATCATGAGTGTAATCGATTTTACACCCAAATGTAGTTAGAAAGTCTGTACCAATGATGCCATCATAAGGTAGGTTAATGTTTTTTATGATATGCAATTTGAACGGTGCTGACTTTTTGTCGCTTAATTTTAATCGCAGTTGAAAATGGCCTTCGGTTTGTGATGGTTCATCGCCAGGATCTATACCCTTTAATTTAATAGGTTCTTTAATTAATTTTAAGTTTTTACGCACACTGGATTCTTTCAAAAGGCATATCGCGGACCCTGTATCGACTAATAAGGATCTGAAGTGTTAGATATTGAGAAAAATAATTGTGATTCCCGACATTTTGTTAGTAAAATAGTAGGTGTATTGATTTTAAAAGATTGAAAGTGAAAAAGGGAGGGGATGCCGTAACGTCGTTTCGCTATAAATGGCGGATGACTGTGATTCTCGCCACATTCGTCGTGTTTGGGCAATGTGCGAGGTGTGGGCTCTGACTTTATATTTTAAATAGATCGCTTCTAATAGAAGCTTGTGACTCTGTAGCAGCACGAATTTAAAATATTCGCGCGCAAGCAGCTCGACTCCGGCGCAGTCGCGCGCGCGGTAATTAGAATTTGAGCGTGATCTTTGACGAGACAGCGTTCGCTGTCTACGCTGTGATCTTGCCTGTCTTTGATTACGCGAGGAATTGGAACTGCGAGTATGCTCATCAAGTTTTAAGGCAAGTCGCTCCACCATCTTCTTGAGTTCCGCGATCTCCGAATGACTTGCAGACGCGGGGTGCGATGACGATGATGCGGCTGCAACGACGGGATAGCACGGTGAAGTCAGCTCATGTATCCGATCAGCAAGATCTGCAAGCTGTTCTAAGGAGTGCGTTGTTTGCGATGTCAACACAGTCTAGATGCTGGTAGGAAGACGATTAACCCATATAGACTTAATAAAATCTTCGGGTGCTGTAGATCCAGCAAGGTCTTGAAGATGCCTCAAGAACTGGGACGGCTTTCTATCACCCAGTTCCTCGTGAGTGAGTAGTTGCTTCACCTTGCGTTCGTGCGACGCAGTTAACCTCTTAATTAATTCGGTTTTAATTTTTACGTAGCGATTATTAGTTGGCGGGCGTAAAATAACATCTTTTACCGACTTAGCGTGTAAAATATCCAGGTTGTTGATTACGCTGTTAAATTGTAAGTGATCATCCGTAATATCTAAGCATTCGAACTGTGCCTCCAACAATGCAAACCAAATTTCTGGATCCTCCGGTGAGAATTGTGGGACTTTGATGTTATATTTTCGAAAGTCTGTCAAAGTACCTTGCGAATCCATAGCACGTACGGTAACATTTTCTTCGTTCTCACCGTCGGCCATCGAATCACTGCCGCTATCACACATTGTCGTGCTCAAACGGGGTCACCACTTATAGTAAATACACTTTATTAGTACACAGTACATATATATTACACATATAAATTAGGCTGTTTAGACTCCTTTTTCAGTTCAGCAAAATTTTCCAGGATTCTTGTAAGAGTCTCCGTTGACGTTACACTTGACGTGTGTTGTGTCGTTGTTGTCATCTCTAGTAGATATCCCTTGAACTGTATATTCCCTTCTTCATCCATATAAGTATCACGCAATTCAGATGCCATTGAAATCCATACTTGTCTTTTTTCATGTCTTCTTTGTAAAGTGGCTTTTACTTTTTGAAAAGTTTGAGTTTTCATTATCTCTGTATGTAGCCGTATTGGTTGTAAATGTTCCGGAATTATGAACACGTTTTTATCGGCATTACTAATTGAGGTTATGTGAATCATATTTGTTTTCGGATCTTCACTTGGTTTCACAATAAATTCAAATTTTAATTTTTCCATCGTTTACAACAGCTATAACTAATGTTGTTTTGTAATATGTTGTTTATTGAAACAATAAATTAGGTTGTTGCTCTGTAAAGAGATATTTATTAAATTACTAAAAATTACAAATAACTTTTAATTCTACGCACAGCTTAACTCTATGTAATATTAACAATATACAGTTGTTTACAAACCTGTAAAGAGAAACAACATTAAGAGCTATTGCTTCAAATATAATTTTTACAATATTAATGTAATAACCGTAATCCTTTTAATATGCTTAATGGCGGTCAAATGTGTAAAGCCCGAGTAGTGAGTCAACACAATTTTTCTACAGATAATGTCTAAATGAACCTAGCGTAAAGTGCTGCCACCATAGATAATAATTGAAACTTAAATGAGGCATAAAAGCTTCATTTATATATATATTATATATTATCACTACAACATATACACAAAGATTACAAGAGGTATAAATCGATCAGCACTTATCGATCGTCGTAAGCACACTGCGCGTCGAACGTAACCATCGCTTCCACCGCGCCGACATTATTACCAATATTTGAAATTCGTGCTGCTACGACTCTAATACCACATGAGGTAATAACCTTTTGGTCGTGTCTATGTGTACTTCATAAACTGGATTATCTGTCTCCTTGGATATGGACGGGACAGCTGGATTTTGGGCATCATAAGGAATGGATGTGTTAGGGTTTCGGATTTGAATTTGTTTATTCGTTAAATAGGAAGTGTGTAAGGATTGGACGCTTGTTGGGGGCTGAATACCCGAGTGGCCCTTGGGTTTAGAAGATCGGGCGCTTATTTGGGGAAGGTTACCCGTGTGGTCCCTGGATTTAAAATGTTTGATTGGGGTATCGGCTCTTAGTGAGGTTGACAGTCTCGTGCGATACCGTTTCGAGACTTTTATTGGTTTAAAGAGTCTGGTGAAGCATCCACTTCATCGTAACCGGTTTCCTCCTCAGGTTGCTCAAGGTAATTTATGCGCGGTCGGTAGCCTTGACTAGTTCCTGGATTTTGTGGAACTTTGAAGCGATTATTGTTAAATTCGCGTTTTTTACACACTGAAATGTCGTGTCTAGCGACAAAAGGCATTGGAGGTACCTTGTGACGAGCAAGTAAACGGCTTTTGCGAAGATGGAACTACATTATTTGATTTAGAAGAGTGAGGTTTAAATTTATTGTTGCTATTGTTATTAGCGACTCTATGGTCCGGTTGTGGGCGTTTGCATAGCGTTTGCTGTATACGTTCTTCGGATATAGCGAAGTTTATAGCTTCGTTTAAAGTTTTGGGTGACCTACATCTCACAATGCTGGATATACGGGGATGAAGTCCCACGAGGAAGTGATGGAGAGCAAGGTCTTCCATGGCTGCACAGCGGCCAGACAGATCCTTTACTTTGATATTAGAAAGTCTCACTTCTGTTAGTAATTGCGAGAGATAGGTTTCCACACGAAGTGCATATTGATTTACGGTGTCTTGCGGACCCTGCTTGTTCTCTTGAAGAGCAGCCAAGAGATGTGAATAATGTTTACGTTCACTGAATTGGACCTTCAAGAAATCTTTCAGCTGGTCCCAGGATCCAAAATCCTTTATGGAGCAGGCAGTTTTCGCTTTTCCGTTTAATTGGCTCAGTATATATTTAAACAAAATTGGTTTTTGGGTATCAGATGCAAGACCAAAGGCATTGTCGCAATTTACAAGGAACGAGTTGAGAGTTGTTCTATCACCATCGTAAGATTTGATGAATTTAAATAGGGTGTTCAGCTCTAGGTTGGATGCCATGGTTTCTGTTGCCGTATTTGCAGTAACGCAAGGGGAGTTGAGAGGTGATTTCACGTATAAGTCACGTGGAGATCGATCTGTGTCACAAAATTCGATGGGCAATAGTTTCTCTTCTTGTTTAGTCAATTTTGGCATAATTTCCTTTCAGAAAGATTATAAACATTTATAATAAGAATGATCTTCAAGCAAAATAATAACTATATAATAAAATAAAATAGATCAAGGTTAACGGAACCCTAAAGTTTGAGCTTAGACTAAACAATGACCAAAGACTTACAGTACAAATGCTGCGTAGGCGATTGATAAGAACACGACGGCGGCTGCACGCATTCCGATGTGATTCGTAACGACGATGGATATAGTTGGTTTTCAGAAGCGGCGGATGATGATGAGGGATATGAATCCTGTACCAGGATACAGGGAGTCTTCCGTTTTTTCTTTCAGATGGTTGAAGTTCTAGAGTGTGGTTATTTCTCCTTAGCCAGACGAATTTACCTTTTCCAGGAAATGGGTGTTGATTGGCGAAGTTGAAGAAGGAAGATTGAAGGCGAAGAAGAATTATTACTTATCTCATTCCTTATATTAATCAAAGTTTCAGAACTAACAGTTTCATCGGTATTAATATCTAATTTATTACTAAGGTTATCTTTTAATCTACTATTCTTAATCGTGTGATTGTTTTTAATATCTTTAACCTTTACGTCCGTTTCGGGCTAAAGAATTTTAGCGATTCGGGATATGTCGGGGTCAGATAATTGTAAAGTTAAAAGCCAATTGTCGGTTTCTATATTATAGACAGCAAAAGAAGACCCTTCGTTCTCACACTGCTGTTTAGAATTACGGCTCAACGCATCAACATGCGCCATACGGGCTCTTGGACGATATTCTATAGTAAAGGTCAACTCGCTAATTTGGAGACACCATCTAGCTATGCGCGGTATTAAATCACGTTTTTTCCGCGCTATTTGATACGCGGCTGTATAAGTAGTTCTTAAAGTAAAATGTACGATAGGTGTAAAAGAGGTGGTATAAGTATGAGTATGTTTATAAATGTATAGACAGTGGTAAATAAATTGTAGGTAAAAGGTAGAAATTAGGTGAGATTTATGATATTAGGTGCCGTTGAAGGTTTTTAAGTTGTCAATAATGTGTTCAATATGACTAATGAAACTGTTAGTAGTGCTTTCTTTCGTTAATATGGATGTAAGGTTGAATGGTGAGACTTGGAGTGAGTGGCATGCGATTTCGTGGTTGGTTCTTGATCTGTAAAATTTGGGGCAATCTTTAATTAAGTGGAGTATAGTCTGAGAGGTTAAGCCATCGCAGGGGCATGAGTCGTTATCAGTTATATTAAACCGATGGAGATAAGCCTTGTGATAGCCATGTCCAGTGAGAATCTGTGTGAGTTGGAAAGATAAGTTGGTCTTGCTAGTGAGTTCTTTAATATGGGCGGTTGTAGGGCACCATTCCTTAAGAATGGGGCCCAGCCTATTCTCCTGGTACATGGCCTCACATTGGCTTATTCCATCGGTTTTAAGGATACTTCGGACATAACTAATGGGGAATTCCGCGGCATGTGGTCGGCTATGCTTTTCAGCAGCAGCTTTTGCTGCTACATCTGCGGCCTCGTTGCCAGCAATGCCCACATGCGCCCGGACCCACACGAGCTTGACGCGGCTGTTCTTGAGAAGAGTGCGCTGGATGGAGGAAGCATATTTATTGTTGCTCAGGGGGTTGGCTATTTCATCCAAAGATGATTTGGAGTCAGAGCAAATATAGATGTCCGGTTTGGTATTGAGGTTTCCATACCAGTTACAAAGATGGTGAATTGCAACCATTTCCGCCTGGAACACCGTATTCGATGGATGCAGCTTCACCTTTTTGGTGGTGATGCGGCCATCATGATGGTAGATGACGTATGCCGCTCCCACCAATCCATCGTGCTTGCTTCCATCAGTGTAGGCGAAGATGGCATTTGGGAGTTCTTGTCTGAGTTTTTGGATGTCGTCCTCAGAATTCGCTTCTAGGTAGGGAATGCGTCTCCGCTCAGAAGGGTGGATGTGATTGGAAAGTGGTGTTGGTCTTTCCAGAGTGATGTCCTCAGGTAGGAATTTTGTGTTTCCTATCATTTTGGATAGCTCCACCGTAGCCATTTGCTGAGCTTTGATAGTGAGAGGTGTAAGGCCGGAGAGGGCAATGGCATTTATTGTGTTGATGGTTTTAAAACCTCTAATGATCTTGATGGCGAACCCGCGCTGAAGGGACAGAAGCCGCTTCTGTGTGATCTTGAATTTCAGAGCGGGTTCCCATATTGAAGCAGCGTAGCATACAATGGGTTCGATGACTTGTTGGTAGATTGTTGTAACATTTCCAGGGTGCACACCCCAGGTTGGGCGGATGTAGGTGGTAAGTTTATTGTGAATCCTTTTGGCTTTGTTGATAACATTCGCAACATGTTTAATGAAAGTTAATCTAACGTCTATTGTGACACCGAGGATTTTGGTTTCGGTACTGGGTGTTATGAGTCTGTTATTCATGAATATTCTAGCTTTCTTTTGAGCTTTTCTTGTAAATATTACTGCCACTGTCTTTTCGGGTCCAAAATATAGTTTGTTGTCTTCTCCCCATTTGCTTATCTTGTCCAGCGCGTCGTTGATGTTAACAGACAACATTTCGGCATTCTTGTGTACGGCCAGAAGGGTGACGTCGTCCGCATAGGCCTGGATGGTGCAGCCTTCAGGAAGCCCAGTCTCAAGTAGGTCATCCAGGATTAGGTTCCACACTGTAGGACCGCAGACGGATCCCTGGATGCACCCACGAGTCATGGGCTTCGATGCGGTGGAATCAGCGACATTGATGGAGACCTTTCTGTCGCAGAGGTAATTGAGCAGAATTTTGTGGATATTTCTGGGGCAATTGACTCTATGGAGTCTCCGCACGAATGCAGGCCACCATGCGTGGTCAAACGCCGCCTTAATGTCCAGGGAGACAATGGCAACCTGTAGTGCTTTGGCCTTGGCCTCCTTGATACCGCTGATGAGTTGGTGGAGAGCCATGGTAGTAGAGCTCTGCTGTTTGAATGCAAACTGTTTGGGGTTGGAATTGTTGTTAATATTGAGATGGAAATTGAGTCTTTGGATTATGAGTTTTTCTAGAAGTTTGCCGATAACTGGTAGAAGGCCGATCGGTCTGAAGGACGTTAGGTTGGAGTATGACGGTTTATTGGGCTTAGGGATTATTTTGATGAATGCACACTTCCACGCCTCTGGAAATGTCCCCAGAGTCATGCACCTGTTCATAATGCCTGTCATCACCTCGGGAAGGCATTCAGCAAAACAAAGCCAAATGTCCGAGGTGAGACCATCAGTCCCGGGCGCCTTTCTCGGGTTCATCTCCCTGAGCGCGTTTATAATTTCCTCTGTGGAGAATAGAGGTTCTTCTGATGAGTTACAGGGATCGAGGTCAACAAAAGAGCGTGCTGCGGTATGTGAGGGAAGAGTGTCAGGAGTGTCTTCCGGGAAGAAGTGGTCGAGAAATGCCTGTGCAGTTTCCGTGCTGTTGGTGGTATGGATGTTGGACGGAGTGAGTATAGTGCTAGGAGGTTTGATCTGAGCTCTTGTTTTAATTAGTTTGTTGGTGATAGACCAGACGTCTTCTTTCCCCTGTTTGTTGCAGAATTCCCTGAAGTGCTGCGTCGAGGTGGAGCGTATTTTTTCTGCATATAGTTTCTTTATCTCGGCTTTTACTTTTAAAGCTTCTTCCAGAGGTAGATTTTTCTTTTTAAGTTTGCTTAGTTCTCTGTGATTTTTTAGAACTTGTTGTTTTAGGTTTTCCAGCTCGTCGGTCCACCAGATGGCTCGTTTCCTGCCTCCGGAGGATCGGGGTAAGTGTTTGTTGCAGGTATCTTGGATTATTTTGGTGACATTGTCGATGTAATTTTGGAGGGCTTCTGTTTGCAGTTCGTCTATTTGGATATCCGGTAAGTGTGAGCTGTTGAATTTTTCTTTGATTTTATCTTTAAGGTAAGTCCAGTCTTTTATTTTATTAGTGTTATATCTGTAGGTTGTAGTTTTACGGTTGTTTTTTAGATTATTAGGGTTGATTTTAAGCTTGAAGGTAATTGCGTGGTGGTCTGAATATGGGCACACATGATGTGCGACTCTCCAATCGGCGATGTGTCCGGCGATGTCGTCGGAGACGATGGTGAGGTCAACAATTGAACATCGGGTGTTCCCATTTGCTGTTGTTTCATAGGTGGGTTCGCGACCGATATTTGCTACGCAGATGTTGTGAGCGAGCAGTAGGTGGGATATGTCCTTGCCTCTTCTGTTTTCAGCAGTGGAACCCCATGTCGGATGCCATCCGTTGAGGTCCCCGGCAATAAGGTGAGTGGCATCCCGGTTGGAGGTGAGTAGAAGATCTAATTTATTAAGAGTGCTCTTTTCGTCCACACGTGGTTCCGCATATGCGCAGGTGAGTATGATTTTGCGCCGTTTGGTGTTCAGTAGTATAGAGCATAAATTAGGAGACGAAAATTGGGGAAGTCCTATCGTACTGCCCAGTCCGTTTCTGATAAAGATACAAGATTTTGTATGTTCTGTCAGGGTTGGGAATTGATAAGCTGTGTAGTCGGGGATAGACTGGGCGCAGTTTCCAGCTCCAACATAAGGTTCGTTAATGAAGACGATGTCGGTCTTCTCATCGTCGAGGAATGCATACAATTCGTTCTGTGCATTGTAGCATCGAGCAAGATTGCACTGTACGAAAGTGATATGTTCCTTATTGGTCTCGTTCGTTATAGGGTTTGCGTTGCCATTTTTCCTAGTAGTATGGTTTGATTGGGATGATGTGGTATTAACAGCCATAATCGGTTTTAGAAATTATGCTGTCGACGGCCGCCTTGTGGCAGGGGCATGATGTCGACGTTGCTGAGTGTTTAGTGTTGGTTAAGGTGTTCAGTTTGGTGTTTTTGGCAACGCAGTTGAAGCACTTGGTGGTTTCTTTGTTTGTCTTATTGGGGCAATCCTTATAGGTGTGCCCCTCGGAAGCACAGTGGGAGCATACTTCATTTTCGGCCCGGCAGTGCTTTTTTGTGTGTCCGTAATTGAGACACTTGAAGCACTGCAACAGGGGAGTAAACGTCTCGACGTGTACCCTCTGGTGATCAACGTTTAGTCGAGCCTTTTTAATGATGCAGCTCCAGAGTCTAGGGGTGGTGATGAGGATGGCGTTGTATAATTTTTCGTTCCTGTTTGATCTAGTAAACTTGAGTGTGAGGTCTGAGGGATCGTTGTAATTCTCAGAGATCTCCTCATTTTGGTTGCGGAGGACATCCACAAGCTCTTCAGGGGGGAGTTCTCTTCCGACACCCTTAAGTATGACCATCGGGCGGAGCATTTTAGAATGCTCGCCCTGAATTTCATGGGATGCCTCCAGTTTTCTGATGGTCTTGTTGCACTGTTCGCGATTTTCAAATTCGACGATTATTTTGTTAGTGGAAATGATGCGGGTTGATGTCGGGGCAAAGTTCTCTTTACGAAAGGAGACGTTCCTTCTCCATGAATCGAGAACATTCTGCCCCGACATCTCCCCGGACTTCGATGAGACGATTATCGAGGGTCCGGAGGTTTTCCCTCCCTGAGCCCTCGTCACAGAAGGGGTTGCCGTTGCCGCAGCGTATGTAGTGTTAATCCGCGGAGAGGCGGGGCTTTCCTTTTGCAGTTGGTCGACTTTCGTGGTTAGCTTGCAAACTGCTTCCTTTATTTGTTTTAAGTCGTTTCTTTCCTCCTCTTCTTCTTCATGCTTCTTAGTTTTAGCCTCATCGGTGTATTCCTCCACTTCCTTCTTCAGGGAAATACCTGCTTTGACCAGCCTCATTACTATAGTGTAAAGGGCTTGAGTATTTTCCACGACCGTATGTTTGATGGTGGCCTTGATGTTCCCGGATGCCTGTAATTGGCTCCTTATTTCACGGTATAGCTCACCAGCAGCGGCAGCTATACCGTCGAAGTCTACGTTTCTGTTTGACGGTCGAGGGGAAGCGCAGTCTATGGAAAAGGTTGAATTCAGTTGGACTCTGTTCGGGTTATTCAGGCTGCTGCAGCCCTGATCCCGAGCAATAGGTTTGGGGTTAGTTCCCTTAGCTCCGCGTGCCTTGACAGGCTCCGTGGGCTGTACGGTGTTAGGGTCAGATGTTGGGATAACAGGGTCAGGCTTTGAAGGCTGCTTAGGCGGGCTCACCGCTTTCTTGACAGGACTGTGTATCATTTTGGTGAATGTAGAGGCTAATTTATTGATTAAAGATTATTTCTTTCCCAGGGGGTGCCGTGCGGCTGCGGGAATGGTATGAGGAGGTGAGTAGGGAAGGGCAGAACAGGTACGTACCTGCAGAAGTAAGTGAATGTAACGCAATGTGCTGATATGAGCAGAAAGGCAGATTTTCAGACCGAAAAAACCACACTTTCTCAAATAAAAATTGAGCAGAGTTATTGTGGTCGTTCAAACCCCACTGGGAATTCGCGGAGTCCCCAGCAGGACCTTTTGACCGAAGCAGATTCAAAATCGACCCACAAATAAACAAGTTATGTGAGAAAAACGGTTTCGGCGGGAGGCAAAAATCAATATACCTAGCCTAGAAAGGGGGAGTGGGGGGGCGATTTTTTGCGTTTTTTGTCGTTATTTTTGAATAAAACGATGCAGGGGCCGGTCAGAGGTGAACACCGCCCGGCCTAGAGCGAGAAAGACGCGAAAATGCCAAAATTTGACACTCTCGCGAGTTATGCAGAATTACTTTTATAAATAAATAACTTGTATTGATATATAAATTTATACTCCAAGTATTCAAGGAGTTATTGACTCGAAACGACCAGGTATATTCGAATCGATGGACAGAGAGACGATTAACCAACGAAAAAAGGAGCGTGTAGTCGCAACAACTGGCGGCGATAGACTCTAAATCACGTTTAGTCAACGTCGTACTGTTATACGAGGTTATCGAAAAGGGCTTTTAAAAAAAGAAACTTTATTGAACTCTGACTGATTTCAGGGATTTGAATATATCGGGATAAGGGCACGTGTCGAAATAATAAACTTGCGTAAACATGAAGTAAAATGTCTTATTGTTTATAGTATACTTTTTAAAAGAGTGGAGTTCACGTTCGCCCTCTTGAATGGAATTTTCAGGCGTAAGGAGGATATCTTGGATGTAGGGATTCGCATCGTCGAGGTCAATAGATGTTGGGATTAATATCGTGTTACATTTACTCTTAAGAATGCTCTCGTTGTGCTCCTTTATGTACGTGTTGTAAGTTTCCTTTTTGCTAAAAGATTTTAAAAATTCCGAGTAATCTTTTTGGGAATTCGTAAATGTTCCATCAGTTTGTTGATTACCTTTTGGAGATGGAGCATCTGGAGGTGGATCTGGACTTAGTATGTTCGGATTTGGTGGATCTGAAAGTGGATTTAGTGGGTCTGGAATTGGATCTGCTGGATCTGGGAAATCAGTTGGAGACAGAGGGATTAGTGGACTGAAATCAGGAATTTCTGGGTTGAATGGACTAAAATCTAGAGTTCCTAATTATTGGATTGACGGGATAACGCGAAAGTGCATCAGCGGCTGAATTAAGTCTTTTCGATAGGCGATTTCTTATTCGAATTCCTGAAGTTGTAATTACTAATTTGCTTTTTTTTATTTATTTGTTTTTAATATACTAATTTCTCTTTTAACATTTCGAATGCTAATTGTTGTTCATTTGTCCAATCATAAGCCGCATCCTTTTTAAGAAGTGACGTAAGCGGCTTGGACGATTTTGAAAATTCGGGAATGAAACGTCGATAATATGATATAAGGCCAAGAAATGATTTGATGTCCTTAGGACATTCTGGAATTGGAAATTCTTGAACGGCTTCGACTTTGATAGGATCTGGTTTTATTTCCACACATCTTTATCATTTAAATAATCGTTAACACTATAATATGATTTACTTATCAAAACATTTTTAATTTTATTTTTTAATTTATGAAGTGGCAAATCTAAAACAGATTGTGGAACCTTATTATACATTCGGATACCGAGCCCCACAAAGCTTCCATTAATTTTGTGCAGACGAAAGTAAGGCACCGCGAGCTTATTTTTATTTCTTGTATTTCTACCGTGTATGTCACTGTGTTTATTATACATATTGATATTTTGATGAATATACAGAATATTACAATATATATATTGTGATGGGACTGTCAGTATACCTGCCTCATTAAAAACGCTTCGAAGCGAATCCCGAGCTCTAAGATTGTAAATTGCGCGAACTGCCCTTTTCTGAAGTATAAAAATAGATTGAATGTTCGCAGCCTGACCCCACAGTAGGATACCGTAAGACATTATACTGTGAAAATAACTAAAATAAACGAGCCTGGCAGTATCAGTATCAGTTAATTGTTTATTTTCCTAACTGCGTAAGCCGCCGAGCTCAGCCTTCCCGCAAGGGTTGACAGATGGGAGTTCCACTGAAGCCTTGAGTCTAGGGTTATTCCTAAAAATACGGTTGAATCTGTAACAGTAATGACCTCATTATTTAGAGATATATAAATATTATGTCTTTTAACGTTAGGTAATGTAAACTCGACACATTTAGTTTTTTTAGCATTAAGGACTAGATTATTTGCCGTGAACCACTGTTGGACCCGTGACAGTGCACTATTCACATCGTCATAATTATGTTTGTCTCTATTTACTTTAAAAATTAAGGAAGTATCATCTGCGAAAAGTACAATATCACACAAATTCTTAACAAAGAAGGGCAGATCATTAATATAAATCAAAAATAGAAATGGACCCAAGATGGAACCTTGTGGAACACCCATTCGTAAAAAAGATCCAGAAGACCTAACACCATTAACAGCAACACTCTGAACTCTTTGTCTGAGATATGAAGCTATAAGCTCCAGAGATGTGCCTTTTATGCCGTAAAACCTTAATTTACTTAAAAGTGTTTCGTGATCCACTCAATCAAAGGCCTTGGACAAATCGCAAAAAACACCAATAGCATTTTGCGATTTTTCCTATGCATCAAATATATGTTTGAGGAGTGCTACTCACGCGTCGGAAGTTGACCTACCTCTTGTAAAACCATATTGCTCAGTATGGAATAAATTATTAATGTTGAAATGAGCTAATAGTTGATTTAGTAATATTTTTTCATACACTTTACTAAGAGATGGCAGTACAGAGATAGCTCTATAATTTCCAGGATCGGTTTTATCACCGTTTTTAAACAGTGGTATAATTTTGCTATGTTTCATTAAATCTGGGAACGATCCTGCCTCTATACATTTGTTGAAAATAAAAGCTAAGTGGGGTGCAACCCTGTGAATAACAGACGTTAATAATTGAACCGAGATGTCCCAAAAATCACCAGTCTTCTTTAAATTAAGTGATTTAAATGCTTTGATAATATCGACTGGCGTGATTTGATTAAAATAAAAGTAATTTTGGCTACCCGAAACACTACTTTTTAAGAAAGTAATGGCATCTGTATGCAACGACTTAAGAGTAGATGTTATTTTACCAGGTATTTCTGTGAAGAACTTTTCAAAAGTATTTGCCACTTCTTCTTCCGTATTTATTATAGTGTTATTAATATTTAACTTTATTGACTCTTTAACTGTCTTAGATTTTCCAGTAATACCGGTAATAACGGCCCACGTAGCCTTTATTTTATCATCCGACTTAAGAATTTTATGTCTTAGATACATAGCCTTTGCTTGAGTGCAGACCTTTTTAAAAATTTTGGAATAATTCTTGACATGTGGCAAGAATACTGGATTTTTATTAAAGTGTTTCATATTATATAGCTCATATAATTTATCTCTACTTCTAAATATACCAACAGTTGCCCAGTCACAAAATTTTAATTTTAAACTTTTATTGAAAGTTTTGGGTTTAAATAAACGGTTAAACTCGTATAAAATTAAATTAAACAAATTACTATATAGTCTGTTGGGATCATTAGAACACATTTTTACATTGTTAATTTTTTATCAACGCTATTTTTAAAAACATTCATTCTGTTGATGGTTTTAGGGCGACATGTAATCTTCTGTATACTCTCATGCTGTTTATCAGCCACACTAAATTTTTGACCATAGTGGTCTGAGCTTAAATTTTTATTTATTACCGCATCTGGTACCTCACATTGACAAAACACGTTATCAATACATGTAGCAAACGTTCCCCCAACGCGAGTTGGCTCGGAGAACAAATTTACTAGATTGAAACATTTAAATAAGTTTAACAATCGAAAACTAACAGGTGTCTCAGTTAAAATGTCTATATTAAAATCGCCACAAGCAATAATATACTTATTTTTCGTACTTATACGTCTGAGCACTTCTTCCATGATGGATTCGAACACATTGAAATCGCCATTAGGGGGACGGTATACGCATACTATAACATAACGCTGAAGCTCGACGCAGGACAATTCGATAGTGCGCTCCACAGAGAGAGAGAGACAATGTCCTGACGTGATTTACATGTAGAGGACTCAGCGTCCCTGCGTACAAATATTAAACTACCCCCGCGTGTAGTATTCTCTCTGCGGAATGCACTTAACAGTTTAAAGTTATCAATACTTGGTACAAAAGAGGTTTTAGTGTACCAGTGTTCTGTAAGACACAAGAAATTAATATTAAATTTTTTAACAAATAGTTCTATTTCAAGCTCTTTGCTGCCTAAGCCTTGTATATTTTGATGAACAATATTTAATTTTGATAGCTTAAGCTTTGTCTCTTTTAATAGTTTAAACTACAATTTGTGTCCGAAGTAGTGTTGGTGTTATTAAAACATACGTCAGATACCTGCGTTATAGTCATAACGGGGTTTTGAATATTGGTTTATTTAGTAAAACTCGTGGATTTGGAATCTGACTTTATTAACACGCGTCCATCTCTTTGCCGTGCGAGCGCATCTCTGCCCGACGCCAAGCGCATTCTCTCTGGCCTCAATCTGTGCCACAGATACAATAGAGGAACGCCAACACGTTATCCTTTTTATTTTTTACATGCTTCTGATAATTGTACAAGAAATCTTACACTGCTAGGATATGCTAGTTTACATGAGTTTATACTTAATAACTAGTGTTACAGATATGTATGTTAGCAAGACATCATTTGTTACATATTATAGATCTTAGTAACCATTTAATCTCATGTTACCACAAATACAAGTCCTAAATCATATAACATTCTTGCACGTTGTATGTTTAATATTTATAATAAGAAATGTTATTACTAAAAATTTCACAAATATCTTAAGTTTACCAATATATTAATGAGACAGTACTTAATAATTAAGTTACATAATCTTGAAGATATGATGTTTTTCTAATTTCCCTTTTAGGTCTGTTCACAATTCCACTCTCAGGTACATTCTCATTTGGGACTACAGGTGGAGATGGCGGATCATCTTTTTCTTTTGTCTCCTGAGATGTAGGAATGCCATCAGATACAACGGACAAATTTTCAATATCTGGACTCATATGCGGGTCTTCTCCTTGTTGGCTGTCCTCATCACCTTCCTCTTCCATATCGCTTGAGCACCATATATTTTCATTCTTGATCTCTTTTACTCTCTTTTCCGTTTTCTTGCAAACTTTATCAAGATGATTTCTACCATTACACTTTTTGCAGCGGGTACCCCAGGCTGGACAAAGTTCTTTTTTAAATTGATGAAAACTTGCACAAAATTTGCATTTATTATTTTTTTTCTTCCTTTCAGTGGTCTCTACTTTCTTCACCTCAGAACCAGAGATGCTAAGTGTTTTCATTTGATTCTCTGTGGCTTCTGATGCTCTGCAAATGTTTACACAATCTTCTAATGTTAGCTTCTCTTTCCGAAGCAAATCTTTTTTTTAATGATGTCATCTGCATTCTGTGATTTACCATGAACTGCCTTGCAGAATTTTATTAAACCTATTATCACACAGGCTTTGCATGAGAGAAGCGGGATGTGGTTTGTATGAACAATCTGGAAAGTAACTTTGTATTTTGTTGTCCTGTTGTTGATTTTAATTTTCAAGAGTATGTCAATTTCACCATGTATGTGAATGTTGTGTCCCCCAAAACTTTGTACTATATTTTTGTAACCTATCAGGGAGTCATCTGCCGCTGTGTCTAACAAACAGGTTATATTCTTCCAAGTGTTGTTCACTCTGTACTGTAGAATCCTTTCTGCAAGATTGTTGTGCTGTTTTTCAGTAATCTTGTTGATGAATAATTCCTATATTTGCTGTTTCAAATATTTTATATGCCTCAGCAGGATCTAATGTGATATTTACAGGCGCAGGCCATGGAACATTTATGACGTCTGAATATTGTGGCGTTGGGCACTTACTATCTATCATTTGCTGCATGAGTTGTAGCATTTGGCTTTGCTGCTGCACGAGAACGCATAAACTCTTTGTTGTTTCCGAATCCATTGCGCGTATTATGTTCTAAATTCTTTGTTTTTAATATATTTAAAAACTCCCAGCTGCCACCATGTTTTATTTAGTAAAACTCGTGGATTTGGAATCTGACTTTATTAACACGCGTCCATCTCTTCGCCGTGCGAGCGCATCTCTGCCCGACGCCAAGCGCATTCTCTCTGGCCTCAATCTGTGCCACAGATACAATAGAGGAATGCCAACAAATATTATATGCTACTAAAGTAGCAATGCGTTTTTTATAAAATAATGGCAGATACATAGTATCCCTTGTTAGCTTAAAACTAGAATAAATAAACTTATTTATATCGAAGTAAATAAAAACGTCACTATGACGATATGTCAAATTATACAACATAACATTAAGGTTATACGTATGTCTTTTTTGCTCCTCTGTCAGTAAATTTGAATAGGGAAAGGTACTTATCATGAACTTACATTTAGTGGTTTTGCTTATATTTATTGAGCTGTCAATGCTTTTGATAAGTTCTTTTTTACTTACAGATAAGCTATTCCCTTGAAGTATTACAATAACATTATTGTGTTTAAGGTTCATGGACTTTAATTTATTTATTTGATGGTGAAAGCTGGCACCAGGTGAACATATATTACAGACACTATTTAAATTTTGTTTTAAATAGGTCCCAAATCCTTTCCCTAGACTATCTGAAACAACTATTACATCTTTGGTCAAGGAGTGCGGTGTCTGACATTTGTTGTTTGATAGATTGACTGGTTTGGAACTATTATGCCGAAGCTTTTTACTGTTGTTATCCAAATTATCCAAATTACTCTTATTCATATTTTTTGGGTCTCTTACATTGTCATTTGATTGAGACAGTGAGGTCATTTGCAAACAGCTACATCCTTTATTAAGTAAAGATTCAAACCTCTCAGAATTATAATTAGATAGTTCCACCAATTCACTAGCAGACTGAATGTGCTGCTCAATTTGTTTTTGTGCCAAGTCATACTTGTCACAAACAGACTTTAAGGAGTCAGATAAAATGTTTATTTCAGTCTGTAAGTTACTTATGTCTTGCTTATAGATACTTTGACTTGTATTGATTTTATTTTTATAATAATTTAATTGAGTTAGCAAGTTTTTACGATCATTTCTTAAGTCACTAATTTTCTTTGATGCAAATTTATTTTTTAAAACTTTTTTGGTTTTGTTAATAAACTTTTTTAACTTAATATACTTTTTAAATTTCTTGTGACTTAAGAAAAGTACAGGTTTGTTGCAAAATGACTCATCTTTTGTTAAGTCTACAGTCACTGGATGAAGCGAATAGTAGCCGTTAATATATACATAGGGCTATATATAACAGCCCCAGGGTTAAGACTAAACTTACTCCGAAAGGGTTAAGTTTATGTGTAGGTTGTGCGGATCCCGGGAGTAGGAGTAAGTTGAGGGATAGCAGTCACTTCTGAGAGTTCTTCTAATTTGTCGGTATCGGATTTAACGTTTTGTTTAATTAGAAGACGACGGTGACACAAGTTTTATTTTACAAATTTATAACTAAAAATTAACATTATAGAAAACATAATTATAAAAATGACAATTATGGAGTTTGTATAATAATTACTATATAAAACGATATGGGGAATTTCGAGTGGTTCCAGTCTATCCATTATTTGATTCGACTTGGTTTGATAGGTTTTAAAATATTCCAAATTTAAAGTATTAATTCTTGAAGTTTTAATATTGTTTTTTGATTTAGAAAAGGTATCTAAATTGCAGCAGCTATCATTGATTATATTAAAATCGGAAGAAATTTTAGGTATACTAATTCGCGGTTGAGCTTTAGCAGTTAGCTTCAAGTTTTTATAAAATGCTATACAGTTTTGCGGAAGAGTTAGTAGGCCAGTGCCGGATATCGTTAATTCAGTAAGATTAGCGTTGCATTCTACTGAAATTCTAATGGGTTTAGTTTGTATAAAAATCTAGTTATTGTTATTAAGTTTATGCCAGATATCTAAGTTACCAGAAATGAGTTTGTATGGACAGTTTTCAGGAATGGATGAAAGAGTCTTAGTAATAATTTCGCCTTCACATGATGGATGACTGGAAACGGTGTAAATATCAGTTATTTCACAAATATAATTTTGAGTAGAAATAATTTTACAATTATTTAAATCTTTAAGATATACATTTATTTATTTATTTATTATTCATAAAAACACTTTCTTGCTACTACCATTACAGGCTTATCCTAATGCGGTAGAGAAGGTAAATAGTTAAAAAAATAACAAAAAACATAACTAGTTTACATATAAACATTAAATAAATTATATAACAACATTTTATATTCTTAAAGTTATAAATGAAATAGTAGAATTAAACATAAAAAAGGTATATTAAAAACTGAGGATATTATGTACAGTCTCTGTGAACTTGTTCAGTGAGCAAGAAAACATATCAACACGCTCTGCGACCGCGTTGAGCGTGCGCAGCGCCCGCGTGAGAGGAGCCTGCTGCAGCAGGTTGGTGCGCGCGCGCGGTACTGCCAGCCATTTGGTCCCCCTCCGCTGCATTGTGCTTCCTCCAGTCGGTACACAAAGTTTTAGATTCTCTAAAATTTTCGGGTTGTACATCTTGCCACGAAGTACCTTAAATAGGTACGTAGCAAGAAGTACTTCCCTTCTCACTTCTAGTTTACTGTATCCCACCATACCGAGGACAAATAAACTGGGATACAGCAAAGGATATCCGGGATACACACCATATAATTTCTTATACAAAAACCTCGTAAACTTGTTTTGTATCTTTTCCAGCATAATTATGTATTTACTTTCATTCGGAGCCCAAATTACAGAATTGCACTCCAAATGACTTTTCACCAATGATTCATATAGAGCACGTATCGCTTTAATATTTGTGAAATCATTACATTGTCGCAGGACAAAACCTAAATTCCTGTACGCTTTTTTGCAGACTACATTTATGTGTTCTTTAAATTTTAAATCGGCAGTGAAGTGTACCCCAAGATCTTTGATTTTAGTGACACGATGTAGTACCTCTCCTTTTATGTAATATTGGCGGTGCTGTGGGGTACGTGAACGGCTAAATGTAAGAACAGAACATTTACTCGTGTTAAAAAGTAGTTTGTTTTCCTGACTCCACTTGACGACTCTATCAATATCCTGCTGCAGTTTAGTATGATCTGAGTCTTTCCTCACCTCGAGAACAAGTTTCAGATCATCGGCAAATAAGAGAACAGTCGAATCCTTGACTACTTTTGGTAAATCATTTATCATTATGATGAACTGAAGGGGTCCTAAATTACTGCCTTGACTAACTCCAGACCTTGTAAAGTACTGTTCCGACATGTATCCACCACAATCAACGTACTGCCGCCTATCCTTTAAGTAACTGGCGAAAAATGCCAGTGTATGTTGTGTACAGCCTACGCCACCCAACTTAGCTAACAAAATGTCATTATCTACGCTATCAAAGGCCTTTTTAAAGTCAAAATAAGCTACATCAACTTGCCCTCCGGTGTCCACCTCCGGAACCACCTGGGACATTAAATGCAACAGGTTTCCTGTCGTTCCTCGACCAGAACGAAACCCATGTTGAGCGTCAGACAAGTGAGCGTTTACTTGTGCATATAAACGGGTATGAATAGCTGATTCAAACACCTTAGCTGGAGCGCATAAAACAGCAATTGGCCTAAAGTCACCCGGGTTCGTACCTTCCTTAACTTTTGTTATTGGAATTACTCTAGTGAGTTTCCAAAAATTAGGAAAGGTAGCAGTTTCAATGCATGCATTGAACAGATATTGTAGCGGTTTAACTAATACCATACGACAATCTTTAAATATGAATGGTGGTATACCATCTGGTCCTATTGAACGTTTTGGTAGCAGCCGCGTAAGAGCACAACTGATCTCTGATGACTGTAAAGCATCAAGGTGTACCCATCCACAACCTGACATCGCCGAACTCGCAACTGTCACGTCTAGTACCGGTGTCTGCGTATTAAATACTGTTTGAAAAAATTCAGCAAATTCGTTAGCACTTTCTTGATTTGACAGAATTTTCCCATTTTTTATTAATTTCTGTTTGCTGCTATTATTTCTTTGTCCTTTCATGTAATTCCAGAATGCTTTTGGTTCTGTTGCTAAGTGATTCTGAATGTGTTTCTTGTAGTGGTTATGAGCGCTAACTATATGATATTTGACTGCTGCTCTACAACGAGCGAACTCTTTGTAATCGTTGCTTAACTTACTTCTTTTGTATTTTTTATGCAAGAAATATTTTAACTTAATACGATTTATGAGATCTTTTGTATACCACACTGGATAAGTATATCTATTTTTTTTTGGTTTGTCTTTCTTAAAAGGTAAACAGAAATCGAAAACTGTGTAAATTTTACTATAAAAGACCTCTAAAATTTGATCAGGGTCATGTAAGGTGTACATATCGTTCCAATTTATTTGCTGAATTTGGTTATACAGTATTTTGTAATCGGCTTTCTTGAAATTCCATTTTCTTAATGAGCCTCGAGATAAATTACTCTGATCTTGGGAGCACTTAAGTGATCGGTCGCAGAAAGTGAGATTGTGAAACGTAGACGATGTTGAAACTATAACGGTCAGCGGCGGATGGTAGGCGTCGACAGGATAAACAGCTTCGTCGCCCTCACTTACTTGTATGTCAGCACGACCGCTCAGCACTAAGTCTAATTTTCGACCATTACAATTTAAAACATCATTATACTGAACAAGTTCACAGTAAGACATAAAATATTCATAAATATTATTAACACTTTGATTACACGAATATAAATTAAAATCTCCCAATATAACTACATTACTCTTATATTTAACACAAATTCTTTCTAACACATCTAACAATGTTATGTAATCATTTTCCACACTATGTGGTGGAATGTATACTACACAACAAGCGAATAAAATCTGTTTTGCAAGTAAATAGCTGCACAAAGTAATTCAAAATTATAATTGTCTATAATTATATCGCCAGGCACAACAATTGGTCGCAGTTCATACCGTGGTTTAGCTACTAAAAGCACTCCGCCCTGCTTGCGGCCGTCTGCCCGATCGCAACGCAGTACTGAGTAGCCTGGAGGTGTGATTTCCGCATTATGAATTGAGTCGTTACACCCAGTTTCTGTTATTGCAAATAAATCTGAACATGAAGACTCAAGTAGTGACAAAAATTTAAGAGTTTTTGTTCTAAGACCTCTTACATTTTGATATAAAATGTTTATACTTTGTTGTCTTGGAAATTGATTACGCTTGTTTTTTTGACTTACGAAACCAAATCCATTCGCTATATTCGGCGTCTTTAGGCCAGATATTAGGATTACATAAATTCTCGTAACCCTCTTCTGATGTACAAATTCTAAACGAAGCGTAGCCCTTTTCGGCTTTATGAAACATAGGTTGATTTATCTTTACTTAGAGATAGGAAGTTATCTGTAGGTACAATCATAACGAAAGATTTAGGGTTTTCAAGAATGTGAGGAGTTGGTAGCGGTAAGTTTAAATACAAGTTATATTCTACTAAATCTACCAAGGTAGTTTCACAACAAACATAAGTTTTTTTATCCACGCTAGTAGCATAAAATATCAGCCAAATTGATTAAAGTATGAATGTTACCTAATTCTAAACTTACATGAAAATCCTTATGTTTAGGAATTAACTTATAATTATCAATTATATCGTGATACAGTTGTTTTGGTGATAGAATGGAAGGATGTAGCGTGTTACTCTGAACAAACAGAATAGAATTTAATAAGTCTTCGACTTTATAGGATATAGCAAGTAGATTAGATAACATAATATTGACGACATTTGACAATTTTGTCTTAAAACTAAGTACAATTAATTTAACAGTTATATTGTTTACATTATCAACAAGTTGTTCGACGACATTATTAAGTTTAATTTGATTTGCATTTAGTTCATTAAGAGATTTGTTTACATTATAAATGGCCGATTTGGAAACTAGGATGTTCTCCTTAACCGAATTTACAAGATTATTTTCGTTATTATATAAATTTTGAAAGGCTTCATTATAGTTCTCAGCATCATCTTCGTCTAGCCTTCCGAAAATATGTTTAAACAAGGAACCGATGCCCGAGAACCAAGCGGATCTTTTTGTTATAGTTTTAGAAATAATATGAGACACAGTGTCAAAATCGCTTACGATGTCGTTGTAGAGTGTTTCTAAAGGCTGTAGATTATTTTCACATTGGACATGATTCATTTCAGTACTCTCCCGACATTGTGTTCGGGTGAGCCGTATCACTGTATAGATATTGTCCACCTGTTGTTGTATGGGATACATCCATGGGAATAACGATGTGAAATTGGTCATTGATTACTCTTAATGTTCCAGTGGGGTCGAATAAGATGCCGGGACCCGCATTGATGTGTTCTATGTATTTACCATCGTTGGGAATAATGTAATTGGTTCTGTAAGAGAATAATAAAAAGGGTATAAAGGTAAATAAAGCTAAGTTTAGCAATGGACTAATCGAATTATTAAGAACTGATGTCGTGAGCTGCTTTCACTTCATCGAAATGGTGTTTTATGTGGCGTCTGTTTATTGTTACAGTAAGAGTGTTGTTACTGTGTACTTTAACTATTTTATGAGGGCCCTTCCAAATAGGAGATAGGGCTTTCCGCAACCTAAGATGTTTTTTTACGTATACATAGTCTCCTACCTTATATTGTACCGGGCGACTATGTTTATCATAATAGGTTTTGGATCTTTCTTTGAACAGTTGGATGTTTTGTAGCGCCTTTTCCCTGGATACTTTAAGGCGGTGATGGAGCATTCTTACATATTCGGGATATGTGATATCGGAGCGGAATTCGAAGATGGAGTCGGGTATAAAGGGTTTATGGGCAAAAATAAGTACTTAAGGTGTGAATCTAGTTGTGGTATGAATAGAACTGTTGTAGGTTAACATGGCAGTATAAACGAATTTATGCCAATCAGTTTGGTTTTCATTGACATATGATTTCAAATATTCCTTAAGGGTCGAATGGCTTCTCTCAAGTGCACCTTGTGTTTGTGGGTGATACGGGGAGGACCAGATTTGTTTAATTTTGAGGAACTCACACGTTTTTTTTAATAATTCAGCTGTAAAATTTGTTCCCTGGTCAGTGAGTATGGATTTGGGGATACCAAATACGGAGATAAAGTAGACTAAACATTCACAGGATTCCTCTGCTGTTGCGTTAGATATGGGATAGGCAAGGGAGAGTTTCGTTAGGTCGTCTTGAAGAGTGAGGATATATTTCAATTTCTGGATGCCAGCTTCGGGTAGAGGTCCGACAATGTCCAGGCTGACTCTTTCGAATGGACGCGTCGAGGTACTAGTGATTTGCATCGGAGCCTTGTGAATTTTGCGAAGAGCTTTATTGAACTGACATAATTTGCAATTTTTTACATAATCCTCTATTTCAGTGTGCATATTCTTCCATTGGTAGCGCTTTTTAATCCTGTCGTACATTCTATTTGACCCGAGATGTCCGGCGATAGGAATGTCATGATTTACCTTAAGGTGTTTTTGTATCTCTGTCGGGACAGGATAGATGATTGTGTTGTGATGGACATTGATAGTTACGTTAGTGTTGTTAAATAAATATACAAGCATGTTGTATATCTTGGTGTATGAATTTTGTTCGAAGGGATTTTTAAAATCTGTTGTGGCGATTTCATTGATATTGCCTGTCAGGAGGATGTCGTCCCTGACTGATTTCAGGGATCTGAATATATCGGGATAAGGGCACGTGTCGAAATAATAAACTTTCGTAAACATGAAGTAAAATGCCTTATTGTTTATAGAATACTTGTTAAAAGAGTGGAGTTCACGTTCGCCCTCTTGAATGGAATTTTCAGGCGTAAGGACGATATCTTGGATGTAGGTATTCGCATCATCGAGGTCAATAGATGTTGGGATTAATATCGTGTTACATTTACTCTTAAGAATGCTCTCGTTGTGCTCCTTTATGTACGTGTTGTAAGTTTCCTTTTTGCTAAAAGATTTTAAAAACTCCAAGTAATCTTTTTGGGAATTCGTAAATGTTCCATCAGTTTCTTGATTACCTTTTGGAGATGGAGCATCTGGAGGTGGATCTGGACTTAGTATGTTCGGATTTGGTGGATCTAAAAGTGGATTTAGTGGGTCTGGAATTGGATCTGGTATTGGATTAAGTGGATCAAGAATTGGATCCGGTGGTGTTGGGAAATCAGATGGAGACAGAGGGATTAGTGGACTGAAATCAGGAATTTCTGGGTTGAATGGACTAAAATCTAGAGTTCCTAAGTCATCTAATTCCGTATCCGGTAGGTTTTCTGAATGTTCTGGGATTATTGGATTGACGGGATAAGGATGTCTAATTGCTGAGGAGGTAATATAGTATCCCAATCTATCTTTAAAGCCCACAATTCTTGCATGAAAATCTTCGCTACAACAATAATTGGATTTATTAACCCGATGGGATCAAAAATTCTCCCTGTAAAACTCAAAATTACTCTTTTGGTCTTTAATTCGCTTTCTTCTCCTTTGGGCTTTTCGAATGTAAATGAATCTGAATTTATATCATATTTCACCCCTAAGGTTTTTATAACATTGTCTTTATTCAAATCTACATGATGAAAAAATTTTTGTTCCGGAGGTATGTCAGAAAGAATTTCTTCCATATTGGAGCACCATTTATGTAATTTAAATCCTCCCAATTCTAATAGATTTATAAGCTCTTTTTTCAGGTTTTTCAGCACTTCTACATCATCAGCACCGCCTATGACATCATCAACGTAAGTATTCTGCTTTAAAGCTTCCGCAGCCAAAGGATATTGACCTTTGTATCTAGATGCCAATTCTACTAAACAACGCGTGGCTAAGTATGTAGACGCTTTTAACCCATATGTTATAATCTGCAGCTGCAAGCATTGGATAGGCTTCGTAGGGTCATCACGCCATAATATGTTTTGTAAGGATTTCTGATCATTGATTTCTACATTCCGAAACATTTTTGAAATGTCACATATTAAAGTATACAAGTATAAACGTGAGAGTATCAATATATCAAATAAAATTAATCATGACATGCTAATTGTCAAGCTGGAAAAGATCGGTATACATGGTAATTTACTTATATGGATGGAGTCCTATATACGCAACCGAACTCAGGCGGTCTGTCTTAAAGGTTATTGTTCAACTTATCTTCCTATACCATCCGGAATACCACAGGGGTCCCATTTGGGCCCTGTTCTATTCACAGTTTATATCAATGATATCGGCAATGCTTTAGGTGACATACAACATTTACTTTATGCAGATGATACTAAATTATTTAGAGTCATAAATAAACCTGAAGATTGTGAGATTCTGCAAACCTGTATTGTTTCCTTGTGTAAGTATTGCGAAGACAATCACCTTTTCCTAAATGCTGATAAATGTTATGTAATGACTTACACTCGGAAAACCCGTCCTATATCTCATATTTACAACATAAATAACGTTAACGTAAGAAGGGTCGGAAGCAAACTCTGAAGACGATATCCAGACACTTAGACAGGAATTCCCGAACGCCATTTTCGCCTACACAGACGGGAGTAAGCACGACGGACTGGTGGGGGCAGCGTACGTCATCTTCCATCCCGACGGTCGCACCACCACCAGGAAGATAAAGCTGCATCCGTCTAACACGGTCTTCCAGGCGGAAATGGCTGCAATACATGAAACCTGTTGTTGGTACGGAAAGTGCAACAACAAAACGGACATCTTTATTAACACTGATTCCAAATCTTCACTAGAGGAGATAAGCAATCCATCCAGGCTGCAACCCACATGCACACTGGACGCATCCATTTCGTTTGGGTCCGTGCTCATGTGGGCATTATCGGTAACGAGGCGGCAGATCGTGCTGCCAAGGCTGCCGCGGAAGCGCACAGCCGACCATACGCTTTCGAATTTCCATTAGCTTACGTCCGTAACATCCTGCGAACCGATGGAATAAGCCAAAGTGAGGCCATGTACCAGGAGAACGAGCTGGGCCCCATTCTCAAGGAGTGGTGCCCAACTATGAACCACATCAAGGAGCTCCTTAATAAGACCACACCATCTTTCTAGCTCACACAGGTTCTCACTGGACATGGCTTTCACAAGGCTTATCTCCATCGGTTCCTTATCACCGATAACGACCACTGCCCCTGTGATGACTCAACCGCCCAGACCGTACTGCATCTTGTTAAAGAATGCCCCAAATTTAATAACTCAAGAGTAAGCCACGAAATTAATTGCATATCACTAAAAATCCAACCATTTAACCTAACTTCCATCCTAACTAAAGATAGCACAATTCAAAGCTTCACTGACCATATCAATAATATAATTAACAATCTCAAACTCTTCAACGGAACTTAACTATGTTCATCTCTCTTTACTCCAATAACCTCTATTTACAACTGCTTATACATATACATTAACACAACTACTTACCTCTTATGTTATATCTGTCTTACACTATACTTCAAAACAACTTATATAGCCGCGTATTAAATCGCGCGGCTTTAAGCACCCAAAAAAAAAAAACGTAAGAAGGGTAGATAACGTGCGAGATTTAGGTATTCTTATGGATGATAAACTTTCATTTAGTTTACACATAGAAAGTATCATCAAGAAGGCATACAGAAGTTTAGGTTTCATGCTAAGAATCACACAGCCTTTCCAAAAAATTCAAACGCTTAAAATTTTATATTTTAGTTATGTTCGATCCGTTCTAGATTTCGCCTGCGTCGTATGGAGCCCTGCTTATAAATCTCAAATCAATCGCATTGAAAAAATACAGAAGTACTTTTTAAGAATTCTCAATTATCGTTGTCACCATTCACACGCCTCCTACAAAGACCTTCTTACGAAATATCGTTTACTTTCGTTGGAAGATCGTCGCGTATTCTTTGACTTAATTACTTTATATAAATTACTTAATAGAAAAATCGATTCTCCAGTTTTACTGTCTAAAATAAATTTTATCTCTAAAGTTCGACTCCCCGTCCGTTCCTCTTGCATGACTAATATGTTCTCTCCACCAATATTTCACAAGAACTATACATTTAATAATTTCTTCACTCGATGTGTTACTAAATACAATAAAAATTTTTATGAAATTGATCTGTTTAATGACTCTTTGAATGCCTTCAAAACCAAAATCTTACTTTTGATATATCAGTCTGTACCGCTGTTATAGTTATAAATTAATTCTAATTTTCTTTTATTCATTTTTTCCTTCTCAAGTGTTGTGTTTTTTGTCTGTCAGGTTTGTGTTATTGCAGTAATGTTGGGCACTACTTGTCCTCTAATTAGTTAATATTTTTGTTAATATATATTATTATATGTAATGACTGTTTGTGCCAAAATAAAGAGAGAAAAAAAAAATCAAAGAGTTCGCTTTGTACTACTGGCCCGTTCAACATGACGTCATTCAACGATTTATTATTTTTTGTGCTCATGCTGCCATTATAAACTACTCTAAATTTAGTCGACTTGCTATCCTCATTCAGCACAGCATGATGTGATAAGGAGTACACCGCACCATTGTGTACATCATAGTCCCCGATGACAACAATCTTGGCATGTCCCAAGTCAATGTACTCCTCTATGAACTTTTTATATTGCCCGAAGTAATGTGGATTGTGTTTAAATTTTTTTTCTGAACTTGGGAACCTCTGCAGTGCAGGCGAGAAGGAGTCACCAAGTTCCAGTTCACTCATGGGAGCTTTGAGAGGTAAGTCCACCTTAAATTTATTTTCTTCTAATATGACTGTATCTTGAAATATTGGTTCAACCTTTTGTGACTCACTTACTTGCTTATTGTTCATAGATGGTTCTCCGGGAAGTTTCTCCTAGAGCCAAAATTGTTCCATGATATTTTCTAATTTATTTGTTTTGTTTTCACAGGTAACAAAATTTGACACCACAATGGCATCTGATGCACTGCATGATTTTAAACAATCCACTTTACCTCCGACAACATAGCCAAATACAGTATTTTGTAGTACTGGGCCATTGACAAGCTTCATGTGCCCATCTAATAGAGCATTAAAATATACATCGGCTCCAAGCAACATGGAGATCTCTGACGGCTCATTGAACCTAACATCAGATAGTTTTACATTTTCAGGAATATTTATTTTTGAGACATCAACATGATGCTGCGGTAAACATGGTGTTATGTTGTCAACAACATAGCAGTTGACATTGCAATTCACATTTTGTATGCATGAATAAATTTTTAAATCAACACATTGTTTTGTTTTGTTGCTTTTGTTTCCAATTCCAATAATATTGGTGTTTTCATTTCTGTATTTTAGACACAATTTATCAGCTAAAGACCTGCTCATTAGACAGGCCTGTGATCCACTGTCAAGGATTCCTTTCACATAATGTTTGCAACCATTTTTGTCATAGACTTTAACCTTTATACAAGGTAACAAGACATTTTTATATGTATTGGGGTTTGAATAGCGATTCACCGTTGGTTCCTGAGGCATGCTTTGGGGTCCGTCCTCATGCAAAAGGGTATTGTGTCCCTGTTTACATATTTTACATTTGAAATTAAATTTACATGCATTTTTATGTGGCTTTAAGCACACTTTGCACAAATTGTTGAATTTGACATGCTCCAATTTTTCTTTTATAGCTGCAGTTTGAAATTTTGGACATGCATGTAATGGGTGCTGTTCTTTTTTGCAGTAACCACAAGCTAAGCTATTATTGTTTGTAACTACATTTGTCACTTTATTGAAATTGCTAGATTTGTATGGAAATCTAGGTTCATGTGCAGGAGCTTTCTCCTGAGGACTATCTTCAAGCACTATAGCACGCTTTTCTAAAAAGCTTATCAATTCATCCATAGTTGGCATGTTATCAGGATTCTCACTGTCTAGATGGTACACTCTGTTAGTAAAAGTGTCCAACTTTTTTGATAATATAGATATCAAAATCATGTCCCATTCTTTAATAGGTTGGTCTAGGTTTTTTAGTGCATACAGCTGTTGTTGTATTTGTGTCACAAATGACCTAATATTTGCTGCTGTACCCTTTTGCATTGAGGGCAGATCCAAGAGCATTTTAATGTGGCTCGTCACAAGACGAGATTTATTGTCATACCTCTTTTTGAGTAATTGCATCGCCTCAGGATATGATTCATTTACAATTGGTAAATTAACTATAATACCTAGAGCATCTTGAGTGAGATATTTACGCAGGTAAAACAGTTTTTGAACATTTGACAGTGATGGATTTTGGTCAAATACGGCACAAAAGAGGTCAATAAAAGGTTTGAATTTTGTGAAATCTTTTCCATCATAGTATGGAATCTCAACATTAGGCAATTTAGAGCTTGAAGAGCTGTGACTTTGTGTATGTTCACGCTCATTTTTGTTTGCCTTTTTGTTCAAAACTTTTATGGCCTCATCTATTTTTGTTATGACATAGAAGTACTTATTTTCCACCACAGCAATGTCCTCATTATCATTTTCATCATAGGATAAAATGTCAACATTCACGTCCTCATAATCTTTAAAAGTACTTACAATATTTAACCGTCTTTCTCTTAGCATTACTTCACTCACTACACTCACTTCACTAACATCATTGATGAATGTTTCACTTCGCGTAATCGACCTTTTCAAGGCCGCTCTCTTGGCTTTCAATTTCTTGAGCTCCGCCGCTATATTGGGAGCCTGCATTGCAGCTGGAAAAACCTCATCAGGCATTTTTAAATGCAAATTGTTGTTTGCTTTCGTTCTTTCAAAGATTCGAAGCGTCAGCTCGAAATTTTACATTTTAAGTTCGCTCCATCATTGACATAACGACATCGCTACCAACTTACACATCGTGTAAACGTCAGTCAGTTTTTGAATAGAGTTGAATTCGCGGCTTACCATGATCAAACCGGTTATGAAAAATGGCTGCCGAATTTTATTCACTTATTTACTGAGTTTATAATAAATTTTCGAAGGACCACTTATTATGTTGTGAATAACAACACAATATAATTTTTGAATCATGTATTTTTTATAGAAAAACACAATATTTTTATAGAAAAACACAATATTTCTTTTCCTGCAAATGCACAGTGTAATTGACAACTTGAGCAAGAGAGTGTGGGGGCGATAGCTTGTATGGTTATAAGCTTCGGGAGCGCAGAGAACTTCGTTAGCTAGGAATGATACGAGAACGTAAATGGATCAAAAGTAAATGAGTAAAAGTAATAACTTATAGTAAATGGTAAATGGTCCATTTATTTAGCAAACAATCGAATTTATACAAAAATAGATTTGACAGCAAAATTATAATTTTTCTAGTTTGACAAAGATTTTAAATTAATGGAATACTGCATGCAATGAGTTTGTAAGCTATAATAACATGCCGCTACAAGAGTGTTGTCAGTAGGCTAATAATAATAACAATAATTAAGTCGTGCTTACATTCTACAATTTTTTATGTTCTTGAACAGAAGGTCCTCAATATTGAGAGACCCTAGTGCCGAGACTGCAGGAGTTGCCTGCACGTTTACGCTGGCAACCTCGCGTCTCAAAGCAGTGATCTCTCTTCGCATGTCCTCTAGCTCTTTCGACATGCGAGCGTTGGCTGCCTCCAACGCTTTCGTCTCCTCGGATGAGTTTCTTAGTAGGAGGATTGATGTTGCCTCGCTAATGGCAGTGGACGCATCTTTCAGGGACTTGATGTATTGCCCCTTTAGATTCTTCGAGCTCTTGGCCACAGCTGTTATTACGGCCAGGCTCGAAGCAATCGTTGTCTTCAAGTCGCTTATTGTCGACTCGTTTTGGGTGTCACCTATAGATAACGACTCGGAGGCTACGGCCGCACGCGTTCTTGGAATGCGCCGCGACAGAGCCGCCACCTCCTGCTCCGCTTCTGCTTCCAGCGCTTCTCGTTCAGCAGTTGCGAGTTCGCGCTTGGCCTGGGCGAGCCCCACGTATTCGCCAGTGGTTGGCGGCCTGTCTTTTGGACGGGCGTCGCTGTCCTGCTCGTCCAGTATGCTAGTCGGTCTTTTGGCTGCTGTGACACGTGATGGAGACTGTGTCACAGAGCTACTCTCCGCATACCGAGAGTCTCGACTTCTCCTTTTTTGAGTCCCTGTCAGGGGCGTATCCGACCCCGACATTGACTCGAAGCCAATCATCGAATCCGAATCAGAAAGTGCACATCGGTTGTCCGTGTTCATGCTAAAGTCGTCGAGTTTCTCCAATGAGCGGAAGCGAGGATTCTCGCTCCCGAAGCAGAAGTAGGTAGGTAGGTAGGTAGGTAGGTAGGTAGGTAGGTAGGTAGGTAGGTAGGTACGGTAGGTAGGTAGGTAGGTCGGTAGGTAGGTAGGTAGGTAGGTAGGTCGGTAGGTAGGTAGGTCGGTAGGTAGGTCGGTAGGTAGGTAGGTAGGTAGGTCGGTCGGTCGGTCGGTCGGTCGGTCGGTCGTTCGGTCGGTCGGTAGGTCGGTCGGTCGGTCGGTCGGTAGGTCGGTCGGTCGGTCGGTCGGTCGGTCGGTCGGTCGGTCGGTCGGTTCGGTTCGGTCGGTCGGTCTGTCGGTCGGTCGGTCGGTCGGTCGTCGGTCGGTCGGTCGGTCGGTCGTCGGTCGGTCGGTCGGTCCGGTCGGTCGGTCGGTCGGTCGGTCGGTCGTCGGTCGGTCGGTCGGTCGGTCCGGTCGGTCGGTCCGGTCGGTCGGTCGGTCGTTCGGTCGGTCGGTTCGGTCGGTCGGTCGGTCGGTCGGTCCGGTCGGTCGGTCGGTCGGTCCGGTCGGTCGGTCGTCGGTCGGTCGGTCGGTCGGTCCGGTCGGTCGGTCGGTAGGTCGGTCGGTCGGTCGGTCCGGTCGGTCGGTCGGTCGGTCGGTCGGTCGTCGGTCGGTCGGTCGTCGGTCGGTCGGTCGGCGGTCGGTCGGTCGGTCGGTCGGTAGGTCGGTCGGTCGGTCGGTCCGGTCGGTCGGTCGTCGGTCGGTCGGTAGGTCGGTCGGTCGGTCGGTCGGTCGTCGGTCGGTCGGTCGGTCCGGTCGGTCGGTCGTCGGTCGGTCGGTCCGGTCGGTCGGTCGGTCCGGTCGGTCGGTCGGTCGGTCGGTCCGGTCGGTCGGTCGGTCGGTCGGTCGGTCTGTCGGTCGGTCGGTTCGGTTCGGTTCGGTCGGTCGGTCTGTCGGTCGGTCGGTCTGTCGGTCGGTCGGTCGGTCGGTCGGTCGGTCGGTCGGTCGGTCGGTAGGTCGGTCGGTCGGTTCGGTTCGTTCGGTTCGGTTCGGTCGGTCGGTAGGTCGGTCGGTCGGTAGGTCGGTCGGTCGGTAGGTCGGTCGGTCGGTCGGTCGGTCCGGTCGGTCGGTCGGTCGGTCGTCGGTCGGTCGGTCGGTCGGTCGTTCGGTCGGTCGGTCGGTCGGTCGGTCGGTTCGGTTCGGTTCGGTTCGGTCGGTCGGTCGGTCGGTTCGGTCGGTCGGTCGGTCGGTCGTTCGGTCGGTTCGGTCGGTCGGTCGGTCGGTCGGTCTGTCGGTCGGTCGGGTCGGTCGGTCGGTTCGGTCGGTCGGTCGGTCGGTAGGTAGGTCGGTCGGTCGGTCGGTAGGTCGGTCGGTCGGTCGGTCCGGTCGGTCGGTCGTCGGTCGGTCGGTCGGTCGGTCGGTCCGGTCGGTCGGTCGGGTCGGTCGGTCGGTTCGGTTCGGTTCGGTTCGGTTCGGTCGGTCGGTCCGGTCGGTCGGTCGGTCCGGTCGGTCGGTCGGTCCGGTCGGTCGGTCCGGTCGGTCGGTCGGTCGGTCGGTCGGTCCGGTCGGTCGGTCCGGTCGGTCGGTCGGTCGGTCGGTCTGTCGGTCGGTCGGTAGGTCGGTCGGTCGGTCGGTCGGTCGGTCGGTCGGTCGGTTCGGTCGGTCGGTCTGTCGGTCGGTCGGTTCGGTTCGGTCGGTCGGTCGGTTCGGTTCGGTTCGGTCGGTTCGGTCGGTCGGTCGGTCCGGTCGGTCGGTCTGTCGGTCGGTCGGGTCGGTCGGTCGTCGGTCGGTCGGTCTGTCGGTCGGTCGGTCTGTCGGTCGGTCGGTCGGTCGGTCGGTCGTCGGTCGGTCGGTCTGTCGGTCGGTCGGTCTGTCGGTCGGTCGGTCTGTCGGTCGGTCGGTCTGTCGGTCGGTCGGTCGGTCGGTCTGTCGGTCGGTCGGTCGGTTCGGTTCGTTCGGTTCGGTTCGGTCGGTCGGTCGGTCTGTCGGTCGGTCGGGTCGGTCGGTCGGTTCGGTCGGTCGGTCGGTCGGTCGGTCTGTCGGTCGGTCGGTCGGTCGTCGGTCGGTCGGTCGTCGGTCGGTCGGTCTGTCGGTCGGTCGGGTCGGTCGGTCGTCGGTCGGTCGGTCGTCGGTCGGTCGGTCGGTCGTCGGTCGGTCGGTCGGTCGGTCGTCGGTCGGTCGGCGGTCGGTCGGTCGGTCGGTCGGTTCGGTCGGTTCGGTCGGTCGGTCGGTTCGGTCGGTCGGTCTGTCGGTCGGTCGGTCGTCGGTCGGTCGGTCGGTCGGTCGGTCGGGTCGGTCGGTCGTCGGTCGGTCGGTCGGGTCGGTCGGTCGGTGGTCGGTCGGTCGGTCGGTCGGTCTGTCGGTCGGTCGGTCGGTCGGTCTGTCGGTCGGTCGGTCGGGTCGGTCGGTCGGTCGTCGGTCGGTCGGTCTGTCGGTCGGTCGGTCGGTGGTCGGTCGGTCGGTCGGTCGGTCGGTCGGTCGGTCGGTTCGGTCGGTTCGGTCGGTCGGTCGTCGGTCGGTCGGTCTGTCGGTCGGTCGGTCGGTCCGGTCGGTCGGTCGGTCGTCGGTCGGTCGGTCGGGTCGGTCGGTCGGTCGTCGGTCGGTCGGTTCGGTCGGTCGGTCGGTCGGGTCGGTCGGTCGGTCGGTCGTCGGTCGGTCGGGTCGGTCGGTCGTCGGTCGGTCGGTCCGGTCGGTCGGTCGGTCGGTCGGTCGGTCGGTCTGTCGGTCGGTCGGCGGTCGGTCGGTCTGTCGGTCGGTCGGTCGTTCGGTCGGTCGGTCGGTCGGTCGGTCGTCGGTCGGTCGGCGGTCGGTCGGTCGGTCGGGTCGGTCGGTCGGGTCGGTCGGTCGGTCGGTCGGTCGGTCGGTCTGTCGGTCGGTCGGCGGTCGGTCGGTCGGTCGGTTCGGTTCGGTCGGTCGGTCGGGTCGGTCGGTCGGTCGGTCGGTTCGGTCGGTCGGTTCGGTTCGGTTCGGTTCGGTCGGTCGGTCGGTCGGTCGGTGGTCGGTCGGTCGGGTCGGTCGGTCGGTCGTCGGTCGGTCGGGTCGGTCGGTCGGGTCGGTCGGTCGGTTCGGTCGGTCGGTCGGTCTGTCGGTCGGTCGGTTCGGTTCGGTTCGGTTCGGTTCGGTCGGTCGGTTCGGTCGGTCGGTAGGTCGGTCGGTCGGTTCGGTCGGTCGGTCGGTCGGTCCGGTCGGTCGGTCGGTCGGTCGGTCCGGTCGGTCGGTCGGTAGGTAGGTAGGTAGGTAGGTAGGTTAGGTAGGTTAGGTAGGTAGGTCGGTAGGTAGGTAGTAGGTAGGTAGGTAGGTAGGTAGGTAGGTTAGGTAGGTAGGTAGGTAGGTAGGTAGGTAGGTAGGAGGTAGGTAGGTAGGTAGGTAGGTAGGTAGGTAGGTAGGTAGGTGGTAGGTAGGTAGGTAGGTAGGTTAGGTAGGTAGGTAGGTAGGTAGGTAGGTAGGTAGGTAGGTAGGTAGGTAGGTAGGTAGGTAGGTAGGTAGGTAGGTAGGTAGGTAGGTAGGTAGGTAGGTAGGTAGGTAGGTAGGTAGGTAGGTAGGTAGGTAGGTAGGAGGTAGGTAGGTAGGTAGGAGGTAGGTAGGTAGGTAGGTAGGTTAGGTAGGTAGGTAGGTAGGTAGGTAGGAGGTAGGTAGGTAGGTCGGTAGGTAGGTAGGTAGGTGGTAGGTAGGTAGGTAGGTAGGTAGTAGGTAGGTAGGTAGGTCGGTAGGTAGGTAGGTAGGTAGGTAGGTAGGTAGGTAGGTAGGTGGTAGGTAGGTAGGAGGTAGGTAGGTAGGTAGGTAGGTAGGTAGGTAGGTAGGTAGGTAGGTCGGTAGGTAGGTAGTAGGTAGGTAGGTAGGTAGGTAGGTAGGTAGGTAGGTAGGTAGGTAGGTGGTAGGTAGGTAGGAGGTAGGTAGGTAGGTAGGTAGGTAGGTAGGTAGGTAGGTTAGGTAGGTAGGTAGGTAGGTAGGAGGTAGGTAGGTAGGGTAGGTAGGTAGGTAGGGTAGGTAGGTTAGGTAGGTAGGTAGGTAGGTAGGAGGTAGGTAGGTAGTAGGTAGGTAGGTAGGTAGGTAGTAGGTAGGTAGGTAGGTAGGAGGTAGGTAGGTAGGTAGGTAGGTTAGGTGAGGTTAGGTAGGTAGGTAGGTAGGTAGGTAGGTTAGGTTAGGTAGGTAGGTAGGTAGGTTAGGTAGGTAGGTAGGTTAGGTAGGGTAGGTAGGTAGGTAGGTAGGTAGGTTAGGTTAGGAGGTTAGGTTAGGTAGGTAGGTAGGTTAGGTAGGTAGGAGGTAGGTAGGTAGGTAGGTAGGTAGGTAGGGTAGGTAGGTAGGTAGGTAGGTAGGTAGGTCGGTAGGTAGGTAGGTTAGGTTCGGTTAGGTTAGGGTAGGTAGGTAGTAGGTAGGTAGGTAGGTAGGAGGTAGGTAGGTAGGTAGGTCGGTCGGTAGGTAGGTAGGGTAGGTAGGTAGGGTAGGTAGGTAGGTAGGTAGGTAGGGTAGGTAGGTAGGTAGGTTAGGTAGGTGAGGTAGGTTAGGTTAGGTATAGGTTAGGTTAGCGTTAGGTTAGGTTAGGTGTAGGTTAGGTTAGGTAGGGTAGGTAGGTAGGTAGGGTAGGTAGGTAGGTAGGTTAGGTGAGGTAGGTTAGGTTGGTAGGTTAGGTTAGGGTAGGTAGGTTAGGTTAGGTTGTTAGGTTAGGTAGGTTCGGTTAGGTTTAGGTTGGTTAGGTAGGTTAGGTTAGGTATAGGTTAGGTTAGGTAGGTTAGGTTAGGTTGGTTAGGTAGGTTAGGTTGGTAGGTTAGGTTAGTTAGGTTAGGTAGGTTAGGTTTAGGTAGGTTAGGTAGGTAGGTTAGGTTGGTTAGGTAGGTTAGGTTAGGTAGGTAGGTGGTAGGTAGGTAGGTCGGTAGGTAGGTCGGTAGGTAGGTAGGGTAGGTAGGTAGGTAGGTTAGGGTAGGTAGGTTAGGTAGGTTGGTTAGGTTAGGTAGGTAGGTCGGTAGGTAGGTCGGTAGGTAGGTAGTAGGTAGGTAGGTAGGGTAGGTAGGTAGGTAGGTAGGTAGGTCGGTAGGTAGGTAGTAGGTAGGTAGGTAGGTTAGGTTAGGTTAGGTTGTTAGGTTAGGTAGGTAGGGTAGGTAGGTAGGAGGTAGGTAGGTAGGTTAGGTAGGTTAGGTGAGGTAGGTTAGGTTCGGTTAGGTAGGTTAGGTTAGGTTTAGGTTAGGTAGGTGAGGTTAGGTTAGGTTAGTTAGGTTAGGTTGGTAGGTTAGGTTCGGTTAGGTTAGTTAGGTTAGGTAGTTAGGTTAGGTTACGGTTAGGTTAGGTAGGTAGGTCGGTCGGTCGGTTCGGTTCGTTCGGTTCGGTTCGGTTCGGTTCGGTTAGGTTAGGTTAGGTTAGGTGAGGTAGGTTAGGTTAGGTTTAGGTTGGTTAGGTAGGTTGGTTAGGTTAGGTAGGTTAGGTAGTTAGGTTAGGTTGGTTAGGTAGGTTAGGTAGGTTCGGTTCGGTTAGGTTAGGTCGGTTAGGTTAGGTAGGTAGGGTAGGTAGGTAGGTTAGGTTATAGGTTAGGTTAGTAGGTTAGGTAGGTAGGTAGGGTAGGTAGGTAGGTATGGTAGGTAGGTAGGTAGGTGGTAGGTAGGTAGGTCGGTAGGTAGGTAGGTAGGGTAGGTAGGTAGGTTAGGTAGTTAGGTAGGTTAGGTTATAGGTTAGGTTAGCGTTAGGTTAGGTTCAGGTTAGGTTAGGTAGGTTAGGTTAGTTCGGTTAGGTTAGGTAGGTTAGGTTAGGTTAGGTAGGTAGGTAGGTAGGTATGGTAGGTAGGTAGGTCGGTAGGTAGGTAGGTTAGGTTAGGTTAGGTGTTAGGTTAGGTAGGGTAGGTAGGTAGGTAGGTTAGGTAGGTAGGTGGTAGGTAGGTAGGTAGGAGGTAGGTAGGTAGGTAGGTAGGGTAGGTAGGTTAGGTTAGGTTAGGGTAGGTAGGTAGGTGGTAGGTAGGTAGGTTAGGTTAGGTTAGGTTCGGTTCGGTTAGGTTAGGTTAGGTAGGTTTAGGTAGGTAGGTAGTAGGTAGGTAGGTTAGGTTGGTTAGGTAGGTTCGGTTCGGTTAGGTAGGTTAGTTAGGTTCGGTTCGGTTAGGTAGGTTCGGTTAGGTAGGTTAGGTTCGTTAGGTTAGGTTAGTTAGGTTAGGTAGGTTAGGTTCGGTTCGGTCGGTCGGTAGGTAGGTAGGTGAGGTAGGTTAGGTAGGTAGGTTAGGTAGGTTCGGTTCGGTTAGGTTAGGGTAGGTAGGTTAGGTTAGTAGGTTAGGTAGGTTAGGTTCGTTAGGTTAGGTTCAGGTTAGGTTAGGTTAGGTTACGGTTAGGTTAGGTATAGGTTAGGTTAGTGTTAGGTTAGGTAGGTTAGGTTAGGTAGGTAGGTTAGGTTCGGTTAGTTAGGTTAGGTTCGGTTCGGTCGGTTCGGTTCGGTTAGGTTAGGTAGGTAGGTAGGTTAGGTAGTTAGGTTAGGTAGGTTAGGTTAGGTTACGGTTAGGTTAGGTGGTTAGGTTAGGTTAGGTTACGGTTAGGTTAGGTTAGCGTTAGGTTAGGTAGGTAGGTAGGTAGGTATGGTAGGTAGGTAGGTAGGTGGTAGGTAGGTAGGTAGGTCGGTAGGTCGGTCGGTCGGTAGGTAGGTAGGGTAGGTAGGTTAGGGTAGGTAGGTAGGTCGGTAGGTCGGTAGGTAGGTAGGTAGGTAGGTAGGTAGGTAGGTCGGTAGGTAGGTAGGTAGGTAGGTTAGGTAGGTAGGTAGGTAGGTTAGGTAGGTAGGTAGGTTAGGTAGGTAGGTTAGGTAGGTTAGGTTAGGTAGGTAGGTAGGTAGGTTAGGTTGGTTAGGTTAGGTAGGTAGGTAGTAGGTAGGTAGGTCGGTAGGTCGGTCGGTCGGTTCGGTTCGGTTAGGTTAGGTTAGGTGAGGTAGGTTAGGTTAGTTAGGTTAGGTAGGTTAGGTTCGTTAGGTTAGGTTAGTAGGTTAGGTAGGGTAGGTAGGTAGGTCGGTAGGTAGGTAGGTCGGTCGGTCGGTCGGTAGGTCGGTCGGTCGGTTCGGTTCGGTTCGTTCGGTTCGGTTAGGTAGGTTAGGTTAGGTTAGGTTAGGTAGGGTAGGTAGGTAGGTAGGTTAGGTAGGTTAGGTAGGGTAGGTAGGTAGGTTAGGTTGGTAGGTTAGGTTAGGAGGTTAGGTTAGGATAGGTTAGGTTAGGGTAGGTAGGTAGTAGGTAGGTAGGTAGTAGGTAGGTAGGTAGTAGGTAGGTAGGTAGGTATGGTAGGTAGGTAGGTAGGTAGGTAGGTAGGTAGTAGGTAGGTAGGTAGGTAGGTAGGTAGGTAGGGTAGGTAGGTAGGTAGGTAGGTGGTAGGTAGGTAGGTGGTAGGTAGGTAGGTAGGTAGGTAGGTAGGTAGGTAGGGTAGGTAGGTAGTAGGTAGGTAGGTAGGTAGGTGGTAGGTAGGTAGTAGGTAGGTAGGGTAGGTAGGTAGGTGGTAGGTAGGTAGGTAGGAGGTAGGTAGGTAGGTAGGTAGGTAGGTAGGGTAGGTAGGTAGGTAGGGTAGGTAGGTAGGGTAGGTAGGTAGGTAGTAGGTAGGTAGGTAGGAGGTAGGTAGGTAGGGTAGGTAGGTAGTAGGTAGGTAGGTAGGTTAGGTAGGTAGGTAGGTATGGTAGGTAGGTAGGTAGGTAGGTAGGTAGTAGGTAGGTAGGTAGGTAGGTAGGTAGGAGGTAGGTAGGTAGGTATGGTAGGTAGGTAGGTAGGAGGTAGGTAGGTAGGTAGGTAGGTAGGAGGTAGGTAGGTAGGTAGGAGGTAGGTAGGTAGGTAGGTAGGTAGGTAGTAGGTAGGTAGGTAGTAGGTAGGTAGGAGGTAGGTAGGTAGGTAGGTAGGTAGTAGGTAGGTAGGTAGTAGGTAGGTAGGTAGGTAGGTAGGTAGGAGGTAGGTAGGTAGGTAGGTAGGTAGGTAGGGTAGGTAGGTAGGGTAGGTAGGTAGGTAGGGTAGGTAGGTAGGTTAGGTAGGTTAGGTAGGTAGGTAGGTAGGTAGGTAGGTAGGTAGGTTAGGTAGGTAGGTAGGTAGGTAGGGTAGGTAGGTAGGGTAGGTAGGTAGGAGGTAGGTAGGTAGGTTAGGTAGGTAGGTAGGAGGTAGGTAGGTAGGAGGTAGGTAGGTAGGTAGGTAGGTAGGTAGGTAGGTAGGGTAGGTAGGTAGGTTAGGTAGGTAGGTAGGTAGTAGGTAGGTAGGTAGGAGGTAGGTAGGTAGGTAGGTAGGTAGGTAGGTAGGTAGGTAGGTCGGTAGGTAGGTAGGTAGTAGGTAGGTAGGTAGGTAGGTAGGTAGGGTAGGTAGGTAGGGTAGGTAGGTAGGTCGGTAGGTAGGTAGGTAGGTAGGTAGGAGGTAGGTAGGTAGGTAGGTGGTAGGTAGGTAGGGTAGGTAGGTAGTAGGTAGGTAGGTAGGTAGGGTAGGTAGGTAGGTAGGTAGGTAGGTAGGAGGTAGGTAGGTAGGTAGGGTAGGTAGGTAGGTTAGGTAGGGTAGGTAGGTAGGTAGGTAGGTAGGTAGGTAGGTAGGTAGGTAGGTAGGTAGGTAGGTAGGTTAGGTAGGTAGGTGGTAGGTAGGTAGGTTAGGTTAGGATAGGTTAGGTTAGCGTTAGGTTAGGTTGGTAGGTTAGGTTAGGTGGTTAGGTTAGGTAAGGTTAGGTTAGGTCGGTTAGGTTAGGTTAGTGTTAGGTTAGGTTACGGTTAGGTTAGGTTCGGTTCGGTTAGGTAGGTTAGGTTCGGTTAGGTTAGTTAGGTTAGCGTTAGGTTAGGTTGTTAGGTTAGGTTAGCGTTAGGTTAGGTTCAGGTTAGGTTAGGTTCGGTTAGGTTCGGTTCGGTTCGGTTCGGTTCGGTTCGGTTAGGTTCGGTTAGGTTAGGTTAAGGTTAGGTTAGGTCGGTTAGGTTAGGTAGGTTCGGTTCGGTTAGGTTAGTTAGGTTAGGTATAGGTT